>CM032325.1:38594521-39194521 GCA_019022515.1 Quercus aquifolioides
ACGGCCTTAGCTGCTGCATGCATGCCCAGGCCTTGGTAGCTGCATGCTCATAGGGTGTTGCCTTAGCCTTGGTTGCTGCATGCCCATGCCTTGGCTGCGTGCCCATGGGGTCCTGATATAGAAATATCAACAAAAAGAGAATCACTCATTAAAAAAAAAAAAAAAAAAAAGAGAATCACATAAGCAATTCTACTCACTCGCTCCCAATAGATAGCAAAACGCGCCAAAAGCAAGCACCCCAAAAAGATGTGTCACCTACATATCAAAACACAAATCACAGTAATATACTAAGATCTGATCCATATATTAATACATCCAATTAATTATTTAAAAACAACTTTATTCAATAATAATAATAAAAAGCTTCAAAAACAAAAAGACCACCTTGTTTGAGAGGATCTCCTTCGTCTGAACCGCTTGTTTCGACAACAACTCTTTTGTTTGAACCACTTTCTACTACAACAACAACAACCACAAAAAAAAAAAAACCAAACATACCCATCAAAAGCAATACAAATTCCATATATATATCATTGAACTTCATTCACAAAACCAAACTATACAAAAAAAAGTTTCCACAGGCCAACATAGCAACATGAACAATTACGGCTTGCCCAGACTAAGTAACCAAAATAGCATTAATGGTGTATCCTTCGTTCTTAGTTTGCCAAAGAAAGTTTGAACCACATCTAGTGGTAGTAAAGTTTGCCAAAGAAATTTGGCTTTAAAATGTGACTGAAGCTACTCACCTAAGAACACTTGAACTTCACTAGGAAACGAACTCATCAAAAGCACCACAAACTCAATAGCAATGCAAATTTCATAGAAACTCGAAAGCACCACAAACTCGTCTTTTCTTTTGTTATAATTCTAACCAAGTAGGAAGAGTCTATAACTTCACTCGGAAACTTACTCATCAAAAGCAATACAAATTCCATAGAATACCCAATTCATGTATCTCCCTAAACAATTTAGCAAGCATATACTTCACTCTTCACTCAGAAACAAACCCATGAAAAACATCATGCACTCAAAAGCAATATAAATTTCATATCATTCCCAATGCGTCTCTTCCTAAACAACTCAGCAAGTATAAACAAGCCCACTCGAAAACAATTCAAATTCCATTGAATAACCAATTTATGTTTTTCCTAAACAACAACAAAAACAAATCTTTTAAAAGTGCTGATATACTTGCAACATCTCAAGGTATTGAGGCTGACCATGTCCTCTCGTAATGGTCCCAGTGCGCTCCAAAAGCTTGTCAGCAAGCGTAGACTTGCCATTATCACCATGAGCGATAATGGAAAAATTCCTATCCAACAAAATGAAATACTATTGGCACGGTTCCATCAAATGTATAACTTAAAATAAGAAACGGTAAAATTTATTTATTTCAAACTTACAGTGAGAACAATGCATGGCTTCACTATTTAATCCTCTTGGTTGTCAACCTTTGAATGGCGTGATTGACCTGTCTACATATCAACCTGTCTATAATATCAAAATAATATTATACAATATTCCTTGGTTGTTCTTGTACAATATTCTTTCATGAACAGCCAAAAAGTAATACAACATACAATCACAAAATGAAAACGAAGAGTCCTCATTGTGGTGCAGCGCTATCCTGAATATATTAAACACATCGTATTAGTTGCACGTAACAATGCATTGCAATAAACACGCAATTTTCATTAAATTGCATGCAAGATTTTTAGTACCTGAGAAGGTTGTGAAGCACTTAGAAGTGGCCTCATTCCCTCTAACATGGCTCTCACACCCAACATCATTTCGTCCATTAATTTGCTCCTTATGTCGTGCATCTGATTGCCGCTTTGCTTCAGCCAGTGCTTCGGCAATTTGCAAAGTATGCTGTGCATGTACTTCGGCCATTTCCTCCCTACGCTGCACATGTAATTCAACCATTTCCTCCTTATGCTGCGTATGCAATTTGACGATTTGCTCCTGATGGCTCTGCTTTGTCTGGGCAAGTTTGTCCCTCAAAGCCTGGTGTGAATTTTCCAATTCAGTCATCCGATGGGCCGTTTCACTGGACGACGGTGGAGTCAATGTATAACATGGAAGGTTGGACCCATTTCTTCCTGATGGGGTTGGTCCAAAACTGACCCCACGTACACGTCCACAACGTTCTGCCCCCATCACTTGAGCAAACGCATCATCTTTTGACCATAGGATTCCTTCGCGATGCTCTCCTTGTAGTGAGCCCCCTTTGTTTAAAATGTCAGTCATTTTATCCTGTTTTCACATAAGAACCAAATAACATATTACATGCTATAAACAATTCGCGCACAAAATACAAAAGAAATAGGTTACGATATATGGCTTACAATCTTATCTCCCACTTCAGTACTAACAGGACGCCCATCTTTAGTGCAGTATACCTTCGCAAAAACAACTGCACGCTCCACTGCTTGCCCACTTTCTTTTGCCTTCATCATATTCAACAGTCTCATTACAATAGTGAAAATTTATGTTGGTGATATGAAGCAAATGAAAACAACCGAACATAGCAAATGGAATTTGGGACATAATATGCAATATGATGTAAAACAAAATAAAAAATGTAGATTATTACGTTCAAAAACACAAGTGAGATGTTTTCTTTATGCAAATGCTTAGTATGAAGCGGTTTTTGGATCCGACACTCTTAAAATCCATTGCAGTTAGTTGTGACAGTGGCTGAAATAGGCCTTAGCTACCCCCAATTTCCTTCACTCAACTTCCTCACATTTCCTCTCTCGAACTTGTCTTTGCTGTCACACCGTCAATTTTTATTGCAATTATCTTCTCTTTGCTGTCACAGTGTCAAAACTATGAAAAAAATAATGAAGAAACATGAAATGTTCCTATCAATAAAAATTCTTCAACTTTTTCATTTTGCTACATTTTTTTTTTGTCCCTATAAAGGTAAAGCATATTGTACACATAATTATATACTATAAGGACACACATACACACTGAAGGGAAAGTAATAAATTTATTTAGGCAACTATCCTCTAGATTGGGTTAAACCCTACATTTTAAAGTAACCCATAATATTGCATACTTTAAAGTAACTCTCTCTCTCTCTCTCTAAAATACTATCCCTATTTATTCCAATAAGAGATAATGTCTATCCCAAGAAAATTAAAATAATAAAAATGTTTTTTCATAAGTTATTGTAAAATGACATTTGGGGTTTTCAAAATGTACGTTTCATCTCCCAAATCACCAAACCAAATGGAGCTCAAGGGGATTTTAATATAGAGTAACTCTTATCAACATAAGCATTGTATTTTTTTTTTTTTTTTTTTTTTTTAAGTTGTAGTCATCACTAAATTAGGAGACTCAATGCCACATTGATTTTGCAAAATCTACTCATCTCATTGCCACCTATTAATTCTACAACATACAATCAATTGGGCCAATGGGTTATGCACAGAGTGATTGGCACTAACATTTTCAAAATGTTAAAAAGTGAAGGCAAGATAAGGTATGTGTTTTATGTATGCGCCTATGTGCATATGCATGCCAATTGTATTGGAGCTGTCCACTCTCAACCTATTTAGTTTTCCACATAGAATGTAACAAAGGAAAGCTAATTCAAAGAACAACCAATTGCTATATACCAAACCAATATCTTGCTAACAAAGTGGCAAACATAATTCTTAATGAAATCACTAATCAAGAATAGGAAACATCACAAGAAATGTCTATTAAAAGTCAAGAACATGCAAAAAAGCCAAGTCTGCCTTACCCCAACACTGTGCTCTCATCTACAACAACATGAAACCTCACATGCTCCTCTAACATTAGTCTAAATTATGAAATTTTACTAATGAGGCAAGCAATGCTCAAAATTTCATCCGGAACATTCACTCGAGGACTGCTCAGATTCATCAGTCAATTAGTTTCACCAAACTCTTTATATTCATTACATTTGAATCTAAAATAGTAGAATATTAAAACCCTGGCTAGTTGTTGTATAATGCATTTCTTACCATTTTGTCAGCAGTTTGGGCAAAACTTATAGGCCCTGACCTTGCTATGTCCTTCTGAAACCCGCGACTTCTCTTGTTCGTATTAATTAATGTCTACCAACACATTCCTGCCAATAAAATAAAACAAAAATTTAAGTTAAATAAACTGTACTCGGTACAAATGGTTAAATACCCCATCATATGTTTATTACCACTAAAAGATAATAGTGCAAGAAAATAGCGAAACCTGCGTATCAGGCAAAAACCAACAGTCAACTAGCTCCTCGTACTACTTCTCTTCCGCCCAATCTGGTATGTTTTTAAGGACATCTTCTTTCAACGCATCTTTTGGGTAGCATTTCTTTTTCAGCTTGCTCCTTCGGTTCCTCCTCAATTCCCCTAGTAGATGCATTGCCCAGTTCATTTGATTAGTTGGTTGGATAATTTCTGCGTTAATGATCCACCGCTTCTGAAATGCAAAAATTGAGTTAGCATAGTGCAATAATCCACCGCACTGAAAATGCCATTTAGCACACATACAGCTATACATAACAATTAAAAGTAGCTTAATTTGATACTACCTCAATCTCTATCCAACTATCTTCTTTGTAATGGTCCTTTGGCAACTTCGCATCTGAAGGAAGCATATCCATCAGGACTTGAAGCAACATAGTGAATGACTTGTTCGTCCAACCACACAAAGTCTTCAACTGGAACAACACGACAATGACTGAGAAAATGCTAAATTGTGTACAACCTTCATATAAAGGTTTGTCCACATCATCTATCATCTTGTAAAACTTCTTGGCCTCATCATTTGAACAATTAATAGATAGATTAGTGAAAAGTGAAAACAGAATATAAAAAGGTATCAAATGGTCTAAATCCTATCTTTTTCTTTTAATAATTTATAACCAATCACTCTCACCCACACAGAGTTTAATTCCGGCAAGTTTCCCATTTGATCTCTAATTCTTTTCTTGGCAGCTTCTTGGTTGGAGCTGGCTTATGTTGCATCATGCATGCAATCACTATTTTCATGCATATCTTAATCAAGAGATTCGTTTCATGTCATTTCATTGTAATTACCTTTCATTCCCTAGCTAAGAAATATAACGTTAAATAAATGTATTAAAATTTACGAATTTTGTAAAAGATTTATAAATAAGTTTCTTAATTTTTTGTTATGTTATATTAATTTGTAAAATATATATATTTAAATTTATAATATCCTTAATATCACTTTTTAAAAAATGATATGACTATCAATTTGGTCCTCTACCTGACAAAAGTCTTCCATGGTAGAAAAACATTAACCCTTGTGACAAGTTAATTCAATTACACTTAGCTGTAGATGTATTATTTAAAAAATAAAAATGATTCAAACAAAATTGACCTCTAGTTGCCAGTTTTGTGGTCAGAGTAATAGTTTCAATTCAGAAAGGGACAAACAAAAAGAGTTAATAAACTTTCATGAAACTTCGTTGTGAAAATTGGTGTTGAGAGTTCGTTTAGACCCCTTAAACGAGATTGTTTAACCTAATCAATTAATCAAGTTTATTATTAGGTTTATTATCCAGATCTAGGTTAAACAAGCATATATCATATCATGCACAAAAGCTAAAAAATAAATAACACCACGATATGATGGCCCATGAAAACTGATGAAACGAATTGTTTCAAGGTAAAAATTTGGGGAGGATTTGACTTAGCTATCTTCAAGGTAAAGTAAATCCACTATAAGAGAATTGAAGTTTTTACAATCAGATTTAACCTTAAATCTATTGCTACCTCATGTAGTAACTTACTGACACGACCACGTGCAAGCTCCGAATCCACAGATTTCTTCTTTTCTTGGATTTACACCAACACAGGCACCCTTGCTTGCGACTTTGAAATCCCACTCAAAGGTTTAGCAACACAAACTCTCTAGTTTGTGACTCCAAGACCACTCTTGAAGGTTTAGATCATCAGCAGTTGTTGATCTTATTGCAGCAACTTTAGATCTATTGGATCTAATGATATGAGAATGATTTCCGGTAGTAACTTTGAAATAGGAAGGCACAATACCTTTTAGATCTCACAAAAGAACCTCTAAAGTCTCTTCAAAATGTGCTTTAGGGTTTCCTTTAAATGCTATGTGAAATAGATCTAAAACCCTAATCACTTAATGGGCCAATGGGCTGTTGGGCTTAATTAAAATTCTGCAGAATCTGATTTTCTGCGATTTTCGATCAATCGGATCTAATTTTCAATCAGTCAGATTTCATAGAATTTGAATTCTTCTTTCTGCAGCTTGTATGTTCTTGTGTTCTGACTTGTAACACTTTGAGCATTGTCTAATCAAACCTATAGATCTAAGAATTTATATCTAGACAAGTTTGTGCTCACGGTTTGCTAGTTGTTCTAAACTTTTAGAACCTAACAGGTGTGATGGTCATAATACACAAAGATTAGCTATCAAATTTTCTAATTTTTTTTTATGGAAGAAAAGTTATACTTAGCACAAACTTGGGAGAATACCTTCTAGATGAAATAGTCCCCAAACTTTTAATAATTAACACATACATTAGAAATTTGTCCACAAAAAATGGAGCTCCCCCCCCCCCCCCCCCCAAAAAAGAAGAAGAAGCTATCCCGTAGACCCTAATTTAGAGATTTGTTCTCAAAGCTAGAGTGATATTATAATCTCAGGTGAAGAGATACATAGTAATCTCTATTGCCTGTGGAAACAAATATTCATTAAGTAGAAAATTTAGTAATTCATATTGGACAAAGGTTGCTAAGAATTTCATTATTGAGGTGATAATTTAATTTATTCTATGAAAAATGATCGTTGAACATAACTTTGATAAAAAAAAAATTTACAAAGTTGTTTTTGATGTTGATGGTTTTGCTTCACCGATCAAAAATTTTGTTCCGTTGAGTTGTAAACATTAATTACTTGTGAAAATTAGTAAAACAAAACTAAAAACTCACTTAGTGTATAAACACAAGTGATTGTTTAGACCCCTAAATTCAAATTTTCCAATACAAGCTTATATTTAAACAATATATGTGCGGAATATGAAATATAAGCAATACCCAAATAAGCAAACTACTCTAAGCCATATTTTAATTACAACTCAGCAGTAATTAAAAGCAAAGAGTAAGGGATAGAGAGATGCAAACGCAAGATAACATCAGCACGTGTTATCAAAGAGGAAATCAAAGAACTCGGCAAAAAACCTCTTTGCTGCCCTCCAAGCGGTAAATGATCCACTAGAAAATCAGTCAGGATACATGAATAGCAATAGACCCTCCAAGCCTAATCTACCCGATGCACCTAAGCCCTCCAAGCTTCTTGCTCCAACAAGGTTACATTGAACCGTGTCTTCTCTAGCTTTCCGGATCCCGCAATTAGCCTATTGCATCAACCAATATGAATTGGTTCTCCCTTGAACTGCTTCCCAAACACCAAGAACCTTCTCACTACTCTGAATTGGGTGAGGTAAGGATTTGGTTTATACTCCTCTCATGGGTGTGACAATGGAGAGGGTGAGAGTAAAGGAATTTTGGAGAATCAAGTGTATAAGATTGTGGATGAATCAATCTTGTTTTTCTCTAGGGTTTCTCTCTTGAAACTCTCTACATTTCATGTGTATAAGGGTATTTATAGTAGGGTATGAGATGGAATGTGAAAAGTTAGTTTTCAGCAAAACAGGGTGCATTGGCGACTCACTTTGCGATTGGGATGAGTCGCGAGTTCTAGTCGCCAGTTACCAGATTGGCCAGATTGTACTTTTTGTCCTGTAGTGATCCAGCTAGCTTGACTCTTCAACTTCCTGCACGCTTCACACATGTGCTTCATTTTGGCGAGTCACCACTCGCGAGTCACTTCTTGATGCACACTCTTGATCAAAACTTCACACTCTCTCACACACAACCCTTACATTATTCCCACCTAAATATAGGTTTTTAAATGCTGAATTATAAGCAAATTTGGCACAGAATAAAGCCAACACATAGTTGAATAAATTCAACTTTACAAAAACTATATATGGACTTCATCATATTGATATTTGCTCTCAAGGATATCTATGGAAATGTAACCAACTAACCCATTTATCTTTTTGAGTGATAAGACGTTTCCATTGGAAACACTAAGAGATGTCAATTGAATCACAAAGCTTTTGACGATATATTATTGCTTAAATTAATAGCCCTCATTTATCTATTGGACATGTACATGGCTTGTACATATATGTTTGTCGGAAGTTTTTGTTGGAAATTATTAGCCATTAATTAGTTGTTTGAGAACTATAGTGAAGTTATAACACAATAAATTTTACAATATTATTCATAACTTTTGAAATGATAGGTTTTGATTATTACACAATAAATGTAATTTCTATGATGATAATACCAATAAAAATATAATGCATTAATCATAAATTGTTATTTATCACTTTAGTATATTTTTTTTGAGAAACAAACACACACACACACAAGGGAGAGAGAAAGGGGTTCTAATACAAATGCACACCACAACTCCACTCAAAAGCCATGGTACAAATTTATTTCGTAAGTACAACATAACATATATACGCTTGATAGGGACAAAATTGCTTTTTGCCCATTTCTGAAAAAAAATCCAGCATTTTGCCCTCTTTCTCAAACTAATTAGGGAAATGCCTATCTTTTGAAAATCGAGTTTTTGAAAATCGATTTAGGCCCTATAGCGGCGTTTTTAAGGACCCTATAGTGACGTTTTAAGGACTTATAGTGACGTTTTGTAACTCGATTTTCATAAAGTCGAGTTATAGGTAAAAAAAAGAAAAAAAATTGCATGTAACTCGACTTTATGAAAATCGAGTTACAAAACGTCACTATAGGTCCTTAAAACGTCACTATAGGGTCCTTAAAAACGCCGCTATAGGGCCTAAATCGATTTTCAGAAACTCGATTTTCAAAAGAGGGGCATTTCCCTAATTAGTTTGAGAAAGAGGGAAAAATGCTGGATTTTTTTTCAGAAAGGGGCAAAAAGCAATTTTCTCCCACTTGATAGTATATAGATAAAATATAGAGGTTGAAAGCAAAGAGTTTGACATACACAACTTCATGCAAGAAATTTGTCTTATTTATTGTTCACGTAATGCAAAAGTATTAATTTTTACTTGTTAGGACATATGTGTTTTCACTTGTTAAGAACATATGTCACTTATTTATGTAAATTGGCTAATCCTTTTGACAAAACGCACTCTACTTCTAATTGGGTAGTTCTAGGTGTTTTTAATACTTCAAGAAACAAGGTTTCAATTTCAAGTGTTAAAGCCATGTAAGTCTGTCCAAGAATCAAGTGAGAAAGTGTTGAATTTTAAAGCTCGATAGCTTCTCGACACCTCCTCGACACCTGGCTATCTGTCGAGCTCTTCAATTGATGCTTATCGCAATCTCGATAGCTTCTCGATAGCTGGTTGATCGATCGAGAAAGTTTCTGTCCCCTCGACACCTTCTCGATAGCTACTATCTGTCAAGATTCATTAAATCTCAACACCTGCTAGACACCTCCTCGATAGCTGCTATCTGTCGAGGTTACGAAAATTCAGATTTCTGTTTTTGGGCCAAGCTTATGTATTTGAGTAGGGTTTCTTTTCTCACAATCCTAGACCTATATGAGGCTTATTTTACAGGCCGTCACATAAGAGAATACAAGGAGAACATATGCAAAAGGTGATCGATACCTTATTCTCTCTGAAAGAAGCTACTGTGTCTTTGCGCCTTAGGGTTTTGTAACCAAGTGCTTCTTGATCTTCATTGTTGATGAAGTGAAGAACTTTGCAGCCAACATTCTTCTTTCTCAAGTTGGTGTCCGTGCAAAGGAGTTAGTCACGTACTGGGATCCGTGCAACAAAAAGGGTGGCGTTCATATATTGAAGAGTTCAGACATTCTGAAGCAGTAGAAGGTTTCTGCTGTGAGTTCATCTACAGGGATTGTAAAGTCTAGGGACAAAAGTTTTGTACTAGATCTGAAACTTCTCTTTACTATAGTGGATTGCTTTTCGGGAAGGTTTCCCCTCAGGTTTTTTACTGTGAAACTGGTTGGTTTCATTGGTTTTCCTGGGTCATCATATCTTGTCTTATTTATTTTTTCCGCTGCATGATTTTGACATGATATTGATGTTTGTTTGTTCATAATAAATCTAATTAACAACTTGGGTTTAAAACTTGTTAATTCTATCAACCGGGGGGTCTAAATTTCCCAACAAGTGGTATCAGAGCGGGTTCACTCTGATTGGATTAATTTCCTGAGTGTGATCCATTGACCCCTGTTGTCATGGATAGAGGACAATCTTTATTTATACCTCCTTTATTTGATGGAACTAATTATGCGTACTGGAAAGTTCGTATGAAAGTGTTTTTGCAGGCTCTAGGTGAACAGGTATGGCAAGCTGTTGAAGTTGGCTGGATTAAGCCAAAGGAAGCATCGGTGGATTGGGATGACGCAACAACCATAGCTGCAAATTTCAACAGTAGGGCCTTGAATGCTTTGTTTTGTGGGGTGACCAATGAAGAATTCAAGAAAATTTCATCCACTGAAGTTGCCAAAGAAGCATGGACCATTCTTGAGACCACCTATGAAGGTACCAAGGCAGTAAAGACTGTGAAGCTTCAACAACTCACTAGCATTTTTGAAGAAATAAGGATGAAGAAGGATGAGACCTTTGATGAGTTCTATGCCAAACTCAAGGATATTGTGAATTCTACTTTTAATCTTGGAGAATGCATTGCAGAATCCAAAATTGTTAGAAAAATCCTTAGGTCCTTACCTGAAAGATTCCATGCCAAGATCACTGCTATTGAAGAAGCAAAGGACATTGATCAAATTCCTTTGACTGAGCTTGTAAGGAACCTTCAAACCTATGAGATGGGATTAGGCTCAATGGGAAAATGTGGAAAGAGTAAAAACTTGGCTCTTAAGGGTATAGAGGAAGAGATTGAGGACTCTGAAGATGAAGATGAAGATGAGGATGAGGATGAGGATGAGGATCTATCCTTCATAACTGATGAGATTATCAGACTTCTTCAATTTAGGAAAACGGATAAGGGCAAACCTCCTAGGAAAGCAAAATCCTCATGGAAGGGCAAGAATGAGAAACCCCTCATTCAATGTCATGAGTGCAAAGGTTTTGGTCATATGAGGATAGAGTGTCCAAACTACCTCATGAAGGAAAAGACCAATGAGTTAAAAGATAAAGGGTTGGTTGCTACCTGGAGTGATACTGAGGATGACTCTTCTGATGAGTTTGTGGATGAATGTCATCAAGTTATGGCCTTTGCTACCTCAACCGATAAGGTGATTGTGGAGAGTGCTAGTGACAGTGAGGATTCTTCTGATGATGAAGTACCTAAGAAAATGATCCTTCAAGAAGCCTATGAAAAGCTATGCACTGAATTCATAAAATCTGAAAAGACTTCTCATCTTTGTAGAAAAGAGCTTAGTGAGGTAAAAATTGAAAAAGCTGATCTATTAGTCAAAGTAGATGAGACTATAAGGTTAGTTGAGACTCTTGTTATGGAGAACACCTCATTAGAAGAGAAGATCAAGAATCTTGAGGTTGAGCTTAGTTAAGCTAGAACTCAAATAGAGAGGATGTCTAGTGCAAAGCTTGATGAGGTATTGAGTGCTCAAAAGTCTAGTTCTGATAAGACTGGCTTAGGATATGCTGTTTCCTCCAGCCCCTCCTTTTCCACGGCTTCTGGATCAAGGACTGTTTTTATGCTCCAATCTGAAAAAGGTAATAAAGGAATGAAATCCAAAACTGATTTGGCTAATTCTAAATCCTTTGTTAAACCTCATGTTTGTCATCATTGTGGTGTTGCTGGACACATTCGTCCTAATTGCTTTAAGTTGTATCCTCATAAGCAATTGTCCAAACAGTCACAGGTTTCCTCTCAAGGACCTGCACCTTTTTGAAGAGTTATTAAAAGTCTTGAGCTTTTTAACTCAATTTCAGGAGAATCTTAATTCTTCTATGTCCTTTAGTAGACATACTAGGACACGTGCCTTTTCATCTTCACGGCCAAAGACTCATGCTGTGTGGGTGAGAAAGGAGCCTAAGACTTAATTGTCTTTTCTGTTTGTCCTCTGCTTTAATTCTGTCTATCTATAGTAGGACTCTCTTTGCTTGATTTCTTATCTGTTTTTGGAATCATGCTGTCATGCATATGCATTTTTCTTTCATGCATTCATGTTGTTTATCTGTTTTTGTTTGGTTGTTTAGTTTTTATTTTGTTTTGTTTTCAAAATAAAAATAAAAAGGAAAAATCAGAAAAATACAAAAACAGTGTGTGTTTTGTGTACTTTGGTACTTGTGTACCTTGGATGGCCATTGAAACAAAATTTTCTAAATTTTGTATCTTTTATAGCTTAGATGAGCATCTCTATGCACAACTAAGCAAGTGAGCTTTGTGGCTCTTGTTTGTGATGAGGAAGATTAAGTTATCTCTTAAAACTTAACACTCATATCACTCTTTTTGACGGGTAGGACTAGGAAATCCTAAGAGGAAGGCATAAATGACCATCTCACCACTGTTGCCCGCCAATCATGTATGACACCTGTATGCTTCGGCATAGCAAAAGTACAGTGTCATAAACACCTGTATGCTTCGGCATAGCAAAAGTGCAGTGTCAAAGACATCCGTATGCTTCGGCATAGCAAAAGTGCAATGTCTATGCTTAACATGTTGGGTATTTCTTTTCTCTCTTTTAATGCCCATGCATGATATGCTTAAAAGAAAATATGCAAAGAAAATAAAAAGCAAAAAGATTAAAATGCTTTAAATATGATTACAAGCGTGTTTTCGTGGGAGTCATAGGATGTACCTCAAAGGTGATAGTCTCCATCAAACAGTTATGATTGTGTGTGAGTTAAAGTTATTTTCTCATATCTTAGATCGTCACAACATGTATACACATGCAATCTTGCGATGTTTTTCACACACAACATGCAATATTCTTTGTTACTATTGATACATGTGCAGGTACAATGTGATTTGGCCATCACAAGTGTTTACATGTGCTAATGTATGCTCACTAAACTGTCTTGACTTGTTTTGAAATATAAAATTGGTTAGACTTGTTTAGTGTGTGTGTGTGTTTTGGGATCTATGTGCTTAACATTTTTCTTGTTTTTCACATGTTTTGCATCCTTCTATTATCTTGTCATCCATAGCATCTTGTTTCATTACATTCATGCATTTATATGGATTTCTTTGTGCCCCCTTGATCATCTTTGATCATCTTTATGTTTCTCGGGTGAAGCTTTCTAGCTTTCTGTACCCTTTGTCAATCATGACAAAAAGGGGGAGAAATTGTGGAATGTGGTTTCTTTTTATAAGATTCTACATGTTAGGGGGAGAAATACATTCCTTTGTAAGGGGGAGATGTGTTTCATCTTGTTAGGGGGAGTGCTTACTTCCTTCTTCTTGTACCTTGGATCTTGTGACCATGTTTACATACATTGTGCTTATCTTTGATATTTATATGCTGATGTATGTCTTCTTCACCTACCTTTACATGTGTTGTTTCTTTTCTTTCTTCATACACATGTTTCTTATACTTGTATGCAATCTATTATTTTTGTTTCACACAAGATGCCTTGATGAGTTTTGTTTAAAGTGTTTCAGAAATACAGGTTGTCAAAGTCTACTTGCCATAAACTCTCTTCTTGCAAAGTTTTTCAAGAGTTTGTGCTAGGATAGATTTTATTGTATTCAACAAGTGACTATGAGTTGAGTGATTTATGACTTCTCTCATATGTTCATTTGTTTGTTGTGGTTTTGTCACGGATTGCCAAAGGGGGAGATTGTTAGGACATATGTGTTTTCACTTGTTAAGAACATATGTCACTTATTTATGTAAATTGGCTAATCCTTTTGACAAAACGCACTTTACTTGTAATTGGGTAGTTCTAGGTGTTTTTAATACTTCAAGAAACAAGGTTTCAAGTTCAAGTGTTAAAGCCATGCAAGTCTGTCCAAGAATCAAGTGAGAAAGTGCTGAATTTTAAAGCTCGATAGCTTCTCGACACCTCCTCGACACCTGGCTATCTGTCGAGATCTTCAGCTGATGCTTATCGCAATCTCGATAGCTTCTCGATAGCTGGTCGAGAAAGTATCTGTCCCCTCGACACCTTCTCGACACCTCCTCGATAGCTGCTATCTGTCAAGATTCATTAAATCTCGACATCTGCTCAACACCTCCTCGATAACTGCTATCTGTCGAGGTTACGGGAATTCAGATTTCTGTTTTTGGGCCAGGCTTTTGTATTTGAGTAAGGGTTTCTTTTCTCACAACCCTAGACCTATATAAGGCTTATTTTAGAGACCGTCACATAAGAGAATACAAGGAGAACATATGCAAAAGGTGATCGATACCTTATTCTCTCTGAAAGAAGCTACTGCGTCTTTGCGCCTTAGGGTTTTGTAACCAAGTGCTTCTTGATCTTCATTATTGATGAAGTGAAGAACTTTGCAGCCAACATTCTTCTTTCTCAAGTTGGTGTCCGTGCAAAGGAGTTAGTCATGTATTGGGATCCGTGAAACAAAAAGGGTGGCGTTCATATATTGAAGAGTTCAGAGGTTTTGAAGCAGTAGAAGGTTTCTGATGTGAGTTCATCTACGGGGATTGTAGAGTCTAGGGACAAAAGTTTTGTACTAGATCTGAAACTTCTCTTTACTATAGTAGATTGCTTTTCGGGAAGGTTTCCCCTTAGGTTTTTTATTGTGAAACTGGTTGGTTTCATTGGTTTTCCTGGGTCATCATATCTTGTCTTATTTATTTTTTCCGCTGCATGATTTTGACATGATATTGATGTTTGTTTGTTTTAACAAGATTTGTTCATAATAAATCTAATTAACAACTTGGGTTTAAAACTTGTTAATTCTATCAATCGGAGTCTAAATTTCCCAACATTATTTAGATAAGGACTGCCAGACCACAAGGTCTATTAGTAATAAATCCTCTTCATTGTTATGTTCCAATAATAACGAGACAGCGATAGATTACTTGTACGGTATTAGTCTATTAGATTATTAATCTATTATTATATATGTTGTATATATCAGTAATATATTATATCCATTGTACATGTATTTATTACAGTTTATTATATATATCTTGTGAAACACGTAAAGAGCTTACCGATCAAAAAATAGAATATGAAAAATCTATAACCCTGCATATGCGACAGGGATTGTGATGTAATCATGTAAACTTTTTGTGTCTTTTGATTAACCAGTGGGAAAATAATTAAGACATGAAAAAAAATTTAATTATGTTAAGGAAAAATTTTGTTTTTTGATTAACCAGTTAATGAAAAAAATTAGCCTTCTAACAATTTGCAATGTGATACCATTTCATGATGTCTAATCTTTGGTATATATTGTAATAAATTTCTTCAGATACCTATTAATTCACAAAATCGAAAAGCCAAATTAACAATAGACAATTGGAGGCAAAAACATGAAAGATTTGATATAGTTGTCCTTCGTATTGTCATGTATGGTCCGTCTGGATTGAGGGAGAGAGAAGGGGGAGTAGAGTAGAATAGAGTAGATTTAGCACAAAATTAGCTTATTTTTAGCTAACTCTACTTTACTCCCCTCCACTCCCCCTCCTTCCCCCTTCCATCCAAACAAGCCAGTAGTCTCTGGTTGATGCTTCAGCAATGCATTTGAATTAAACAGTAATGAATAAAACAATTTTAACATTTCAAAAGCTTGCTTATTTCATATTCTTTTCTCCTCTCAAAACTAAAAAAACTAGTGCTTTAAGGCGAAAGAAACTTGTAGTGGGCCTTTTTGTTATATTGGGCTAGGCTGCCTCTTGCGGTACTGGGCCCAAATATTCTAAGTAAGGGAGTTGAGACCAGCCCAACTGCAATTCAATTTGGTCTGGCTTGTGCGCAAACTATGTCTCGTTTACCAAGAGTATGCTTACGGCAGGCAGAGCTATTTTAGATGAGTCGTGGCAGGCAAACATGATAATAATAAAACAAAAGAAAGTACTTCGGCTTCGTAATTAAAGTGAATAAATAACCCCTAATTAAGAAAGATAATCATAATAACAACAATAACTTTTATAAGGAAAGCAAGGGGAATAAGTGGGTAGTATATGGGTTAATCAAAAAAGAAATAAATTAGATCAAATCTGATCCGTAGGACCAAACCCAGAGAGGGAAGAACATTTCTTCTCAACGCGAATAATCTCCCGGGGAAATCCTACCATAGAAATTAATCACTTTGAGGGAAATGGACCTGAATGGTTGGTGCCCAAAAGAACCTTTTTGCTTTTGGCAGAGAGCAGGACTTTGAGAGAGAGAGAGGGAATCAACCTATTGGTGCATGCCTGCTGATCTAACTCTCTGTTTTTCTTTTCTTCCTTTTTATAGTTTTACTCTTATCTTTCTTTTTCCTTTCTTTCCTCAATACTTGTCTCCTATTTCGTGGTTTTCCTTAGAGGTTCCTGTTACCGTGATTGTGTTCTCCCCTTCCCTGTGCATGGTAAGGGCCTCCTTTTAAAGTGTCTGCCGTGACCGGGTTTTACTATTTTAGCCCTTAACCACCTTTGTCTGATCTTGGTGTACTTGCCGACCACCACTGGTCCGTCTGTGTGCCACTCTCCATCACCAGACAAAGAAGACTTTTTTGTTTGTTTGTCTGCCATGGCACCCTTTCCTGCTACGGTGTGGGTGCTCTCTCTCCCTATCCCTCATGGCATGCACCTAGTGGTTCCAACTCAGCCTTGCTTCTTTTGGATAGTATGTCATCCCAACAGGACACTTCCCCCAAAAGAGCCTGAGCAAGAACCTTAAAATAGGTTTTTCCCCTCTCCCCACCACCAAACCATGCCCTCTTACCTCTAACCCATGACCTCACCGTATCCCGTATTAGCTGGGTACAGGCTGGTGATGTCTGGGCCTTGCGCGTGCCTCCCTTCCATTACTGTCCAAAATCTGTCTACTACTCATGTATTCGCCGTGGTCTGGAGGCTTGCCTGCATAGTCTGCCGTCTGTCCTTGACCTTTTATATGAGCTGTTTTCTGATTTCCCGCTCCCCTTAGGGGTTGAGCTTTATTTGATGTTGGGCTTTGCTTTCTACTCCTTGATTGCTATCATTTCCTGCCATATTACTCTGTCATTCCTGCTGTGACGTTTATTTGACCTAATCCTGCTGGGCCTCCTTGGGCCTGTCGTTTATTCTTCCCCCAGTGGCTCAGTATGGCTATTGGTTTTTTATTACGTTACTTGCGGGCTCTTGTGTCCCATTTGTTTTCTCTTAGGCATCCTTGGCCTATTTGCTTTGCTTGGGCTTCCTTGGCCCTTTTCCTAACTCTGTATTCCCATGGGCTTTTACTAACTTCATTGGGCTTCCCCGACCCAATTACCTTATCCTCATCCTTGGGACTCATGGGCTTGCCATCAACTCCTTACTTTCTTTGCTTGCATTACTTTGGCTCTGTTGTGGCCCATTCTCACTTTTCTACATCATATGCTGCCCATGGGTTTGCTACTTCTCTTTTTTCGAGCTCCTTTGAGCCCGTTTGCTTCTTCAAGGCCCATTTGTTTATTTCATGGACCTGTGATCCATTATTCCTGCCGCTTGGGCTTAATGGTTTTTTCTATCCATTTACCAACTCCTTTCTGCCTGTAGTAGGCCTTTTTGTTATATTGGGCTGGGCTGCCTTCTGCGGTATTGGGCCTAAATATTCTAAGTAAAGGAGTTGAGACCGGTCCAATTGCAACTCAACTTGGTCCGGCTTGTGCGCAAATTATGCCTTGTCTGCCAGGAACATGCTTATGGCAGGCAAAACTATTTTAGATGAGTTATGGCAGGCAGACATGATAATAAAACAAAAAAGGAATATTTCAACTTCTCAATTAAAGTAAACAATTAATCCTTAATTAAAAAAGATAATCACAATAACGATAGTTACTTTTAATAAAGAGAGCAAGTTAATAAGTGGTCAACACATGGGCCAATCAAGAGAAAATGGAATCAGAGCAAATCTAGCCCGCAAGACCAAGACCAGAGAGGGAAGAACGTCTCTTCTCAACGCAATCAACCTCCCAGGGAAAATCCTGCCGTGGAAGTTAATTATTTTGAGGGAAACAGATCTGAATAGTTGGTGCCCGGAGGAAAACCCCTTTTGCTTTTGGCAGAGAGCAAGATTTCAAAAGGGAGAGAGGGAATCAATCTATTAGTGCATGTCTGCCGGTCTAACTCTCTGTTTTTTTTCCTTTCTTCTTTCTTTGTTTTTAGTTTTCCTTTTATCTTTTCTTTCTTTTCTTTTACGCTTGTTTTCTACTTCGTGATTCCTCAGAAGCAATTCTTACCGTCCTCTTTTCTAGGCACGGCAAGGGTCTCTTTTTATAGTGCCTGCCGTGACCAGATTTTATCATTTTAGCCCTTAACCATCTTTGTCTGGTTTGGATGTACTAGCCGACCACCACTGGTCCATCTGTGTGCCACTCCCCCTTTCTAGACAAAGGAAAGCTATTTTATTTATTAGTCTGCCATGACACCCTTTCCTGCCATGGTGTGGGTGCTTTCTCTCTTTATCCCTCATGGCATGTACCTAGTGGTTCCAACTTAACCTTGCTTCTTTTAGGTGGTATGTCATCCCAGCAGGACGTACCCCCCAAAAGAGCTTAAGCAGGAACCGCAGAATAAGTTTTCCCCTCTCCCCACCGCCAAACCAAGCCCTCTTACCTCTAACCCATAACCCCACCATGTCCCATATTGGCTGGGTACAGGTTGGTGGTGTCTGGGCCTTGCGCATGCCTCCCTTTCATATATGTCCAAAATCTGCCTGCTGCTCATGCGTTCGCCGTGGTTTGGAGGTTTGCCTGCACAATCTTCTTTGACCTTTTATGTGGGTTGCTTTATGATTTCTCGCTCCCCTTAGGTGCTGGGATTTGCCTGATGTTGGGCTTTGCCTTCTTTCAGTCTATTCTTTGATTTGCTATCGTTTCCTGCCATATCACTCTGTCATTCCTACTGTAATGACTCAATCCTGCTGGGCCTCTTCAGGCCTGCCATTTATTCTTTCCCCAGTGGTTTAGCATGGTCATGGGTCTTCTTACTTATGAGCTTCTGTGTCCCTTTTGTTTTCTCTTGGGCATCCTTGGCCCATTTGCTTTTCCCAGGCTTCCTAGGCCCTTTTCCTAACTCTCTGTTCCTATGGCCTTTTACTAACTTCATTGGGCTTCCCTGGCCCAATTACCTCATACTCATTCTTGGGGTTCGTGGGCCTGCCATCAACCCCTTATTCTCTTTGTTTGCATTGCTTTGGGCCTGCCGCAATCAATTCTCACTTTTCTACATCATACACTGCCCATGGGTTTGCTTTTTGCTATTTCTCTCTTTTCGGGCTCCTTTGAGCCCATTTGCTTCCTCATGACCCAATTATTCATTTCATGAGCCTGTAACCCATTATTCCTGCCGCTTGGGCTTAATGGTTCTTTTTTTTTTTATCTGTTTGCCAACTTCTTTTCTGCCTGTGTTGCTGGGCTCCCTCTTTTTTTTTTTTTTTGTCTTCAAAATGACCATCAACAACCATAAACAAAACTCTCTAATTCAAATAGATCTATTTTTTTGTTTAAATTAAATATTATAAACCTAAAGACATATTAAGGCAAAAATGGGTTTTTGCCCCTTTCGTCCAAAAGATGTAGCAAAATGCCCCTGTTCTGAAACTATTTAGTAAAATTCCCCTATTTTGAAATTCAATTTTCTAAAAATCAAGTTTTACATTGAAATTTGATTTTTAGAAAATTGAGTTATAAGCAATCAAACTTTAAAAAAATAAAAAAATTATGAAACTCGAGTTCCACGTGATTTTTTCCAAATAACTCGATTTTTTACATTGAAACTCGATTTGCTGAAAATCGAGTTTTAAAACAAGGGCATTTTGCTAGATATTTGCAGAATATGGGCATTTTGCTACGTCTTTCTGGCGAAAGGGGCAAATGCCTATTTTGGCCAACTTTAGAAAATTGAGTTATAAGCAATCAAACTTTAAAAAATATATATATATATGGAACTCGAGTTCCACATGAATTTTTCCAAATAACTCGATTTTCATCAAATCGAGTTTCAAAATAGGGGCATTTTGCTAGATAGTTTTAGAACATGGGCATTTTGCTACATCTTTTTAGCGAAAGGGGCAAATGCCCATTTTGACCGACATATTAATGACGAAACACTATATATTATTAAATCCAAGACAACTAATTAGTAAATTTTAATTGTGAAATAAGTTTTCTCAATTTTCCATTTCCAATGAAATGGCAAAGATCGATTTCCTATGAGGTGTCACCCTTCAAATTATATTATTACAAATATCGTTGGTCTTATATTCAACTTCCCCGTCCAAAAGGGTTGGAATATATCTTGAAATTTGGATTTGATAGCATTCTATTAGAAGACAAATTTTCAACAACATAATTAATTTTTTATTAAATTGTGATTACCTTTCATTCAATGAACTTTTCTTACTTGTTCTTAAGATAATCCTACCTAACACTATATTGAGTAATGTCTTGTTGTGATGGATTGTAATTTTAAGCTAAAATTTATAATCAAGAACAAGATGGTCATTCTCATACTAAATAATGTGTGTTAATACAAAGTTCAGTTTATAACATAAAGTTTCGTAGATAAATGAGCTATACAAAATGCCAAACCATGAATCAAAATTAAAAAGAAAAAAGGTGATCCAGAAGAGTTGGCACCTCCTAGGTCCGTCCCTGATCCTATCCCCTTATCTAAAATTAAAAAGTGACATTTCAGAGAAAAAAAAAATGAAATGTGATAAATTTTTTATTTAACAAATGAAAAAAATGCCAGAAATAGCATTTGGACAGACCTCAGATCCAGAAGAGTTGGCATCTCCTGCCTAGCCCTCCCAATGATGCGGGCAGTGGTGACTCCAGGAATTTTGTCTAGGGTGTTCCTATTCTACTTTGAAAAAATTTAGGGTTATTTCAGTCTATTTTGGATGTTTCGGGAAATACCGGCCGAAATTCAAGATTTGGCCGGCATGAAGTTTGTGTTTTAAAAAAAAATGAAAAGAAAAGAAATGAACAAAGGTACCTATACAATAAACTATAAGTTTATTTGAAATATTAATAAAATTATTAATTATTGTTGTTTAGTTGTTTCATTAATTTGTTTGTCTTTTATAAACTATAATTTGTTATATTGTTGTTTCATTAATTATTAAATTATTAATTGTTGTTTAGCCTAACATAATTTAATTTGTTTGTCTTTTATAATGTATTGGTTAATTAAATGATTAATTATTGTTTACTAGTTACTTTTCCCAATTAATTATTGGTTAATTAAATTATTGTTTATTAGTTGCACTAGCACACATCTATGTGCACATTACACTAAAAGAGCTAGCCATGTGCACATTAGTCCATCAGCCCATCTACCCCCACCCCACCCAACAAACAAGCACAAGCCTCATGCCTGATGCCCCAATCACAATAGCTTGCCAATCAGAAAATTTCACAATCACAGATTCACAAATCACAATACACATTACACTAAAAGACAATTAATATCTCACCAACACCAACACAGTGAACACACACTGACCAACACCAACGGATAAGATAAACTGATAAAGCCAAATTCAAAAAGACAAAAAAAAAAAACAGGAAAAAGCAAAATATAAATAAAGCCCATTCATTCGGCCAGCCAATCAGAGAGAGAGAGAGAGAGTTACTGAGTTAATTTAGTCTTAAAGAATAAAGACTAAAGAGAGAGAGACATTCATTATTTTAGTTTTCATTTCAGACTTTCAGTGAGATAAAGAGAGAGAGAGTCAGAGAGAAAAAGAGAGAGAAATACCTTGAGGGAGGGAGCACTGAGCACCAGAGCAGAGCGATCTGCAATCTGCGACGAGGGGCGAGTGACAACGACGAGGGGCGGGCGAGCGAGCGACGACGACGACGAGGAGTGAGCTACAACGACGATGAGCGAGTATTGGGGTTTTTTTGGTTTGGTTTTGGTATAGAGGCTTTGTATTGGGTTTTTTTTTTTTTTTTTTTTAACACAGTATTGGAGTTTGTTTTGGGGTTTGGTTTTGCTCTGTATAGACTGTATTTTCTCTGCTTTCTCTACCAACGACATGACCGTGGGTACGGTGGGTTTGATTTCTAATTCTTTGTGTTGGTTTTTTTTTTTTTTTTTTTTTTTTTTTTTTTTTTTTAATTTGAGGGTGTTCCTAATACAACTTAAATATAAATTTTTTTTTATTTTAATTTTTTCAGGTCAGGGTGTTCCTGGGAACACCCTGACCTGTACGTGGCATCGCCACTGGATGCGGGGCCCACATGGAGCCCACATGTTGCATGTAGAAAATGTTCACATCCTCTAACTTAAAAATAAATAAATAAATAAAAATTAAACATGTTTTGACTGTATATAAAAATTGCCCCAAAAAAAAAAAAAATCTTATAACTCAATACCATTACCTATTCTCTTTTATAAAGAGATATAGGGTTCAAATATTCCCCTCTTTATTAGTTTAGTGTAATTATCGAATTATAAAAAAAGTTGTCCTCTTTGTATATCTATTAACTATATAAAAAGTGGGTTTCAGTTAGTTTAACTGGTAAAGTCTTTAATAGTTGTATAAGAGATCTGGGGTTCAATTCCAGCTTATACCAAAAACTGATTAGTGTCTTAGTCTGATAATAAAGATCTATTATCAAGAGCGGACGCTATAGGTTGAAACTCTAAATTATATATATATATATATATATATATATAAAGAGTTAATAGCTCATAAATAACGTCTTTAGTTTATTCAATCATTGAGCTGCGCTTTTTTTTTCCCCCCCTTTAATTATGCCAGTTTAGTTTGAGCTTTTTTTTTAAAAAAAAATTTTAAGGATATTTTTGCTAGAAAAAAGCTCTTTATATGTTTACTTTGTAAGCTTATGTTGTAGACATACAAAAAGTGGTAAATATTATACATAATTGCAAAAAAGAAGAAGATAAATAAATATATATATATATATATATATATATATATAAAGTGTGAATGGGAAAAACTATAGTAGCTTCGCTATAGTAAATTTGGTTTATTTAATTTTCACTATTTCGTTGGCAGCTTCTTCTTTTTTTTTTTCCTCTTTTTTTTTTTTTTGTGTGAATGTGTAAAGCTACAGTAGATTTGCCACATTATTTTTGGTTTGTCCAATTCGCACCGCTTCACATTGTAATAAAATATTAGCACAACAAATTGGCACAATATTTTCACAATTATTGAGGTGTTATATCCTTATAAGTCAAAATAAAATAATAAAATATTATACTGGAACCAACCACAACTAAAAATAAAGGTATTGTAAAAAAAGATATACTACATCCACAATATTTTTCACAACACTCTCATAATAAATCATACGTGGTAAATTGTTATTAGTTCTAATTTTAACTTACTAATGAAACTACTTTTTTGCCTACCAATAACAAACTGTAACAACCTACTACTTATGATTTGTTGTAAAAATGCTATGGACATAACATTTTTTTTTTGTGAAAATGTTAAGACATTTTGTTGTCGTCACAATATTTTCAAAACTGCTGAGCTGTCAATTCTTTACAAGTCAAAATAAAATATAACAAAATTATAATGGTATTATGAAAATGTTTTGTCATTTTATTGTGTTTTTATAAATTTTTTGTTGGTTTAGTAAGCTTTGTTGAGCCAAAATTCACTGTTTTACATACAATTTTCTTAGGTTAACTTTTTTGTATTTTGTTTTTTGCGCACCATTTTAAGTAAAAACGCATAGTTTTACACACAAAAACAAAAACAAAAACTTAGGATAAAAACACTTTTCATCCTTTATGTTTGGAGAAGTTTACAATTCCTCCTTAAACTTTAAAATCAAGCAATTTTTCCCTTAATATTTTGAAAAAGAGCAAAAATGTCTTATTATTATTCTCTCATTAAACCCTAATGAAAACTTATGATTCTTAAAATATTTTATTTTGTAATGTCTAAAATACTCTCACTAAATTTTAACATTTTAGAAATTTTCTTCACGTATTTTGAGTTTTAGATGATAGTAATTTTTGGAAAGTTGGAATGGTGATATAAGGTATTTTATTTGTTATATAAAGAACATTGATTTTCTAGGTTTAAATTTTTGAAGCTTATAATTTATCTAATAGAAAATTTGATAACACATGCCATTTTTTATATTTTATTTTTCTTAGCAAAACTCAATTGTTTATTATTGGAAGATGATGATATTTGTTATCATTCTTATAAGTTTTTAGTGACTGGATATATTGCCTTTAGCAAATAAGTACTAAAAAACTATTATAGTAAAATAGATATTTATATGTTAAATAGCTAACATAACTTTGTGGTTGATCAAAATTCTTACACAAATGAGATTAATTTTTTATGACATAAATATAAAAATTCTTAAAATTAATGTCTCTTTTGATTAATGTAAATCTCTATGTACTTTAAAAATCAAATGATTTATATCTTTGTTTTGTGATACAAATAAAATTTAAAATTGATCTTAATTACTATTCTTTTTCTATGGCAAGCATGTGCCTTACATGTGCTGCCTCAACTAGTAATATAAAAATTTCACAAACTTCGAATTATTGGTTTCATGTTGTGAACAAACCATGTAACATTTCCTCTTCTTAGTCATTGTTTCATTTGCATTTTTTTTCTCCCCGTTATGTTTGCACTTGATGTTCCCTTAGTGGTTAGTACTGCTAGCTATTATTCAGTATTTCATATAAAACCCTAATATTTGATATGTGCATGATATTTTGTATATAGGCAAAATTTATGTACACTTCTTTAATTGTTTAACATTAGATTCCTTAATGTATAGTAAAATTTTATTATCATTTTTAAAGACAATTAAACTCAGCAATGTAATTTATTGATTAAAGCAATCACTTGATTATATTTAATTAAATAACTTAAAGTTTTTTTTTTTTGGATATGTAGTAGTGGTACACTCATCCTTAGGCCAAAGGCTTATAAGGTATAAGTGGGAGGCGTCTCTCCCCGATGTGGGATTGAGCAAACCCTTGAGGACTAAGGCTCAACGTCATTTCCAAAGAAGACAATACCTGATTGGGGGCCGAGACGAAAGTCCTCCACAAAAAGGCGCCTTTTGGGGTTTAAGGGAAAACCTCCACCTTCCCCCTTCGTCAGTTCATGTGTGGCCCGAAGGAGTGCACTACCACGACATGCGCTAGCAATTTTTGAGACTTGCTCTAGTACACATGTAGTAGTGGTACACTCATCCTTAGGCCAAAGGCTTATAAAGCATGAGTGGGAGGCGTCTCTCCTCGATGTGGGATTGAGCAAACCCTTGAGGACTAAGGCTCAACGCCATTTCCAAAGAGGAAAATACTTGATTGGGGGCCAAGACAAAAGTCCTCCCACAAAAAGGCGTATTTTGGTGTTTAAAGGGAAACCCCCACCTTCCCCCTGTCGGCTCATGCGTGGCCCGAAGGAATGCACTACCACAGCATGCGCTAGCAGTTTTTGAGACTTGCTCTAGTACACGTGTAGTAGTGGTACACTCATCCTTAGGCCAAAGGCTTATAAGGCATGAGTGGGAGGTGTCTCTCCCTGATGTGGGATTGAGCAAACCCTTGAGGACTAAGGCTCAATGCCATTTCCGAAGAGGACAATACCTGATTGGGGGTCGAGATGAAAGTTCTCCCACAGATAAAATTTAGAATTTCTACTATATTCTAATCTAAGTGTATATGTGTGTAAAGCTCTCTCCTAGAAACTTGAACCTCGGCTCTTACCCCCCACACTCCACAAGCATTTATACTTGTGGAGTGACCATCGTATCAAGGGTGCGCATTGGTATTAACTTAAAGTTTAGTGCAAAAGCTTTACCATTTATCTTTTATCAATTAAGTTTTATTACATTAAATTGATTAATGTTTTATTTTTTTATTTTTTATACAAGATAGAAATTCTATTTTAGTCTAATCTAATTGTATATGTATATAAAACTTCCTTTTGAAAATTTGAACCCAAAGGAGTGAATACCGTACCGTACTGGCCAATATGGCCGGAATTCATCATTCCAACAAGCTAATTGGTATAGAAATTCCTTTGATTCGTACCGCTCAAAGTACTGACCTATACTGGACAATACTAGACGTACTGGCAAATATCGGGCATCTTGGCTGGAAAACATGAATTGGCCGGTACAGAATACAATAAGAAAGAAGAAGAAAAAGTAGTGACAGACAGCCCACTTTGTTCCGTCGCCACAGCCTCTAGATCACCGGTCATCTCCCCTTCTCCTCTTGGTCATTTTTTCTGTTTAGTTTGTACATCTCTTTGATTTTGCTGCTGTTGCTTCATCTTCCTCTTCTATTCTATGATCTCAGATCTATTTTTCTTTACCTTCTTTTTGTCTTTTTGTTTCTTATGTTTTCAAGACTCTGACCGCTAACGTGAACAAAGTGTTTGAAATTCAAAGCATTTACTTTAAGAGTAGTTCTGGTGCCACAACTCACCCATGTGGCGAGTTGTGGTTGGTGGAGGGGTGTCCCCACATGGACCCACCATCACCCCTCCACCAATCACAACTCGCCACATGGACGAGTTGTGGCACGAGTTGTGCCACAAGTTCTAGCACCAGACTTTTTCTTACTCTAATGTTTGGTTTGCTGTTGTCAACAAAAGTAACTTTTGTGTGTTTTTTATATTATTATTATTAATTGAGGGCCTGTTTGGTAATGTTGTTCTAGTAACATTGTTTAAGTATTGTGGAAATATGTATAAGTGAAAAAGTGTGGTAAAAATACGTGTTGTGTTGTTTAAATAATAAAAACTGTTGTTTAAACAACACAACCAAATAGCCCCTAAATTGTACAATACGCTAGCAACCTTGAGTTATTGAGCTAATATATATATATATATATATGATAGTAAACTCGAAATGGTACACTGGTATTGATCAGTACTGAAATATATCGTTTCACTAGCCAAACCAGTTCGGCCTTCAGTACAAGATTGACTCCCTTGCTTAAACCCCAACTCTTGCCCCTCTCACACCCTAAATAAACTTTGTACTTGTAAAATGACTATCATGCCATAATATTTTTCTTAAAGATGTAGGAACTCCACGGTACATTTATTAAGTCAATAGACGAACTGTCAATATTATTAAGTCGACTATTTTAATTGTTTTTTAACATGAAAATTATGTATTGCAGGATGCTGATCCATTATTATTCATTCCCAAAAGGTTCTGTACGTTTTAAGTCATAAATATCCATAAGAATGTCGCCTCTATAGCTAATTTGATTATATAAAATAAAGTAAAAACCTTTTTTGGCCTTTTGAAATTCTCTGTGTATCTCAAATTTCTATATGCCTACAGGCTACAATCACAAATTTGGTATTGTTTTCACCTAAGATAACGTATCCCTAAACATGCTTCAAACCTTTCTTTTTTTTTTTTCTAACACTGCAGGCTTCAAACCTGAGGCTCAAAAACATCCTAATCCTTTTTCTATAAAAAAAAAATATAAATAATAATAATAGTAATAATATTGCAAAATCTTTAATCTCGTCCCATTAAAGGCCCAATTATTCTTGCTAATTTCAATATTGACTTAAATGATGGGGCAGCCAAAGGCCCAAAAGTCTGTTTTCCTTTTTACAATTTCAATATTAAATAATGCTTTTGTTTTTCCTTCTTAATTTCAATATTGACTTACACGAATGACAATTATGTTAACTTAATTGTTGTGGAAATTGAAATAATGACCATTAAACAGGTTCTATGAACATCATTTTTATAGGCAAAACTCCAACAATGAAACTATAAAGTATAAGAGAATTTATAAGGAAGTTGAGGAAAAAAGGATATAGGCAGGCAACCATTACTCCATTAGTATTATTGAATTGAGAGGATCAAACTATAAAACATTGACATACAGACAGAAAATAAAACCGCAAAATAAGTGACTTTTCATGTGTAGTATTATTTAATTTTCTTTGATTTTAGATATGGTAGAAGGATATAGGCGCGCGATCGACTTTGATTAGTCTATCGAATTCATAACTGATTCCTAAATTGGTTATTGCTGTTGATTTTTTTTTTTTTTTTTTAATAATGTTGTTGTTGGTGTTGTTTTTTATTATCGAATCATTAATTTCACAACATTTTTAAATTAGCATACCAGAAATTTTAAATTAGAAGTTGTGGTGATAATTTGAATATTGTGAAATTATTTTTGAAATTTTGTTGTGTCTCTCTAACATTACTTATTCTACAATTTGAGCTTCCTCACAAGACCTAATTGTAATTGACTGTTCTCTAGGTCAAAGTCAATAATGGCCAATAGATGATAAATATAAGAAGGCTATACATATATATATATATATATATATCTTAACACAAAATGGTGGATGAAACCAAATAAAAATAAAAAAAAAATTTTGGTAAAAAGGGATATATTAATGAAACTAACCAGCCAAAATAGGCTCAAAACAAAGTCTATTTAAGTACAAACCATGGGCATCAGCCTTAAGAAAATCCATAATGTCCACAGACAGACTACTAAAAACATAAAAATCAATTACTTGGTTGGAACCCAGTCTAGCCAAGACATCTACACATTTATTGGCCTCTCTGAAACAATGCTTAACACGAACTCGCGGGAGCTGAGATATTAGGTACCTGCAGTCATCCACCAAAGGAGAAACAACATTATTAGCAGCCCTGGGATTAGTCAGCTAGTCAACTATAGATTTAGCGTCAATTTCAATCTCAATTGCAAGTAAGTGGAGGTTTAAACATTGTAGAAGTCCATCTCTAAGGCTCCAAAGTTCTGCAGCGAAGCTCGTTGTGATGCCAATCTTCCTAGCATAACCATAGACCCAGTTGCCCTCACAATTTCCAATGAGTCCTCCACTTCCAGCTAGGCCTGGATTGCCCGATGAGGATCCATCTAAATTAAGTCTGAACCAACCCACTTCTAGCTTTTCCCACCTAATCCTCTTAACCAACTGTTTAGGAGCTATTTTAGGAAGCTTCACATAGTGCTCGTACTCCATAGCTTCTTGGAAAATCTCATGGCCCAAGTTTGGTTGGATGGTTTTGTTATGGAAAACAATGTTGGTCCTATGCTTCCAAATGCACCAAATTGTGAATAGGAAGGAGGTTTTCCAAGGGGGGTGATCTCGGTACTTTTTTGTATTAGCCTTTCCATTAATGGTAATCCATTGATGCAAATTGCCAATGAAAAAAGATGAATTAACCTCCTCGGCACCCAGTTGAGTCCAAAAGTTCCTAACCTTGCTTCCCTTAGTGCGTGAATTATAGACGCGGAATCAGAGAGACATAATGGGCAAGTGGGATCCACTGGTACCCCCCCTCTTAGCTAGACACTCCTTAACACCAATACTATTGTGCAAACACATCCACATGAATGTTTGTATCCAAGACAGAATGTTAACTTTCCACACCCATTGACCCAAGAAAGGAGCAACTTCACTTCCAATAGCAATTTGATATGCACTTTTGAGCTTAAATTTGCCATGAATGGACTTACCCCAGGCTAGTCTGTCTTGTCATCTTGTAGCAAGAGAGACAAGTGTGGCTTTTAAAATATTGCTGACACTGTCTGGTATAGGAATAGATATTTTTGACCAATCCCACCCATCAACTGAAACTACTTCTTTTACTCTGAGATTTTCCTCTTCTATAAACAAAGGACCTTGCACCAAGCTCTTGATAAGCCCAACACTACACCAATTTTCATGCCAGAAGCTCAATTCACTATCTCTACCCACCACCCAACTTACTCCTTTTGAAAAATATCTTCGCCTTTTCTCATCCACACTCTGGAACAAGGCAACTTTGTGGGATTTGTGGCATTCAATCTTTGTCTAATGCAATACTTACTTTTTAATACCTTACTCCATAACGCATCCTTTTTAGTATTAAAGTGCCAATTAAGCTTAGCAAGAAGAGAGAGGTTTCTGCCCTTAGCTGTATGTAGGCCGAGTTCCCCTTCACTTTTAGGCTGAGCAATTTTCTACTAGCCCACCCAATGCATCTTCTTGACTGACTCCGAAGAGTCCCACAAAAAATTCCTATCAACTTTATCAATGTTGTCTAGGAGCTTACCCGGGAGGGCATTGCATTGCATGACATAAGCTAGAATGGTAGAAGAAGAAGCTTGGACAAGAATTGTTCTGCCAGCAAAAGAAAGAAGGTTGGCCTTCCAACCAGCAAGTTTTTGCTTAACTCACTCAAAGACAAAATTGAAGTCCTGGCTACTTGACGCTCGTGTTGAATAGGAAATCCCAAATATTTGCCGAGATTAGGTGTTGAAGAAAACCCCAAAATATCACACAAGGATTCCCTCGTGTCTCTATCAATATTAAGGGAGAAAGACACTATGGATTTGGCTTCATTAACTGATTGACCAGATCTATTACAAAACTCATCCAATGCATCTCTAATTGCAGAACAGTTGCTGCCATTTGCCTTAGCGAATAACACAAGGTCATCCGCAAAGAAGAGGTAGGAAAAAGCGATACCGCTCCTGGACACTTTAACAGGAGTCCATTTTTTCTCCTTGCATTTTTCTTCAATTAAATGCCCCAAGACTTCCATGCAAAGAATAAAAAGATAGGGGGACAGGGGGTCCCCTTGCTGAATGCCTCGAGAAGGCCTAAATGGTCCAAGATTACCCCCGTTGAAAAGCACAAAAGTGGTGGTGGAAGACTTAATTCATAATAAGTTCTATCAACTCCCTGGGAAAGTTTGCTTTCAAAAGTGTTTATCTAATAAAGCTCCATTCAAGCTTGTCATATGCCTATTCAAGATTCACTTTGATTGCCATATACCCCACTCCTCCTTTCTTTTTACTAATAGTGTGGATGATCTCTTGCACAATGATTGCATTGTCGACCCCTTTCCTCCCCGGCACAAAAGCCGATTGAATAGGAGACACTAACTTGTCCAACATCGACTTAATTCTGGTGACTATGATTTTTGTAATAATCTCATAAAGTGTATTGCAGAGGTTGATGGGGTGGTAATTGCCAATGGTTTCCGGGCCTTGGATCTTGGGAATGAGAGCCACATTAGTTTTATTGAGGGATTCAGGAATTTTCTTTGTCTAAAAGCATTTCTTAACTTCCTCCACAATTGAACCTGCAACTATCATCCAAAAACGCTGGAAGAACCCAGCATGAAGGCCATCCAGACCTAGAGCTTTAAAAGCCTTCATAGAGTAGAGAGTTGGTTTAATTTCTTCCACTGAAACAGGTACAAACAAGTCATCTCTCTCCATATCAGAAAGGGCCACTTGCCACGGGGAGATGGGACACTGATGGAGTTTTGCTTCCAGATGGCTTGTGGTGTATAGCTCGACAAAAGCTTCTCGAACAAAACTCATGATCTGTGTCTCCTCTTGAATCCATTCTCCAACACTATTCTTTAAGCAAGAAATCCGATTCCTGCTTCTTCGAACAATAGTGGACACGTGAAAAAAAGATGTGTTTCTATCACCAAGAACCATCCAGTTCATTCTTGATTTAAGTGCCCACAACCCCTGCTCTTGATTCAGCACCTCATTTAGCTCTCTTTGGAGAACTCTCACTAACTCCACCAAGAAATCAAATGATCTTTCCGCTAGAGCTTTCTGAGCACCATCTAATTTGGCCATAACACGCCTCTTTTTAACAAATATGTTACCGAAATGATTTCGGTTCTAATCCATAGCATCCTTAGTGAACTTCTCAACTGCTTCCTCAAGATGATTTGTACAACCCTAGGCAACCCTTACTATACTTGGAAAAGTCAGGTTGTTGAGTCTGAATTCAGCACCTGGTTCAAAATCTAGGAGGACTGGGCAATGGTCTGAGTGAACACGAGTTAAATGAGACACACTGGCATTCGGATATAGGGTGCACCAATCCAGGTTCACGAAAAACCTATCCAATCTTTCTTGGATGAGGTTTCTAACTCCCCTATGATTAGACCAAGTAAACCTTGGTCCTGAGAAACCCAAATCCACCATATTGCAGGAGTCCAAACAATCCTTGAATAATAGGGACCTATTGGCATTAATTGTTCTGCCCCCAAACTTATCATTATCAGCAAGAACTTCGTTAAAATCCCCTGCAACAATCCAGGGACTACTATGCAAACTAGCCACATTAACAAGATTATTCCATAAAATACATCTTTCATTAAATCTAGGACTAGCATAAACCGCAGATAATAAAAATTGAGTGTCAGAGGGTCTCACCTGAACCGTGACATGAATTTCTTGCTCTGTGGTGGCGAGTGGAGACACTATGACCCTATCTGTATTCCACAACAGCCACAACCCGCCTGCATAGCCTATAGTTTCCGTGTGGATAGCCTCGTCAAAAGGAAGCCTATCTGTGATCGCCTTGGCTCTGTCCCCGCCCACACGAGTTTCCATTACAATGAGCAACGCTGGGTTATGATTCTGAACCAACTCCCTCACATGATTCTGAAATTCGGGCTTCAGAGCACCCCTACAGTTCCAAGCAATGATATTCATGACTAACCGATGACTTGGGGTGGGGCATTCATCGAAGAGAGGCAGAAGCCTCACCTCCTCCATCGAATTCCATTCTGTCTTCTTCACTAATTCCATTGGCTACCCTATTCCAGGCATCATCGTTAGGTGGTGCTCTAATACCCCCATCTTCTTCTCATCTGCTCTGACATGCAAGCTGAAGATTGTGGTTGGTTGGAACACTGGGATGATTTTCACGGCATACCGATTGCCCATGAAGTTGGTTGCAATAGGTTGATCCTCCAACATTCGTCTTGTTGAGAGCTTCATCCCCGGTTCTGCAACACACAGTATCGAGGCTGAGGAAATTTAAGGGATGCTTTCCCAGACCAACATTTTCTCCTCCTTTGTCTCTGGCACATCGGTTATATGGGACCACCACAGATTCTTTATTGCTCCCCAAGCTAGGTCCGAGGGCGGAAGTCTGCCCAACTTTGCACTCACCGGTGTTAATGGAAAAATCCATCTCCATGCCTCCTTCAGGTCGGAATTGAACCACCCCATTTTGTGGGTGGGCTTCGCTCTGATCTCGTCGATCACTATTGCTGGAATTTCCACTATCTTTCCCTTCTCTTGTATCGCTTATGCTATTTCTTGACTTGCTGAGGAACTGAAACTTTCCATCGTTGTCTGATTGAGAGGCAGAGTTGGTGGGAGTCCAAATAGATTTCAGTAGCTTGTTTGATATATTCCTTTCTCTAGGGTCGGCACCTCTAGAATGTGCTGGAGCTGCCCTAAGTCTAGCCAAGACTTTTTTGCCCTTAATGGATGATGGGCCTTCATATGCTTTACTTGTGCCTTGGTTAAACAGGCCCAACTTATATAGGCTATCCGAACTTATACCTTTGCCTTTAAAGCCTGATTGTTCTTTTAGTGGCTCTCCAAACCCCTCCAATTCACCATTTGCATTCCTTTTCCCTTCATTAATTTTTAAAACACCCACACCAGGTGTCACCTTAGCCACATCTCCAGGGCCTATTCGCTAATCAGCTTCTTCATGCCACACTGCATGCATAGCGTTAGTGGGAGCATAATCGTGCTTTTTGTCCTTCCTATTGCTGGACTTCTTGCGGCTCACTACCATCCAAGGACCATACGTGTCATCTTTTGGGTCCACTTTATGTGAAGCGCATGGTCTGAGTACCTCAGCATCGTTATCCTTTATGGTAAGGATATGTTGTCATTCCGGCGCAAGTGGCCTTTCCGGTGATGCTTTTCTTATCGTATAGATACATTCCTCTCTCCGATGACCGATGCATCCACAAGAAAAACAGAACCTATTCAGCACCTCATAGGTGATAGGTTGTTCAATATTATCGACTAGCACCGCATTTGTAAGGGGTTTCTCAATATCCACCTGAATGCATAGCCTTGCGTACCTCCCCCTTGTACTCGTTGCAGTGTGAGTGTCTATCCTCAGGACATTCCCAATGGCTTGGCCGATGATGAGAAGAGCCTCAGGATCGTAATACTCGATAGGTAGTTCGTTGAGTCTAACCCATACAGCGACCGAAGACACCACCGCCGTGGCCGGTTTGAAGTTTGGTTCCCACGGTCTTATCGATAGAAAGTTTTCTCCGATAAACCATGGCCCATTCTTAAGCACCACATCAAAATCCTCCTTGACTGAAAAACGGACGAGAAAAAAATCTTTCCCTAGATCAATGCAATCTATCCTGCCAACCGGATTCCATAAAGCTAAGATTTTTGCATGAAGAAAGTTGTACCCCACCGTTCTCCCATATACCTTCACGATGAGTGCTTTGGACCATGGCGCACGAATACGCTGTTTCAGGCCCTGAGGGATTTTAGCTGCAACCAAACCTTCCCTGAGCTCCCTTATCTCATCACTTTCCATGTCTGCTTCGAGAGAGCCTGGTGCCTTGTCAGTCTCCTCTTTGTCCGTAAGATCAAAAGCCTGTGCGAATGCTCCTGGGATTTCACCTACAAGTTTATCCTTGAAGGACAACTTCGGGTTAACAGAATCAGTAACCCAATTCTCAACGCCGGTCTGTTCAGAGGTGTCGTGATGGTTATCTTTAACCTTCTTCGTGCTACAGATGAGTTCATTTTTTTCTTCGCTAGCGAGAGTGAGAGTGTTTTCTCTCTCCATTTCTTTTTCCTGATTGTAATAAATATAAAAATAAATTGGTCTCCTAGCCTTGTACTATTTTATTTATTGGGTATGGATTTTTTAAAATTTTCTTTAAAAAATTAAGTATACAATATTTTTCAGAATTGATAACTATATGGATTGTAACAACATTAACCTTTTCACAAAGAAAATAAATTGCAAGAATGAAAAAATAGATCCAAAAGTTTGACTACTATGCTACACTCCCATGATGTCATATGGAGTGATGTCATATGGAGTCTCGCGAAGTTCCACTCAGTTTAACTAATAACATATTTTATTGTTGAGACATATTATCAATTTTTGTCTACATAAAAAAAATTCTTATTGGTTTCTTCTTAATTTGATGGTAAACGACAATTATCTCGTCGTCTTTGGCCTACTATTAGAAGTTTCCATGCATGAACCTATGTAGCGAAAGATTTGCTGCAAATTCGCCATGTTTTTTTCCATACAAATGGCCAAATGGCTCATTTATTTCCAAAGGTAGCCACCAATTAAGGCCTTCTGATAAATTAAAAAAAAAAAAAAAAAACAGCGGTCTTATAGGTACAGAAGTAATCATTCCACACACAAAATTGGGGAGACTTGGGAAATTATTGTGGCTCTTGTCTCTTTGACAACATGATCAATTGGTCAATACCGAACCAACTTTAGCTCTAGAAATGAACTGAAAATTCAAATTTCCCTCCACCACGGCAAGAAGATAATGAGGAAAATGAAATAAATATCACTTCCTTTGCTCTCATGGTCTTGCTGTAATGAATATGACATATATTAATATTAGACACAGGTCTTGGATTGTCACTCCCAACTCTCAAGGGCCAATTCGTTTTTGTCTTGCCCACTCTAAGGTGTTTTGGACTGACTTTTTAAAAGTCTACCATCTCAAATCACTCGGTTAAGAGCCCCTCAACTTTCTCTTATTAAAGCTCTTATCTTTGTTCTTGTTTGCGTTCCTCTTATTACAATTTGTCGACTCTCCAAAATCCCATAATGGTCTTAGCAATGTCTTTTGCTTTCCTTCTCGTCTTTCCTATTGTTGTTCAATCTCAAGCTACTGAATTCATTTTTAATGGATTCAATGGTAGTGAAATGTCTCGCATCAGCCTAGAGGGAGCCTCTATTGTCAAGCCTAGTGGTGCACTTAAGCTCACTAATGCATCAAACGATGTTATAGGCCATGCATTCTATACAAACCCCATTGATATGTACAGTAACTCTTCTTTGTACCCAAATGCTTCTTCTTTCAGCACATCATTCGTTTTTGCAATAAAACCATCAACCTCTAGCCCAGGTGGCTATGGCCTTGCTTTCACTTTGTCACCCTCCAAGCAATTCCCTGGAGCTCAGCCTGAGCATTACCTTGGAATTTTCAACTCCTCCAATGATGGAAATGCTTCAAACCATGTCTTTGCAGTTGAATTCGATACAGTTAAAGGGTACAAAGAGAACTCAGATAGGGAAGGAAACCATGTGGGAGTCAACAACAGTAGCATGGATTCAATTAGATCTTGGGCTGCTGGTTATTATGAGTATGATAAGGACAATGATGAAAATTTCAATGAACTGGCTTTAGAGAGCGGTGATCCTATTCGGGCCTGGATTCAATATGATGGTGTGAAAAAAGTTGTGAATGTTACAATATCTCCTTTCTTGGAAGAGGAACACAAACCAACTAAACCCCTCATTTCCCATCCCATAGACTTGACACCAGTTCTTAGGAAGACTATGTATGTTGGCTTCTCTGCTGCAACAGGCAAAAAAACAAGCTTTCATTACATTTTAGGATGGAGTTTTTCAACGAATATAACTGCTCCTTCACTCAATATTTCTCAACTTCCTTTGCCACCTCCAATGGAGAATAGTTCATCGGCTTACAAACCCCAAGTGAAGGTAGTGATTGCCAGTTTATCTGCTGCTATCACCCTCATTCTGTTGGGGATTCTGTTCTTTTTTACATGTTTCAAAAAGATGGTGCATCATCAGAGTCTTGAGGACTGGGAGTTGGATTGTCCTCACAGGTTTCAATACAAGGATCTTTATGCAGCAACAAAGGGTTTCAAAGAGACTGGAGTTATTGGAGTTGGAGGCTTTGGTGCAGTCTACAAAGGTATGAATGAATTACTAATCTACTCCCTCAGTCCCAAATTGTTTGGCCTAGTTAAAAAAATCCAATTATTTAAGAAAACATCATTAACTACCTTCTCTCTTTGAAAAAGGTTAGAAATTTCCTAAATTATCCTTAAACAAATTTGTTTTTCTTTGTTGAAGGTTTTTATTTAATCTTTAAATTTGAATAAAGATGGCATGTATAGTGGATTTCAAAATTTAGGTTTTTAATTTAAAAAAAATGCTCCCACAAATAAATTAAGGGCATAAAGGGGATGTTAGTAAATTAATGGTGTTTGACTTTTCAAACAGGACATAATTCTGGAACATCCCAAAATGGAATACATGTCAAATAATTTGGGACGGAGAGAGTATATAATATCTAATTGTTAAGCCTAATATTTATTATTGTTATGCTCTTGTTGGACCATATTAGCACAACATTTCCGTCAATTCAGTCCATTGCGGCCCACTTTTTTCCATTTTGGTACACTTATGGTCCATCTTAAGAAGGGTTTGGGATTAATACTTATAAAGTCTTATATACTATTTTCATTTTTCACTATCACACTCTCCTTATGCGTGGATCCAGACTCTCGCTTAATAACTAGGACCCAACACGTGGGATTTTTTCAACTTTTTAAATGGGAGGAAGAGGAGAGACAAACATCAAACTCGATACCATCTACTCTCATATTATAATAAATCACCAATTCTCCTAAAAATTTTATTTATCATAAATATGAATTTAATTATTTAATCATATTCTAACAGGCATTGTACCAGCCACTGGAAGCGAAGTTGCTGTGAAGAAGATAGCGCGTAACTCAATCCAAGGAATGAGAGAATTTGCAGCAGAGATTGAAAGCTTGGGAAGGTTAAGACACAAGAACCTAGTCAATCTCCAAGGATGGTGCAAGCGTAAAAATGATCTCCTTATAGTCTATGATTATATTCCAAATGGTAGCCTAGACTCTTTGATTTTCAAACCCAAAAACAACTTTGTGTTGGCTTGGGACACAAGGTACAATATCCTCAAAGGCATTGCTGCAGGATTACTGTATCTGCATGAAGAATGGGAGCAAGTTGTGATCCACAGAGACGTGAAGTCCAGCAATGTTTTGATAGATGCTGAACTGAATGCAAGGCTAGGTGACTTTGGTCTTGCCAGGCTATTTGATCATGACAAATTGTCACACACCACCAATGTTGTTGGCACAATTGGATACATTGCCCCAGAATTGGCTCGCACGGGTAAGGTATCAACAAGTTCTGATGTGTTTGCTTATGGGATTTTGCTCCTTGAAGTGGCTACTGGGAGAAGGCCAATTGGCTCGAGCAATTTCGTTTTGGTTGACTGGGTTATGGAATGTCATCAATTGGGTCAAATTCTAGATGCACTTGATCCAAAGTTGAACTCCAATTACACGGTTGATGAGGCCGAGTTTGTTTTGGAATTGGGTTTACTTTGTTCTCATCACAAACCAGAAGCTAGGCCTACCATGAGACAAGTGACTCGGTATCTTAGTGGGGATGACCCACTTCCTGCCGTGGTTGACTGGGGCTCAGTTGATTTTCGAAGTGTCAGTGAAATGAACTCGAGAAATTTAGAAGTAATTTCTGGTTATATGGCCACAACTTCGTATCATTCATCAAGCATTGGAGACATCACTTCCAGTTCTATAGACGCTGGTAGATAGTAAGGAGCTTCAAAACTTTCCATTTTTTGAGGTATATCAGCTTGTACATCCAGGAGTAATCAAATCTTCCAGTCTGCTTATGTTCAAAATTTCCTATTTTCTAAGACAGGAAAATAGAAGGAGAGACAAAATTTAAGTACAGTAGCTTAGGGAAACCTAAAGAACAACACCTAAATACCATACTTAAATTTCGCTCTTAAAGTATCCCTTGAACCCAAGTTTGAAATTCATTTGTAACAAAAGTCATCATTCTACATTGACTATAGATTTTATTACATTAATCCCTCAGTTCAGTTGTCCCCAATTATTTAGACTAAGAACAGTACTTGTTTTGGCATTATGCATGATGATAATCAAACAACTTCACAGAAATGCACTCCATTAGGTTAATTCTCAATTATTTGGACTAAGAACAGGAAAGTCATGTCTCGGCTTCATGCATGATGATAGATATAATGGGAAACCGAAAACAACTTCACAGATTTGCACGACTTGATTAATCCCCCATTATTTGGACTAGGAACAGCAAAGTCTTGTCCTGGCTTTTTGCATGATGATTATTATAATCATGAACCGAAAAATACTTCACAGAATTCCGCCATTAGATTAATTCATTACCCAAAAGACCATTTAAATTTTGAAGTAAATATATTCCTTTGATATTGGAAATTTTTTTATGCATCTGAAAGTACCCGTTTTGGTTGACAAGAAAATGTGACCACAAAGATCAGCAATACATGCATATTATTCGTACCTCTATAGTGTTTACTGTTCAGTCACCACTGATAACAAAATATTATCACGTCATAAAGTTGTGTAACCATGGAGATGTCATACTGTTTCGGGTGTATATGCCTTTCCCTCTCGCAGTAGGTGAGTGTGTGGGACCCACCTGTTGTGAGAGAGAAGTACTATACACCCAAAACAAGATATAATTTTTTGTAGAGATGACTCATGAGGCAGTTGAATGGGAACTTAGAAAAGCACTTTAAAAATAGAGGATGGAATACATGAAAATAACTCAACAAACCACTGATCAGTGGACGCACTGAACTAAACCAACGTTCAATAACACAGTAGCAGGCCACCCATCTAGTATGGAATTAACAACGTTCCCTCCCTAACCCCACTGACAGCGGATTTTTGAAGTTTCTCACAATTCGAAAACTCAAATCCGCAATACACAGGACACATTGATGAACTCAACTTCGTTCAAGTTCCCTTAAGCTTTACTTTACCCAAGACTAGGAAAAAATAGACCCATTTAGAAGGAGAAATATTTAAAAACACTACTTAACAGACTACCTCTCTACTTGCAAACACGGCCGGCTTGGCTTCATCTCATGAAACCATGACACGTCCAATCATCCCCTGGGTCCAAGTTGCAGTCTCCTTGAGCTGTTCATCATCGGATTGAAGACACTCGCCCAAAAATTCAATATAGAATGCGCGATCTCTAAACAGGAGCTTTGTGTTTGGACCAAGTGCATCTGCAAGATCACCCATCACAGCAACTGCAGCCTTTGTCACACTCTCGTCTCTGCAAAATATGAAAGCAAAACTATGAGACTTTTAAAGAAACAAATGTAGGAAGAACAGAGACGAAAAGGAATGAAAAGAAAGAAATAATACCTCTGTCTGTCCAAGAAGACCAGTTCTATAAACTGCAAGAGATGTGCAGCATATGGCAACATCACCTCAGGCTTTGAGTTCTTAAAGCCTTGGAGAATACCAGAGTAAGCTTCAAAGATGCTACGCCTGAGCTGGTTGCCATACTCCATAAACTCTTCATCATTGAGATCAATCTGTGCACAGATTTGGGAAGCTTGCTGCATCGCTGTTACTGCATAAGAGACATATCTCTCAAAATGCTCTCCTATGGCAAGTGCAATGTCCCCAAAGCAAGAAAATATGGGAGGCTTGACAGACCGGTGCAGTTCATTACTGCCAAGATCATTGAGAAGGTGTTTCATGATCCCATCACAGAACTGCAAGACCTTGTCATCCAATGCACGACAAATGTCACCAACCACCCCAACAGTGATGGAGCAAACCTGGTATTCCTCAAAATTCTGCAGTCCCATCTCCAAATATGGGTAGAACTCACGCATATAGTTCTCGAAATTTGGTCCACAGGCATAAGCAAGCGCACCAATTGCAAGCATTGCTTCCTCATGCACTGTAGAGCTACGACAAGCAAACACCCTCAGGAACAATGTCATAATCTTATCTGCTTCCTGTAGTATTATGGACTTGGTTTCGTCTGTACTGCTAAGTTTCTGGATAATGACCTGAAGAACACCACAGAGAGAAGCTTGCAAGTCACCTTGCTTTTCCCTATCATCTGTTGAGACAATCTGAAGCTGTAGAGTCTGCTCCAACTTATTCATAATGACAGGGAGCAGGTGTTCTATGATGCGAGATGTCTCTGCAACATTTGAACACCTGATCACTTCATTCAAGGTTTCATATGCAGATGACCTGAGCTTAGAGTCACCACCATCTGTACGATCAGCAGTCCTAATAAGGTAAGTGATGATCTCTGTAAGGAATGGTGTAAGAAGAGAGGAACTTGGTACAGCATCCTCATATCCCTGGGCAAGGTAATAAATTGCCCCACAGACCTTTTCTGCTACATTTGGAGTGTCATTAATACTTTCCATCAATACTGAAAGAACCTGTCTAATGTTCTCAGAAGAAATCACAGAAAATCCACTAGCTGGACAGTGTAATAACTCAAAAATACGACCGAGAGTCCAAGCAGTAGTGTCTCTGACATGGTTGTTTTCATCCTTCATTGCCTTAAGCATAAAATCCAGACCTGCATGGACCAAGGGAGTGAGCTTGTCAATGGTTGGGCCTTCAAGGATTGAGCCAAAGGCATATGTAGCTGCCTCACGACAATGCCAATCCGGCTTTGATATGTTAGCCTCAATAAAAGGCATCACAAGGGGCACAATAGCATCCCCAACAGTTCTCGCAACAAGACCAAGACAAGTCCCACCAGCCATGGATAAATTCCAAATGCTGTCATCCTGATCCTGGTCTTCTTCCTGCTTCAGTAAAGTTTCTAACAACATAGGAACTAAAGACGACAGAGCCTTCTCAATGAAATGGGAATTAGGAGGCTCGGAGTCCCCACTCTCAGGATTCTCATACTCTTGAAGCTCTATCTCTTCATCACAGATGGAACTCCAGAACTCAATTGCTTGGAGGGCTACAGCCTCTTCATCTCCTTTTACTGCATTGGATGTAAGCTCAAAGAGAGCCTGCATGTAAGGCTCAAGCTTCTCATAGTATGTTGATGCTATCGAAACAAGACACTCAAAAGCAACCTGCCGGATCTCCACCTCCTTGGAAATGGCCGTCTCACAGACCATTTTCATGATGTAACTCCGCTCCATATCATTTTCAAAGTTGGTCTGCGCAAAATCTAGAGCATTATATAGAGCCTTTGTCGCTGCAAGACGGACTTCAGGACTGTGCTCAGCAAGGTTCATCCCTTGCACTACAGCAGTGAGCACAGAATTTACTTCATCTTGCACAAGATCCTCATGGGATATCTCCTCACACACATATCCAAGAGTTTCCAATGTTGCCTGTTTCAAACTGGCCAGCCTATCTTGATGAGTCATATTGGTAAGCAAGGATGCAATTAGCTCAGGCCACAGCTTCTTTGGAATTTCAATAGAAGCAATTTTAGCAATCACTTGTGCAGAAGTGTGCCTTGCCTCTGTTGCAGCTGACCCAAGAGTTCTTAAGAGCAAATCTTTGATTTGGGATTTAATGGAAATGTCAATTTCCATCCATTTTTGAACAAGATGCTCCTTTCTAACAGCATCTTTAGCATCTAATGAGTTCTTAAGCACAATACCAGCAAGTCTACGGGATTCAATTGGTTTCTCATCGTTTGCAAGCTCAACTGACAAGGAGAGAAGAAAGGAAGGAAGGTTCTGCTCTTGAAATCGTGTAAGATTGGCCTCTGCTTCAGTACGGACATTTGCATCAGGTGACTGAGCAGACAGTAGGAACTGGGTGATCTCCAAAGCCATTCTGTCCAAATTGCAATAAAAGAGCACATTAAATTTTTTAAAAGTGACTTAATAAAAACTGGTTGACCTTTACACCCAATAGATTGCAATTAAACAAGGTTTTTGGAAACTTAATAAACAAGAGAATGGTTAGGGAATAAGTGAATGTAAAATTCCTTGCACAAAATATTTTGTCTACATGTGTGATATTGATATTGAGCCATGCCTAACAAATTAAAAAGTTTTTGAATAAAAATTGGTTGACCTTTACACAGCATTAAATTATAATTAAACAAGGCTTTTGAAAACTTAATAAACAAGACAATGGTTAGGGGATAGGTGCATGCAATCTATTCCGTGCACAAATTACTTCCCGTACATGTGCGATATTAATATTGAACCATACATAACATATAGCGGGCTATGGATTATGTTTTACGACTTTAGTTTGCAGGTTTTATATCCATGAAAATACCAGCAATTCACGCAAAGAATAACCAGTCTGTTAAAACCAAAAACTGAAGAACCAAACAGCAATTCCCATCAAAATTTGTGACAGTATCAGGTACCAATATTTCAGAAGAAAATGGTTGCCCTCTGACATGAAAAATTTTCATCATAGATGCATAAATTATTCAAAATTACTCCATTCTGTATACATTTCTCAACCAAAGAATCAGATTTCTAAATTCTCACAAGGCCCGCCCAGAATTCCTCACCAACCAAACACACAATTCCTTTTGCCAATCAACTCGTTCACCTCCAAACTCGATCATTTCAAACCGAAGCTTAAACCCTAAAAATACACACTCTAACCAAAACCACACAATCCGCAACAATCCAATGCACAATTCAAAAATTAAAACCGGTACGAACAAATTAAACCTCAGATCCAAGCAGAACCAGCAAAAAAAACCCTAAAAACAAGTCATAATCACAAAAACAAAATGCAAAAAAACCCTAAAACACCGAACTCAGTCAAAAACACAGAAAACAAAGCCACAAAACTCATAGATCTATTCGCATAAACCGTAGATGAGAGAACAAGTACAAGTACCTTAAATCGGAGAGAGCCTCCAAAACCCTAAATACAAAGCTAGGGTTTCACACACACTCTCTCTCTCACTTGGAGAATCGGCTTCTTAAACTCTGAACTCTGAGAGAAAGAGAAGACGAGAAATGATTTGATTTGTGTGTGTGAGTGTTTGGGTGTTTATATATATATAGTGAGAGAGAGAGTTTTTATTTATATTTGAGGGGTCTTTGGTGACTCTCTCTGTGTATTTCGAATGCTAAGAAAGAAGCGGGAGAGAGAGGGAGAGAGTGTTGTGAGAAATTAAATTAAAATTTGGAAATAAAATAAAAAGTGTTTTGTTGTGTAAAAACAACGGGCAGTTTTTTTTTTTTTCTTTTTTTTTGGCTGCCCGAGACTGCCCGGGATCACCGCCTCTGAAAAAAAACCCTAGTTGATTTTTAGTTTGAAATCTCCCACGTGTGTAGACATTCGTACGTGTGAATTGGACCGTTGGTTTTTGCCCTTATCCGTTTGAATTGTTGGGCTTCGAAGGTCATCGTTGAGATCCAACCCATTCCTCTAAGAGCACTCACATCCCAAATGCCAAACGTAAGCATTTTTTAGCATTTTAAGCCCAAAATCTTCACTCCATCAGAAATTGTAAAAGCCAAGTATTGCAAAAATATTTGCAATATTGCTACTTTTTATTAAATGCACTGTAGTTAATGTGTTGTACTGTAGATGATGGTAATTTTATGATATATTATTTTATTGTGTAAAAATATTATTTTAATGTATTATATTGTAAAATAAAAGTTGGGATGCTAGATTATTGTAAAATGATATTATATAATTGATAAAATAGTTTTTTGGGATGGTAAAGTAGAATAGGATGACATTTTGGGGTGTGAATGCTCTAATAAAATCTTGTTTGGTCTCATCTCTTAACTCGGAAAATTTTGCTAAATCGTATAATTTTAGGAAAAATTTGCTAAATAGCCCCTGGCCTAATTTATTTAGTTATATAGCACATTTTTGGAACTCGAGTTTGACATTCGAGTTCCAAGCATTATGTTTAATTAAATTGTCATAATACTTAGAACTCAAGTTTGACAAACTCAAGTTCTAAAAAAACACGCTACATAATTAAATAAGTTTGACTTGAAGCTTTTTTCTTAAATATTTCCAAAATTCATGTTTTTCTACAAAATGCCCCTCTTAACTCTTATATCCTTTTATGGTACTTTTATTCTTTAAAAAAAAATTATTTTCATGCTTAGAATTTCAAAGACCAATCTCCTAAAAAAGAAATAAAGAATAAAAGTACATTTTTCATTCATAAAGTTTGGGATTGCTTTTATTCTAGGCTTTTACATTTATTTTTATTTTTTTAATTTTGGCCCTCTTTGTTTGGAAAAGTTATTAGGTCCATCGAGAGAACTGCTGACATAGTCCTCCCAAGTAATAAGACGATGTTATCTATGTAAATGTACTAGTAAACTTCATAATTAGCACAAGGAATAAAAAATTACCAAGTGATATCACATTTGCATAAATAACAACATTTTATTGGTTGGAAGTCAGGGAGGACCACGTCAGCAATCCTCTTGGTAGACCTAATAATTTATCCTTTGTTTGATTCATTTTCCAAATTAATTATTCTATTTATGGAAAAATACTCTGACACCCCCCTGAATTTTGAGGCAGTAGTTATTACATCTCTTAAACTTTATTTTAATCAATTTATTCTATGAATTTCACACATTTGTCAAATTAATACATTTGTTAGTATGCCGTTAAATAAATTAACGCCCACTCATGTGACACATGTAAAAAAATAAAATAAAAACCAACCCGAGAGAGAGGATTGAACAACAGCTCTATCTCAATCAAGTTTATATATCTAGGTTTGCAATCACGGTCTACATTCTATCTCCTAGTTGCTACCCGAGTCATACATGAAATTTTGGATGATAATTTAAAATTCCATTAGTAAGCACAAAGTTAGATTTTAAAGTTCTATTAGTTGTCTAAGTCATAAATCATAATTATCAAATTTGAGGTGAAACTCAATATAAACTGGTTGTCTAAGTCATAATTATCAAATTTGAGGTGAAAACCCAATATAAAGTGGTTTATATGAAACTGAGACCAATTTTGTTTTTATAAGACAGCTACTCGATATATGAACATCCTAAAGAAATAAGGCAAACATGAAAAGCAAGCTTTCCACTTCATTCACACACACAAAAGAAACATGACAAATAAGTAAAATATCTACAAATATGAACCTACCAACAACAACTTGTGGCTACGAGCTGCCGGGCAGCATAAGATTAACTTTTCTTTTTTCTTTTTTTTTGAGAATGAGCATAAGACTAACTTGACGAGCTTTGTTTTTGTTTTGTTTTGTTTTGTTTTTGGGTTAGTTAGTACTTTGAGTCTGTTGTTTCCCTCAATCTTGATGTTCTACCTTGTAAAGTAAATAGCAACCAAATCAAAAATTCTATGTTGGCAGTTTATATCCTAAAATTGATGAATTTGGAAATGGTTTTCATTATTGTGGGCACAAGAACCAATATTTTTTTTTTTTTTGGGATCTCCAACTCATCATTTCATTGCCAATTGGAAAAGCAGTGTGAGCATGAGTACAAAGGAAATGGTTGCAAAAACCGGCTAGCCCAGGTTGCATCAGGACCAAAAGACAACATCAAAAACAAAAACTATGCAGTATGCATGTTCTAATGTCTGCCTATCGTACATCTGCAATCTCTCATGGCCCAAGCACCAATTCATCCACAAGTGCCAACATGACAATATTAATTAATTCTCAACAGTCATATGGGTTGTGAATTTCAGACTACTAAGATGAAACTCTCTCCAATCCTAAATCATGCAGCTATACCATTTAAACAAAAGTTATACCAAGATGCTATAAATTTCACTACATAAGTCTTATAAATTGATGTGTCACAAATCATTAAAAAGTAATTCAAACATTTATTTATTATATTCTTAAATGACGCCAATCACAATTACTGTATTTGCTCAAAGAAGTTCAAATTAACAACAAATAAGAGAAGGAAAAAAGAAAAAGAAAAAAAAAAATTCATTAGTCTCAAGTATCTTTATCTACATCGGTAAAGGCTTACTAGAGGATGAACTATGTTTCTTTGGCTTTTCCCTAGATTGAGGTTGCACTTTTAGAGAGTCTTGCCTGATAGGGCTCTTTACACCACAAATCTTGTGCTTCATGCGCCAAGGGAAGAGAATTTCCAGGCCACAACCCTTTGGTGAAGCATATGATTGCCCAATAACTGGGTGCAACTCACAAGCTTCAGGGCAGTTGCACAGTCTAGGAGGTCTCTTGTTGAAACTCTTGGAAAAAGCTAAAGCAGATGATGCAGCCAATGCTGTGGCATCAGGAAGAAAGCGCCTAATTATGAAATTAGGTGATTCACTGCCTCTAGACTCTGCAAGCTTTAACTTCAAGCTATCAAATTCTTGAACTTTCTCGGCTTTTGTCACAATGTCAATTGCCTCAGACAATGAGAAGACATCCATAGCATCTGAGAAAGCAGCATCATCGTCGTAGTCATCATCAACATCACCATCACAACCATCATCAAGGTCATCAAGATCATCAACTGCATCATCAAGGTCATCATTAGCATCATGAGGATAATCATTACTCGTTGCTTCTATATCAGGATGCCAAAGACATGGTGGGAGCCTCGGACGTGGCGTTTCCACCTCAGATGTGTCACCTCTATCCAAGTCCTTAGGCTTTCCTGGAGCTTGCTCCCATGAAAATGGGATCCTATCATCACTTGCATTCGCCAACACGCCTCGTGAATTCGTACAAGACTGTTCTTCATCAGTGTAACCACCAGTGCGCCTTATGGAAAGGAGTGGTGCATTAAAGTTCAGCTTTCTGGGATATTTTGAATTCATAGCTTCTTCATTTTCCATACAGACTATCTTGCAAATGGAGATGGAAGATAACTTGAGATTTAGGTAGTGATAAGGGAAGAAATGTTATGAGGCAGTTGGGTGAAATTATTAAAAACGGTTGGAATTGTGGGTTTCTCGTGCAATCCATTAAAAGTAAAACCGATATTTTTCTTTAGAAATGGTCACAGGTGAGGTGAAAAGACCCTGGAGTTGTACTATCTCTAATAACAACCATGCATGAAGAAACAAGTGGTGCACCGAACTCAATTGCTTTTTTGATTTCCCTTTGACTTGGATTACAATATATAAGTCAATTGACTTTGCATAATGTAGTTCTTAAAGGATGGTATCAACCATAAAGATTGCAACATCAAATCGGGTTTTGATTGATCTATTTATTTCAGGCTTGAAAACGACTGGCCAATTTTGAGAATCATCTATTTGCAGCTGGGAATCAAAGACTTGATGCCAAAAGGACAAGCTGTCTTCAATAGTGACTTGTCATTGTGTATTTTCATTTTCTTAGCCTAGCTAGTTTTCTTATTAAAGTCAATGGTACATCCTGCAAAATAACAAATAAGAAAAAGTTCATGGTAGTTGGCATAACAGTTTCTATTGTGTCATTATTCTTGCATTGCTTAAATTCCTTTCTTGAAACCTACCCTCAAATCCAGATGAGTGTCTATTGGCTAGATGCAATTTCGAATTCTGCTTCATGGTTCCTTCAGTTCAGGTTTTAAAGCACTTCATTGAAAGAAAAATAATTTAGAGGGAAGAAATTAAAAAGTAAGTTTTTGTGGGAAAAATAAACACTTTTTTTGTTTCCCACAAGGGAAAACTGTGAAGCTAATACAAGATTTGAGACAACAATCTGAAAAATGTTATGATATGTATCATCCCTCAGCCAAGAAACAATGAATGTAAAGCCTCTAAACTGAACAAACTTAAACCACAAGCTGCCATTTCATGTACAAGTTTGTTTCCACCGTCAGTAATTTTACAACTATTTCAACCAAAAGAGTATACTAAACAGCAGCAGCAGTCTGCACCACATGTATCACCACTTGATCCAATCCATAACCCAGTTGACATATTTACATACTATCTTGCTCCTCTATGTTCCATCTTTAAAAACAAAAAAAAACAAAATTCTCATTTTCCTCCTGAATTCCTTTTATCTCAAAGGCCATGCCAAATTTGGTAGTTGAATGTTTCCTGAAACAAATCGAAAAATATATGTAGCGCTGCATTGACAGAGTGCTGGCCTTATTGTAGAAAAGAACCAGTGGCAGGACTAAGATTGCACCCATAAATATAATGAAGAAAAGAAACACAATTAGAGATTTCTGATCTTCACTTTTGTTATTCAATGTTCATTAACCCGCTGCTTTGCTTTGTTATAGAGTTCAAGAGTTTCAGAATGGTTTGGATCGAGACACAGGGCTGCTTCACAGTCTTGGATGGTGGAGACATAATCCCCCATTGATTCATGAAATGCCGCTCGAAGATGTAGCAGCTGCAGGTCGGGCTTGAAAGTAATGGCCCTTGTAAGCTCTGATATGGCATCAGCTTCTTTGTGGTCATCCATTAAAACTGGTTGAGCATAACTCCCATGTTAGTAGTTACAAAGCAGTCTACACATGCATACACTTTTGTATATATATGAAGTTGATAGCCATTGACAATGAGATAAACTCCATCAGAATATCAAAGTATGTGAGGAGGATGGGGGAAACTGAACTATATGCTTCCTTTTTTTGATTCATGGTGTAAATATGAAGCTGATAACCAATAACAAAATGAAAATTTCCACCAAAATATCAAAAAACTATGGGGGAGTGGGTGGAAAACTGAACTAACCACTTCCTTCTTTTAACTATAAGTTTGGTCAATTGTAAATCCAGGTGTTGTCTTTCCTCTTATTTCTGTAAGTATCACCAATATTCTGCAAGAATCCTAGTCCATAAAGGACAGGATAAAGATATGGTTCCATTCTCTACTACAGGAGCAAGACTTGCAATTGGATGCACGTAATGCAATGCAAGTAATCTCAATTAACAGAAGCAGTTCTACCTTATGTTTTAAATGGCTTTGATTACCAACCCAATCCATACCAATGCAAAGTTGTAAAGCAATCCATACCAATGCAAAGTTGCAAAGCAACAGTTTCCAGAGTTAATTATTACACAAATTGACATGTATATCATTTTTAAATGAAACGTTTCAGAGGAGAAATCAAATGTATTTTAGATTTCAAAAAGACCTGATGACTGGATTTAATCCTATGGCTACAAGGTCCATGGTCTATGACTCTTTTCAAGTCAACTACATTGCAATTTTAACCTAGCCAATCACGCAGTATTGTGGCTCATTTACCACAAACAAACATCACAAGGCTTAGCCAACAAGGTAAGGAACAGACATGCATAATTTAATTTGCAACTTATGATCTCATGACTAAAGAATATAAAAAATAATTGCAATATACCATAGACAATAAGTGAAAGAATTTGCAGTGTGAATCTAAACACAACAGATAATGCACCAGAAAACTGCTCCAGCCCCAACAATTATAGCAGTCACATCATAAGTGATGTAGATCAAAGATGAGGCAAGTAAATGGGGTAGCAGATGAAACCCATGTGCCGCTTAAGTTTTTCAGTTGAAATTCATACAAGCATCTATATATAAAGGATTGGCAGGGAAATTGTTACAGAAGGCAGAAACAAGGTCTGAAAAGAGAGTTTTGGTACAATAAGCTAGTATAACAAGCAAAGGGAGAAAGTCCTAATCTTCCTACATCAGGATGTCCTGGTCATTGAAGTACCCTTTAGTCCATAAGGCAATCTTTTCCTCCTAAAGAAAGGGGAAATGCAGCAATTACAAAGACTTCTTCCTATATTTATTTGATTAAAAGAAATTGATACCCATGTCTTTCTTTGGGAACCACACTAAAATTGTTTTAGGAGTAATATGATCACCATGATCAATAAGATGCTAGTTGATTCCATTAACTTGAGTCAAAAGGCAAAATCGGTAGCTCAAAAAGTGGGGCTGAACAAAAGTTAAACTTGACAATGACCTTCAACATCTAACATCCACTTATACAACAAAAACAATAGCAAAGCCTCAGTCTCAAAATTTGGGGTCAGCTATGTACCCTCAACAGACTAGTCAGGGATCTAACATCCACTTATAGTCTACAGATTGAAACGTCTTTATAACTAAACAATAACAGAAATATCACAAGTGCAACACAATGTTCACCTTGCTGCAGAAAATTTTGAAACATTTGAAATTGAAATTTTTGCTCTTCTTCTTTATAAGTAAAAATGGAGAATGACTTCCAATTGTAAACAAAGTGTAATAAGAAACCAGAAACTTCATTATGGAACTTACCCGCTGCCCTATATCTGTAAGGGTATGTCCTCAGGGGATCTAATTGTGTTGCCATACTAAGATCACTCTTTGCCATGTCACGGTCACAGTATTCTGAACGTTTCTCATAAGCTGATGCATTGTTTTGGGCCTTCTCTATAAGCTTCGTCATCTCATCATAAGCAGCTTTGCGTTGATTTTTAAGATGATATACACGTGCCAGACCTTGATGTGCTCGTGTATGTTTGATGTTAAGTGCACTCATGTAGCAGTCAGCAGCAAGATCCAGCTTATCACAGTCTACATAGACACTCCCTAGATTATTTAGTGCCTGTAGGATAGCAGAATCACCCAAAATTTAATACTTTATTTTGGTGCATAAGACAATTTATTAGGATTACTCTAAAAATGAAACTTACTTGTCCTTTCCGAAGGCCATCTGAAGGGCATCTAAGAGCTTCCTCCAAAAGCTGGATCACATACATTGAAGACTTGGGATCAAGACTAGAGTCTGCCAAAGCATATGCTTTAAGAAAGAAGGCTTCAAAGGATCTCTGTATGGAAATGGACTCCTCAGCCTTAGCTAATGCTTCTTCACGATGGCCAGTATCATATAGTATCCATCCTTCATAGACAAGCCTTTCATGCTCAGTAGAAGAGTGATTTCTAGCCAACCGGAGGCTACGCATAGCTGCCTTTTGACAATTTAAGCTACAATAATAAAAAAACATTAAAACAAAAATTTTTTTAAAAACTTTCATATTAGACAAATAAAACAAGTCTGCTAAAAGTAAAATAACTGTATAAGGTGGATAGATTCCTCATCTATGACCTGACACCTGAAGCATATTTTGTAATTAGCATTTCATAATTTCATATAAAAAACCTAATAGGTATCACAACTCATGACAACAAATAGTCATAAGTTGACCTATATTAATGGTAATAAAAATAACTTGTGAATCCAAACCAATACTGAATGTTCTAATATGCCAAGTGGGAAAAAATTCCCTCAATTACAAGAAAATTTCAAGATGACTTCAGTTGCAAAAATATTCACCAACTGACTAAAGACAAAAATGGTTGTCCAAAACTACCCACATGTTGGGTTCTCACTTGAACAGAAGAAAGTTGGGAAGTTGAAGTCTGGCTCAGTTTTAAATTGACTGAAGGACAAACAGAGATTAAATGTTATTAGATAAATCACACACAAGACTCTGCTAAGCCCAGAGCTCTCAGCAGTTATCATAACCTCATCACCTCTCTCTCTCTCTCTCTCTCTCTCTCTCACACACACACACACACACAAGCACACAGACAACAGAGAGAGGCAAGGGAGCTCATTTATGCACATACCAATAATCATTTTCCATTGGTAATTATCATAGTTTTGACGTTCACTTCAATGAGGCTGAATGCTAGCAATTGTCCCACTATTAATGGCTAGTTCACTTCAGTGAAGATGCATGCTGCACCATCTTAACAGTAATAACTACTGCAGCATAAAGTTATAAAATTGGCTCATCTTCTATAAGACTAAATTGAAACCTAGAACCAGTAGGGAAAGATATGTACTACTCTTTTTCTTTTTGATAAATAAGATATGTACTACTCTTTAAATAAAGATTGAAACCAACATCTCTGTATATGTCAAGATGTCACCTTTGGCTGCTACAGCTCCACAGCAAATGGATAGATTTTAAAGCAGAAAGTTAATGATAGGACACAACATTATAAAATGAGTAAACTAGTCAGAGGTTCAGAGCTCAAGAAAGATGTTGAGTGGCCTAATAGAGCCATTACTATAAGATTGTTGTTAAGAAAAAGCAGTATAAAACTGAGATAAAACTTATGTACCACTTTTAATACTTACCGTAATAGAAGAAGTGACTGCCGAAAGCGTAGGAGACTCTTTCCGGGGTCATTTGCCAACATATGGTGTACCACAGATAGAGAGCCGATATCATCAACAGAGGACCATCGGTCATATAGGTGCATCCAGCAATCAGCCTGACTCCACTGCAGAACATGAGGACGGAGGAGCTCTACTAAGTGATCACCAAGCATTTTCCCATGAAACATCATATAATTTGGTTCCAATGTCAAAAGTGCCCGGACGTCTCTTAGAGCTCCATCATAATCTTCTTGAGCAATGGAAAACCAGGCACGTAGTTCAAGGCAATCAGGTGTGACCTTGAATCCAATTATTTTATTGATTTCTGAGATTGCTGCTCCAATCTTCTTCTCCTCCGCCAGTGCAACAGCCCGATACTTGTATGGATAAGAGAGAGTTGGATCCAATTCAGTTGCAGTTTTTAAATCAGTCGTCTTCTCCTTCCCAACACAATACATAGCTCGCTCCTGATACATCCATCCAACTGGTGTATAATCTGAAATGAGTGAGTTCATCTGCTTGTATGCTGAATACTTGTGGCCACGCTTATACTTAGCCCTTGCAACACCCACTAATGAATAAATATGACCCACCTCAGCCGCTGCCTCAAACCAACATTGTGCATCTTTATATTCTTTCCTCTCAATCATCACAACACCCAACTGGTGAAATGCAAGCTGCTTCTCCCAAACTTCAACTGCACACTCTTGCAACCTTTCCAGAAGCATCACCGTAATGTTTGATTTCATGTCTTCCTCCATGGCAATTTGGCTCAAGAAATAATACAAAACAAAGGAAGCATGCCCAACTGTAGCCAATTTTTCACAAGCCTCTGAACTACAAAAAAATCTCATCACATTAGGATTGTGAATTGAACTCGGGAGCTCTCTCAAGAACACCTGCAAGCAAGCTGCCACTAGAAGATATGCGGTCTCCTCCAATCCATACTCAATCAACAACATCGCGTCCTCCATGTCACAAACCAAAGACGCCAAATGAACATCACAAGCATGCTTCATCTCCTCACAACAAAACCTGTTTGCCAAAGAAAGTAGCTCCAAAACAATAGGCACATTAAACCAACTTAACCTTTTTGTCCTGCTAAAAATCTCTGCAGCCCTCATTGCGTCAGCAGAAATCCCATTCTGTGAAAAATTTATCTTCTCCCTTCTTGACTCCTTGAATTCACCATACAACATTGCACCAAACGGTCTTGATAACAAAGCCATCTTGTACCGTATACACCTAATCTCATCATCCCCAATACAAAAAGACAAATCACCATCTTCCTCAGATGTCGAACACTCTTCCTCACCCTCAATCAAAACCCCATCATTCTCAACATCCTCCCTACGTTCCCGATAACAATCACACGAATCATACACCGACTCAGGATCATACCCGGAAACCAAACTAGCCTTAGGACACTCAACATTCCGGCCATAACAATCCATCGCGGAGTGCCCAATCAACTCATCCTCCCTCCTCTCATACCTCAACCACGCCGCGATCACCACCTTGTTATGCACATCCACCGCGTGTTGCCTAGCCGACCTAAGACTCCTTCTAAACAACTTCAAATCAGCCAAACCCCTAAACATCGCGCATTGCTCAAGATACAACCTTGATTTCTCAAACTGGTCACAACTCTCAATCCTACGATGCACATCAGCCAGGGCTCCCACAAAATCAACAGATTTAAGACAAGGCTCAATCTGGGGCTCGACTAGATCCGTCCCAGGAAGCCCACATCGTAAAAGACTTTCGGACACAACAACAACATTCGGGGCTGTCATATTAGGTGGTGGGTAATTTCGGTTGGATTTGGATCGAATTGAATTGGCTCTTAAATGGTCTTGAAGATGGTGCAGAAGTTTATCTCCTACACCAGGAGGAGGTGGATTTGATGGGTTTAACGCATAGACTTGTGTGCCTTTACACCCTTCCATGATTTTCAAACTACGCATTGTTGTAAATATATTGTGTTGCATTTCCCTTTTTTTTTTTTTGCTTTTGAAAAATAAAAAACTCAAAACCAAAAACACATCCAGAGAATGAAATCCTATATATATATATATATATATATAAGGAAAAGAAGAAAAATTTGTACCTTATTAGCCTAAGCCGTGCAAACACCACCGTTTGGGAATGGGGTGAAGAAAAAGAGGGGGTGGTGGTGGTGGTGGTGCAGGCTAAGAAAAGAGAATTAGAAATGGGTGGATTTGATTTTCTGGGATTCTCTGTGTTTTTTTTTTTTTTTTTGGGTTTTGGTTTTTTTTCCGGAGAAAATGGGAAATTGGGTTTGAATTGATCACTATGAACACATTGATCGCCAACGAGAAGTGTGAGGTGGAGCTAAGCCGTTTCAACGGCCACTCTAGCTCTCCTTTTTTTTCCCAATAAATAAAATGAATAATTGTATGTATTTTTTAATAATAATAATAATTATTATTATTATTAAAAGAGTGTGTGTGTGTGTGTTTTTGTGTCTTTGTGCGTGTTTGTGTCTATCTCTGGTAAAAAGGTTAAGGATGTCTCTTTCTCTGTCTCTCTCTCTCTTTGTTCTCGCTTCCTTTGTTTAGTGTGTGTGTGTAATAATCCGGTAAAAGTGAAAGAGGAGAACCGCTAAAGTCGGTTTGTCTCACTCTCTCACGCCATGTTTTTTTTTTTCTGCTTTTTTTTTTTTTTTTTTTTTTTTGTGGTAACTTTTTCAAAACCCGCATGAATCTCGCGGACCCACCGGAGAGATTGAGAAGATGAAGATTTTTTGTTGAGTAGTACTACAGCTACTACTCGTACCAGGTTTTCTTTCTAACTAGCTTGCGCGTGGAAATGGACAACAACAACTGTTGGTGGCTTGTCTTATGGTTAATTGGTTATGCCTTTGTTAGTTTATAGTTTGTCCTAATAGAAACAACTTTTTTTTTATTTTTTCTTATTTTGATTTGTATAACTTTGTTAAGGTGGTAATTTTGTTTATGAGGATAAACTGTGGATTATTTTTTCATAAATATATTGATGGGTTAAATTATGATGTGTTATATTAGTAACAACAAGCTTAACGATGTTGACGTGATAATTCGACACGATGACATGACTAAACTCATTTGGATAGGAACCATTGGAGCCCACCAATTTTCTATAATAAGTATCTTCACCATTTCAAGATCATATTTGAAACATATTGCAATTTTGATTAAGGTTTAGACTACAATTATGAAGAATTTCACTCTCCTAAGAGGCATATAGGGAGTAGGGAAGGGGCAGGGGTTGAGGTCTTCATAAAATTAATAAACTTATCACCTTACACCGTCATTCTTTTTTAGTTTTTGAAAAAACCCTTTGCTAAATTAAGCATCATAGAGTTTTCGCCCGACATAATCTTGACAATTATCTTGTTTTTCATTACCTTCTCATAGATACTTGTAGACAATGGCATATCATCAATCAACTATATTTTATCATCATACTTTAGTGATATTATTTTAAATTTTACATATCCCAACATATTATCTCAATAATTATTGGGAAAAAAAATGTTAAAATTCAAATTACACGATTTTAAGTTTGTGGGCTGATAAAAACAGTTTGGGTAAATTATTATTTTCACCCTTAAACTTTATGATTTGGCCCATTGTTCTTAAAGTTTATGATTTCTATTTATTACTCTAGTTTATGTTTTAATTTATTGATAATAAGTATTTTATCCAATGTTATTAGATTTTTTTTTAATCAACTCTAAAGGAAAAGTATTCTTGAAAATATGTCTAATGAAAGTTTGACTTTTTTTGTTAAACATAATAGGAATCCTAAAGGCAAAGGCTAAAGTAGTAAAGTCGTTATTAACAATAATTAAGGAGGAATATTATTAATCTTGTTAAATAAGGGACACCACCATAATTAAGGAGGAGAAAGAGTAACCTTCAGGGATGGAATAATTGTTGGAAAAAAATGTTAAAATTCAAATTACACAATTTTAAGTTTGTCTGCTGATAAAAACAGTTTGGGTGAAAATTATTTTCTCCCTTAAACTTTAATTTTTTTTTCCATTATGGTCCTTCAACTTTAACATATTTGTCAAGTTTATCACTTCATATAGTGTTGTCTACAAAGCCTTTTTTTCTTTTTAGGGAATTCAAAGCTATTGTTAACTTCAATAAAATGACTAGAATAGATATAAAATCTTATACAAACACAGTTCAAATAAATTCATTTTCATAATTACTATAATTATCAAATTTCATATTTTAAAAAATCCCATTATGTTGAAGTTTTAATGACTAGACTAGATAAAATATGAAAATTACCATAATTATATATTTAATATTTCGATATAAATACATAATCATAATAAATACCTATTATTAAATACCATGATTATAATATTTCATATTTAATATTTCATATCAAAACATAATTATAATAAATATCTATTAATAACTACTATAATTATATATTTAATAGTTCCATATATGATATAACAACACAGTCATAATAATAAGTAGTACCATAAGTCCATAAGTATCAAATTTCATATTTAATATATCATATATTATTATTATTATATAAAATTTGGGCTTAAAAAATGTGGTTTCGCCAAGTGGCTACACCAAATTATTTAAATTTTTTTAGATTTTTTTAAAAATAAACATAATTTTTTTTTTTTTGGTTCTTATCTTCTTCTCTTATAATTTCTGATGGGTTAGTAAAAATTATTATCTATGGTTCATCCAGAGGAGTCGTCCATGATCACCAGTTAGCCAAATTTCCAAACCATCCCTGATTCGTGCAGATATGTCGTCCCTGAGTATTGATCAATTGAATAAACCCCAGACAATCAGGATGGAAGAGTCGTCCATGTGCATAGCTCATGGACGACCACACAACATCAGTCTGTATACAAAGAGTCGTCCATGGGCAAAGCACATGGACGACCATGTAACACTTGACAAAATTCTGGAGTTCTGGAATGGTTAACCAACCCGTGTTCATCGCCAGTAATTTCTCCTAAGTATGTAACTTCCATCAGCGGTTACTACTTCTATAACCGTTGGGGAAGTTATTTCCGTAATTTCGGACTTCCACGAATCTTGGGGAAGTTACTAAACCAAATAACTGCCCCAGGGTTCCCTATATAAGGACCGGTCTGAATCAGGCAAAGGTATGAGAACATTCTGACATTACTCCAATACAGTTAGAACTCCATTCGTGAGAAGATACTAACTTAATCATCGGAGGGTCTTAGGCCGGTCCACCCCGGTCTCCTTTGATATTTTGTTTATTTTTCAGGCCTCCGCTACCACCTTTAGCCCATCGAAGCCGAGTTGTCCAGCCTACTGATTCTGTTCATCATCAATTTCTAAGTTGATAAAAATATTAATTTAATTACAATCCAAACTCTTCGTCTAATCTTTTTTTTTAATTATATTATCACGTGTAACAAAAAAGAACATATTACACGTTAAAATTAAAAATAAAAAAAAAAGAATCTCAACAATTTTCATATAATCCTTTATTTTTATTTGAATTATATTACTATGTGTAAAAAAAAATATATAGTACACAAATTAAAAAAAGAAAAAAAGAAAAAGCAACGTATTCAATCTATATGACATTTTTGCTTCTTTTTTTTTTGAGATAATTACTTCTAATTTTTTTTTTTCATTCAATCTATATGAAAAAAAATTGCAAATTTTTTTTTTAGATTTAAAAAAAATATGTAGTTTTTTTTGTTCTTATCTTCTTCTCCTATAATTTCTAAGTTGATAAAAATATTAATTTAATTACAATCCAAACTCTTCATCTAATCCTTTTTTTTTTTTAATTATATTATCACATGTAACAAAAACAACATAGTACACATAAATTTTTTTAAAAAAAAATCTACAACAATTTTCATCTAATCCCTTATTTTATTTTATTTTTTGAATTATATTACTATGTGTAAAAACAAAAACAAAAAAAAACATAGTACACAAATTTATTATAAAAAAAAAAAAAAAAAGCAACGTATTCAACTACATATTCAAACTATATGACATTTTTGCTTTTTTTTTTTTTTTGAGATAATTACTTCTAATTTTTTTCATTCAATTTATATGTTTTTTTGTGTGGATAAACATACATCCTAAGTTAATTCTTCTTCTCTTATAATTCCTAGTGTGGGTACCTTAGGCATGCTTCACAATGTCCTAGGCCTGCTAGGCGTGCTTGGCATTCACCTAGGCATGCTTGGCAACCACCTAGGCCGTCCTCGGATGGCCTTGCAACGTCCTCAGCATGCTTTGCATTCACCTAGGCCGTCCTCTGATGGCGATATATTGTTTTCATCCTCTCAATTTTGATTTAGAGAAAAAATTTCTTTCTAGCTTACTATTAAGCATGTCTTGATATAAATTTGATTATAAATTGTTCATAACAATTTGATTTTTTTTCCCTAATTGAAATAGCTTTGGCTAACTATTAGAGTTGTACACTTTGATTTATAAAAGAAGTCAATCTATCCATTTAGTTTTATTTTTTTATTTTTTTATTAATCATTAAATATGGTTTGACATGATTTTTTATCAATCGTAAAATTTTATAATAATGAACAATGACAAACAAGAACAAGGATACACTAAAAACATAGTGTACAAAGAGGTATTCAACAATCTCTCAAAGATACAAAATTATCATTAGAGCACAATTAGTAGGTTACAAAATAATAAATTTTTATTAGGTGTTTTCATTTTATATTTGATAGTTATTATACCAAAACATTTTTTTTTCCTTTTGTTATTATAATAATTATTTGAGAGATTATTGTTTATCAAATAAAATGTATATTCTATAAGTTTACGATAAAACCGTGCAACGCATAGGCCTTTAACTAGTTTCTTATAAAATATAGTTAAAAACTTAAAATAGATGTCTATTAATACTAATAGTTATCATAATGACCAAATTTTATATTTATATATAAAATAAAATAAAGAAAATAACATTTTTAGATAAAAATCAAATTTTATGTATATTGCACAATTTGTTGACTAGATTGTGCATAAAATGTTCACTCAAAACTCCAAATCAGTTATATCAATAATAATAAAACTCCAAGTCAGTGTGGAACTGTGGATTTGAAGAATCTAAACATTTTTTTTTTTAATGTATTGAGAAATTCTACACTTTCTGCCATCTCTTTTCTTGTACAGGATGTTATCAATTCAATTATAGTATAATAAATAAATGAAATCTACTTTTTCTAAAAGAAAAATAATAATAATTTTGGATAAGTGTGTCGAATGGAGAACAGATTAGATTACATGGCAGCATGGCGAATGCCTTATAGATCTAAGTTGTCTAGGTTCTGTCTGATTGTTTGGACAACTTTTTTTTTCGTTTTTTTAAATACCATAATACATATTTTCATAATTTTTTATCTACATATATTTTCACAACATTTGAATAATGTTACTAAATTTTTTTTATCAAACGGTCTCTAGTTGTCCTTCCCACCTCATGATTAAAATCAAGAGCTGGACCAGTCTCCTCTCAAAAAAATAAAATAAAATAAATAAATAAAGAGAGTTTTAGTTATTTTTTGAGACTTCCTCTAAGGATCTTAGGAAATCATGAAAAAAATATTTATTTTACGTTTAATATTATGTTCTTGTGATGGAATGATTAATCAAAATTTTGTGTATAAACTAAATAACTTTTCCAGTAGTAAAATTGAAACTGAAAAAATATATAGTAAAAAATAAAATAACCAAAATTATTTTAAATTGTGTGAAAAAATTAAATCACATAAACTCAGCTTTTATCGAATTCAAAATAAGAATATAGTTGGAGGAATGGAGATTTGAATCATGCACATGTTGTGCATAATAAATACATTAAAATTTGGTTATACACAACAAGTAGTATTCATGTCATACATTATTTTATTTTTGGTTGTGAAAACGACCTATTTGTTGAATGGTCCACGCTTGTTATACGTTTGATCTTGATTGGATGATTTCAAGCTATTGGTGTTTTGGGCCATTGTTCTTAAAGTTTATGATTTCTATTTATTACTGAATTTTTCTGTTAAACATAATAGGAATCCTAAAGGCATAGGCTAAAGTAGTAAAGTGTTTACTACCAATAATTAAGGAGGAATATTATTAATCTTGTAAAGTAAGGGACACTACCATAATTAAGGAGGAGAAAGAGTAAACCTTAGGAGTGGAAGAATTGGAGTTTTTTTTTTTTTTTTTGAGAGGTAGTTTTTAACCTATGACATCCACTTTTAATAACTGTTCATGTCATCAAACCAAGACATCAATTGGTTTTTTGTATAATCGATGATAAACTTTACTAGTTGACTTAACTGGAACCCACGGAGAAACAGTTCCTTAAATACAATACATAGATTAGGTACCATAAATAAATTTAAACCCATGATTGTATTACCAATAAAAATTTTCCAAGGAAATTAGATTTAATGCATCTATTTGTTCAAATTTAATTAAGGAATTTAATTTACTACACCTAAGGTATTTTTATATAAGTTTTACCCTTATTCTTTTTATATGGACAAGGGAGATTAGTGATGTAATTATTGTGACTAATTCTTCTTCTGCAAACACAGCGTTTGAATAAATTTATGGGCCTTAATTCTTAAAAAAATAAAAAAATTATGGTCCTTGGCTCCTTGCTTCGTGACAGTTGTAGTTAGTATATCAAACTAAAATATCTATCATTTTTTTTAATGGGAAAATATTTATCATTATGCCTAGTTCCTCAATAACTATAAATTCACAACATGTGGCCAAGCTTAGTCTCCATGAAATTTTCGGCAATGGTTATGAAGGGTGTTGACTGTTGATTGAGAACTCTAACTCTAGAGTCTAGACTTAAGCTACAAATAATAAAATAGCGAAAAAAATATTATAAAGATTAATCGGTATACCATAATTTTTCAAATCATGCCCACCTAACGTATTGAAAACCATAGGTGGTGAATCTTAGTATTCTCTTCTTTTAATACTATTTTAGACATAAGGATCAACATGTGTGGCACTTGATGATGTCTATATATTAATATATCATTATTCTTATATGTTAATAAAAGTAAACTTTGAATTCTCAACATTTTTTTTTCTTGCTTACATTCAACTGTATTTAAGGAATGTCAGACCGTATAATAAGAGATATATATATATATATATAAGATAAAAGAATTAAAGGCTTTAAAAAAAAATTTATGTATCTATCATTGCTTAACCTAGTTCCATTTGCATTTGATTAAAAAAAAAAAAAAAAAAAGACATTTGAGGGTAAACATCATTGAAATAGGGACCCGTTTGGTAGAGGAATTTGAGTAATGTTGTATGTATTTTTTTGAAATACGTGTGAATGAAAAAATGTGTAGAAATACGTTTAATGTTGTTTAAAAACTGAAAATATGTAATATGTAGAAATACATTTAATGTTGTTTAAAAACTGAAAACATGTTCCTAAGATACTCTACCAAACGGGCAGAATATTTTTTTTTTTTAGTTTGAAACAGAGGTTCAAACCTGTCATTGGAACACGAGCATTGGACTTGTGTGGCAAGCTTGAACGAAACTAGAAATGTCTTTGGGCGCTAAGAGATGCTTTATCAATGTGTTTAAATCAATGGATTTCTAAACCTTATAGCAACAATTTAAATCATGCTACTCTTATTATGAAGCGCAAGAATCTTCTTAGCTAGATTCTGCAAGTCGAGATAAAGCACTGCATCCGTGAGGCAAATCAGTGCACATATATAATGACAAGAAAATGACCCCTTTTAGGGCAAGGTAAAATCTGTTTATTTTGCTGAAATTAAATTTTTTTTAATGAAAATATTGTAAATAAAAGTAAAAGTTAGTTAAAATAGTATAATAAGACACATAAATAATACCAAAAGTACAATAAAGCCTATAAATAATAGTAAAAATAAGCTGACAAAATTAACGTGTCAAACAAACACAAAGACAAGACTGTTGTTTTCGATAAACCCCCTGGAGACATTTGTATTTTTCTTTACTGTGCCAGTTTTGGACACGTACTATAGAGGCGATGTCCTCACAAGTCACAACTCTGTCTCTAATTCCCGAAAAAAAAAAAAAAAAAAAAAAAAAGTTCCTATTGCTATGCATTAAAAAGTAGATGGGTCATATGACTCATATCCAAATCATACACAGTACTCTGAATCAAATTGGCCTAACAAAACTTGTTAATTGGCCGGCAGAAGCATTCGGCTCTCAGCGAGCCACGTCGAAGGGCACATTCTGTGCACAACTGCACATGCTTGACACACATTATGAAGTACAGGAGAAAACATGAATAAACAAAAATGGGCATGAGAAAACAGTATTGCACAATTGGGATTAAGACTGCTCAGCTGTCTCATAATTAATTAAGCAAGGATTGTGTGAGTAAAAGGACTGGACTATATCCACTATACAGTCTTAAAGTGTTTTTCAGATCAGATACGCAATTATGTGTGTGATTCATAAAAGACAATGTGTAATTATGTGGACACTGACTCAGTTTCTTACACTACAATTTTGTGGCATGCAAATATTCTTAGAAGTGATATAAAGAGGAAAAAAAGGACAAGTTTTGACCTGCAAAAAATTGATTTTTAGAGTTTGATTTTTAAGCATTTTACCTTGTACATGATATCATTTTAATGTAGTTAGAAGTTTTTAATAATTTTATAAGAGATTTAGGGTTTAATTTTTGCCTATATAAAAAATAAATTGGTATCTTGATCTGGTAATAAAGAATTATTATCAAGAGTGAATGTCATAGGTTGAAACCGTCTAAAAAAAAATTAATGCAATTAGAAGTAATTTGCTAAGAAAAATTTGATTGATAATTGTTTTGGCTGAATAATTGTCTAATAATTTGTCTAATTTCAATTATATATATCTCACAAGTTACAAGGTCTTCCATAATTTGAGACTTGTAGAAGGATGATAAACTTCCTTGTGGGTCTGCTTGGGGGACATTAACATTCCTATCCAATCAAGAGAGGCCTAATCCACAAACTGACAAACTTGATTATATATGGAAAAAAAACACATAGTCCCTGTAAGGACCAGGTTTGAGATTCTAGCCCAATACGTGGGTGGACTTAGGCCCAAAAAGCCCAAAATAATGAATTTGTAGAGAATGAGTTGGAAAACTGGGTTTTAGTTGATCAAACAAACGTTGGAATAGATTCAGATGATAAGAAGATGAAAAGAAATAGGATTGTATTGAAGAAAAATCGTCCTCGACAAGATCCGAGGTGATCTGTTCTTGTATATTATTCTTAAATCAGGTTACAAGTTTGGTTCCTGAATGCTACAATGTTTTTTTTTTTCACAATTCTCGGTCCTCATTCTTGTTGTCCCCATCGTCTTTTATACTCTCCTTCATTTTCCTTCCCACCTTACACGTGCATGCCATAAGGTTGGTGTTGATACTTGTCCCATCAGTCCACCCCCTAAGTCACGATGCAGTAGCTGTAAGGCTAAAACATACTATTCAGGTATCATCTCCACATTAATGCGGCCAGAGAGTTAGATGCAGTGCATTTAATGTGGAGGTAGCAGCTTTCCCTGGAGATACTACATGATCACATTCTGTCCTGTTCACCTGTAGTACTTATCTTCTCATATGGAATGGTATGGAAGGTTGCCTTTGTCAGTAAAACACTTCTTCGTACCTCGGCCTTGGTTAATCAAGGAAGGGTTCGTCCTCGGCGTAGTTTCCTGAACTGCTACGATCGATACTGTCCTCTTCGCCTACAACTGTAGGCCTCTATGACACCATATGTTTGTCCTCGGATATGTCCTCGTCCTCGGCTTGGGCCTTGAGCCCGATACATATGCGGATGAGTATCTTTGGACCATCCGGTCCCACAGTCCCTATATAGTTTCTCCTGAACAATGTGGAACCTCCTTTAGGTTTTGAGTGCAACAACTAATCTCTATATGTCATTGTCTTATGTGAACATGTAATTTTAAATATGAACATGTATTATCACATAAGCAACTCACTATTTATTGACACAATTCTTGAATTGAAGATCTTTGTTAAGAATATAAAATCAGAGGAATTTTTATCTTTTTTTAACAAAATATAAATATAGAGAATTGTACACAATTTTCCACATCAGCACAATATTAAAAAAAGAAACATAAACGCACACAAAAAAAAAAAAAAAAAAAAAAAATTCTAAACGCTCTGCCTTCTCTTTCTCCAAAATGTAGACCTTAAGCTCCTTCTACCAGCTCCCCTAACGCTCAGACCCACGACAAACCAACAGAGATCTCCTTCCTCAGACCCATGACAAAGCATCCAAAGACACCATACCCACCATACCCACAGATTCCTTAATCAAAACCCACCATACCCACAAACCAACAGAGATCTCATTCCTTAAACCCACGGCAAAGCCCACCTTCCATCCAAAAACACACCACTTCTACCACCAAAACAAGATTCCTCAATCAAAACCCACCATACCCACAAACCAACAGAGATTGTTTTTGGCCAATCCCCTTCTTCTTCCTCCAAAATGCAGACCCACCAAAAACCGCAAGCCACAAACCACCCACATGCAACCTCAACAACCCACAAATGTCGCTGAGAACATCGCACCCCAACCTAGCCCTTCGAAATTGGCCCATCAACTATGTCGGTCGGCGATACACCATCACACCTAGCCCAGCCCAGTCGGCAATACACCATCACACCCAACCCAGCCCGTCGAAACCGGCCCAAAGGTAACTAAGTTTGGTTAGAAATCAGTGTTTTTTTTTTTTTTTCATTTATTTTTGTAGATAAGTTTTGGCAATCAAATTTGTTTAGGAATCTGTAACTATAAACAAATTTAATTAGGACTCTATAACCATTATGTTATAAATAGTTTTTGCAATAATGTTTTATTCTTATTGTTCTTTTTTTTTTTAATATATATTTTCTGTGCACCAAACCAATTCACAACTGTTCAATTTATAATTGTTTGTGCATTTGTGTTGTTCCTTCCCTGCAACAACAAAACAGGTTTCATTCTTAATTAGGGTCTGTTTGGATGTTGCTTATTACTAAAAACTGAAAATTGAAAACACTGTAGCAAAATAATTTTTAAATGTGTGAATAGTGCCGTGAGACTTAGTTTTAATGAAAATTTTGCTGAATTAGATAACTTGTGGGTCCCATGAACAATGCACGAGACCCACTGACAAAGATGCAAACACGCTAAAATTTCATTTCAGCGCAATCCAAACGGTCACTTATTATACAATTAGATCCAGTTCGGTCCATTTGCTCCTCTTTGGTCTAATTCGATCCACCTCGGTCAACTCCAATTTAGTTCGGTCCATTTGGTCAATTTCGGTCCACTTTAATCTATTCAATTCAATTTGGTCTACATCAGTCCAATTCAGTCTAATTCGGTCCAATTCAATCCATTTGATCAATTTTGGTCCACTTTAACCATTCACAACAAATCCTTGTTCTAATTTTATCACTACTGTCACTTTTTTTACCCATTTATAACAATTTGCCACCTTCGGAAAAATCCTAACTTAATGCATATGTATTATAGTGCATATGTATTATTACATTAATGCAAAGGTTAGCAACTAGTATCAAAAGTGAGGACTGCTTCATCTAAGGAAGTGGATAGCATGCTTATATACCTAATCCTGATTGGCTTGGGTCAAAGACTAATACTTAATTTACCAAATATCCCTGACTTTAAGTAATTAAATAAAATTCTAATAACCTATAATTAGCTAATAAAAAATTAAACTTGAATAAATTTGTCTTACAATTGCTTCTAAAATCAATAGTTAAAATAAATTTGTCTTCATACTCACGCTCCCTGCATCATTGGCACTTAAAAACTTTTGCGATTTTATAAATTCATACCAGCAAAACCAAAATACAACAGTGAATTGTAACAGGAAAGCAAAATTCTTATTGGATGATACGAATAAAATGTGTTTCAAAACTGTATCTCATAGGCAACATCTTATTCTGAAAGTGAACAAAGACATGGATTTAATGCTCAATTACACGCTTAGCACCATCCAAAGTATTCTTCAGTAGCATTGCAACAGTCATTGGCCCCACTCCACCCGGAACAGGAGTTATCCATCCAGCTACCTTACATGCTTCCTGGTAATGAACATCTCCAACTAGCCTATAGCCTGACTTCTTACTTGGGTCATCGATAGCATTTGTGCCAACATCAATAACTGCAGCACCAGGTTTGATCCAACTACCTTTGACCTGAAAATTAAGTAAATACAACAACATCAACAAAGTTTTAGTCTCAAACTTTTTGGGGTCGGCTATGGATTCTCAACAAAATTAATTAGGGTCAACCGCAGGAAATTAAGTAAATAAATGAAATTAAAATATATCTCCCAACGGGGCCAACAAGCAGTCTGAATCTATACAAGGAACTGTTACAAATCAAAAACTGTGTTCGTTCCACAGGCAAATTGATTTAAGCCAATGATGTAATTATATGGCTTCTTAGAGAATGCTATAAAATATAGACCAGATAAATATACTAAATGTGCAGAACTATTGATGCCTTTGAGTAACAACTTACAACTAATGTACAAAGCAAAGTCCCCAGGAAGGATTTCTAATTTATATTTTCAGTTTTCTAAAAGCTAATGCTGATTTATTCATTTTGACATTGTCTGATCCTTACAATCTCTAGCTCAAATCCTTCATGTTTCTTTTAACTAGTAGATTTTATGATGGTTAGAGTACATGAACAAGCTTAAGTCTGGATATTAAATTTTATGATATTGCTCTCCTTTCAAAGGAAGCCAGAAAAGGGTTATACATGATGCAAGTACATAAATGGGGTTAGGTTATTCTAAAGCAAGAAAAACAGATCAATAAACTGTCTCTAGTTACCATCATTGCTTGCCCTGCTGCTGCAATAATGATGTCTGCTTCACGAATGACTTTTTCAGGATCTTGAGAATGTGAATGGACTATGGTAACTGTAGCATCTGCTTTCAGAAGTAGCAGGGAAACTGGCAATCCAACTATGTTACTTCGACCCACCACGACTGCTTTCTTTCCCTTTACAGTTATACCACTTCGTGACAGAAGTTCAAGACACCCCTGCTAAAAAAATATATCTTCACCAAATGTGTTGCTTATTTCATAGAAGGTAAAGAAAAGATATCAAGTTTAAACATTTTAATTTTTTTCTTTTCAGATTAAGTATATTGCCTTAGGGGTGCAAGGAAGGAACAAGGGATCTCTGCCTTTCATTGCAAGCTTGCCAATGTTCAGCGGATGAAAGCCATCTACATCCTTCTCAATGCTGATTTCAGTCAGAACTTTCTCTTCATTTATATGCTTTGGCAATGGGAGTTGAACCAATATTCCTGACAATGTAACAAACCAAGTGTCTAGGATAAACATACAGATTTAATGAATCAAAGAGCCCACATACATAGTAAGATTCAATCCTTAACTGGTTTTATAGTTTGGTTGAAACACCTAATGCATTCTTGTGCAGTAGGAAACAAGAACTAATCTAGTAATGATTTAAAAATAATTTTTAGTATACCTTAGTACCTTTCTGAAACACATATATGATTCCATTTATCATATTTTTAGTTTCAAATATAAAAGCTTATTTTTATGATTTCCTACAATATCCTTTTCTATGAGAGTAATTGAAAAAAAAAAAAAAAAACCTATAGCAGAGAAGAACACATGGGTTTTCTCTCCTTGGTTTGTGTATTTGTATGTTGTCATCATAAAAGGTCCCCAGATCAGAGTTTTCAGTCAAACACTATCGACTCTAATTCAATGATCATGTATTTAACTTGAACAAAATCAATAATAAATTTTCACGAAGTTCAAGATGATTTAAAATCAAATTCATGTATATACATTAAAAACTGACCAACCATGTACATCAGGATTTGCATTCAACTCATCAACTTTAGCGATCAACTCAGCTTCAGAAACTTGCTCTGGAAGGTCTATGTCAAACGACTTAATCCCAACTTCAGCACACGCCTTTCTCTTCATATTCACATAGCTTTGAGAATCCTTCCTGTTGCCCACAATCACTACAGCCAGCCCTGGGACCTGACCGTATTAAGTAAGAGAAGTATCAATTATCAAAATCCCAGTTTACAATCTCTCACAAAATGCCTTTCTATAATTCAATAGTTCCATGAATGTCTCTATTGGAAACGAAACGCTAAGAAGTGTTAGTTGAGATACAAGACACTTGGCCAATCTGTCATGAAATGCAACACAACAACAGAACTTCATCCTAGTACAACATTAAGGAGTATCTGCTAAGCCATATAACTGGGCCAACCATGAATAGTATAAAAGGTTTTAAATTTTTAATGTATTTGACAAATTTTGTAAAATATAGAACTTGTTCTTATTTTCTCATCTCTGCCTCCAGGTATGCATGTTTCCATAAGCAGATTAATACACAATTATCAATGATTTTAGACAATTCACATACAAATTAAGACTAGTTTAAAGTTGAACTAATTCCCTCAACTCTTTCAATACATGATTTATAGAAGACAAGCCCATTCTGGGTTTTGCTTTTGCAAATCAGAATCTTTAGGGCCTGTTTGGTTGTCCCATAAGTTCAAGTATCTTGCATAGTATTTATTGCACTAATTCATCACTTTCATAAGGAAATAAGTCCAAAAAAAAAAAAACTGCATTTCTGTCTCATTAAAGATAAACGAATCTGTACATTAAAGGTTCCTAATTTGAAAAACAAAAATAAAAAATGGCAAAATCCCAGACAGAAATATAGTTCCAAAATCAAAGTGAAGTAATTTTGAAGGCAAAAACATTGTACATACCTTGCCGTGTTTCTGCGATAGTTGGTGGACTTCAGCGGCGATTTCATTGCGGATGGTTTGAGCGATGGCTTTGCCGTCGATAATGTTGGCCTTGTGATCCGACGGTGATGCCATGTTTATCCGAAGAGACTCTATTGAAAGTCACGATTTGGAGTTAAAATTGGAGTTGGGAATTGAGCCACCCCCAACTCAGCTTTTAGCGGATGCGTCCAAGTCCAACACTGTCGTAACATGATGTAAGACAGGGACAGTTAATAAGATTAAGATGATTAATTGAATTCTACAATACCACTCACGGTCACGGCTGCCTAATTAGTAATTGGTATTTACTTTCGTTTGTTTTTGGGCATATATTAGTAATTTATTTTAAAAAAAATTTATGGAAAAATGAAAAAATAATTTACTGTTTTGATAATTTTTTCAATTTTTTATAAATTTTTTTCCAAAATGGATGGAAAAATCCAACGGCTCTTCCTACCAGTCCCTGAATTGAAAACTAGCCAAAAGGTAATTATGGGGGGTGAAAAGTCCAACCTAATATGTTGGGTTTGAGGCCCTATTTGAGGGCTACTGTTTGTCCGAAGAGATAAAAGTACTTGAGAAAAGGCCCATGTAAAAGAAACGTACCTAGAGATGAGAATGGAGCATAGTCCGAGGAGATATTTAATTGTCCGAAGAGGCCATTATCCTCGGATCCGAAGAAGCATGGTCAAACAGACGTCTGGGAAGTTCAGGTGACCCTCCTGACAAGTCTAATGATAGAGATGAACCTCAGGCGCCCCTGGGGATGATAGGAACGGAGAAATATCTAGAAGACAAACTTCAACTACCACATTAAATGCACTGCATCCACTTTTCTGGCCGCATTAATGTGGAGAAGACCCCTGAACAGTACAATCTCAGCTACCGCCACTCACACAAGCCTAAAGAAGATACATGATGGGACATGCACTCAAGTGGGTGCTTAGATGATGAACAAGTGGACGATGAAGATGAAGGGAGAGGGTGTTATATAAGGAGGAGAAGCCTCTGATAAAAGGGGATCGAAAAAAAGAAAGAGAAAAGAAGAAACACCATTACTGTAGCTCTAAGAACTGTAACAAACATTCATTCAATAAAATGTCTCTTCGGATTTTCACATTTGCCCTTGTCCGAGCATGATTGCATGTTGGACCGTTCATAAATACCATAATCAGCTCTTGTTTAATTTACATCCAGCCCAGTTCTTTCACCAACGCTCTACAAATTCATTGTCTTGGGTTCATTGAGCTCGCAATCCATACCTTTTGGGCTTGGGCTACAAAAATTGACCCTACAGTAATAAACAAGAGAAATTTTCAGGACACAATTATGTTGTGGTGACAAATTATTAATAGTATGTAAATAAATAATAGGCAAAAATGCAAAACTGACCCTCTAACTTTCTCTCTTTTTCATTTCGGTCTTCTAACTTTCAATTTTTGTCAATACAGGATTCCGTTAAGGCTGCCGTTAACTTTCAGTTTTTTTTTTTTAATTTCAAAATTAAAATAAAAAAATTTGTAAAAAAAAAAAAAAAACATTTAAGGTCGTTCCCCTTACTTGAAACCAAAATCGAGGAATCACAACATATTGCAAGTGAATGGCATCACCACGTGATCCTAAAAGCTTTCAATCTCTCTGTTGTTACAATCTGGTGGGATCTAAAATTTGATGAGCCCACCTCCCCAAGAGCAAAAGTAATAAAGATGCTAAAAAAAAAAAAAAAAAAACGTGTTTATTCCAACTACAAAGTCAAATTCATGTGCAGCTATAATGGTAAGATTCAACCTAGGCCTCACGATAACCAGCTCGCTTATGTCGGCGGCAAAACCAAAATCCTAGCCGTCGATCGTAGCATCAAGTTCAACACTATCAAGTCTAAGCTTTCTTTGATTTGCAATGACGTTGATCTTTGCTTCAAGTACCAACTCCCTGGCGAAGATCTCGACGCTTTGATTTCTGTGACGAATGATGAGGATCTCGAGCACATGATGTTGGAGTACGATCGGCTGCTTCGCGATTCGGCTAAGCTTGCTAGGCTCAGGTTGTTTTTGTTTGCGGTGAATTCTGCGCCGACGAGTTTTTTGACCGGTGATTCGAAATTGGAGCAGCAGTGGTTTTGATTCCTCGTCTTAAATGTGTTCCCCTTCTGAAAATAGAGTCGTTCTCCTTAAATGTCTTTTTTTTCTTTTTTCTTTTTTTTTTTACAGATTTTTCTTTTTTTCTTTTAATTCCAAAATTTATTTAAAAAAAAAAAAACTGAAAGTTAACGGCAGCCTTAACGGAATCCTGCATTGACAAAAATTGAAAGTTAGAGGACTGAATTGACAAAACTGAAAGTTAGAGGGCCAGTTTTGCATTTTTGCCTAAATAATATTAATGATGGATTCAGATGGAAATTAATAAAAATTTATCAATTTAAGTTGTGTTTGGTACTATTGCATTTTTTGGTATTATTCATAGATTCTACCATACTATATCAATTACTTTTTAGCTTTATCAACAGTACTTTCAGCAAAAAAATTTTAATTTTTGCTAAATAAATTGTTCCAAATAGACTCTTAATATATATGAAAAAAGTTGTCAAATTTATTATGTATCTAGTTAAGGAGTGTGAAAGTGTGAAAGTCTTGGTTAAGATAAACTATCTTTTTAAAAATAAAAAAAAATAAAAACTTTTCACAATCGATATTTGTTTATGATTCAGGTTAAAAATGCTAAAAAGCAGTGGTTAAGGTTGATTTTTTTTATTTTATTATATTAAATATTTTTTTATTTATTTTTGTTGTTTTATAATGTAATGGACCCATATGCACAAATGTACTCATTAACCAAATCCTTTGTTTATTTGCTTTTTATATTTGATGGGCGGGAATCAGTTTGTCAACACAACATATATGAAAAAACTTGTCAAATTTATTATGTAGATAACATTACTCAATAAACAAAGGGTCCAATTAAGGAGCGTGGAAGTGTTGGTTAAGATTGAAACTATCTCGTGGGTTCCAGTTAACTTAACTGGTTAAGTTTTTGATAGTTGTATAAGAGATTTGGGGTTCAATCTCCATTTACACCCAAAACTGATTGGTGTCTTGATCTGATGATAAAAAGCTATTATCAAGAGCGGACGCCATAAGTTGAAATTCTCTATATAAAAAAAAAAAAAAAATCTTATCACAATTAATATTTGTTTATGATTCGAGTTAATGAATGCTTAAAAGCAGCTGTTAATGTTGAATTTTTTTTATTATAATAAATATTTGTTTATTTACTTTTATGGCTTTTCAATTTAGTAGACCCATATGCCCGAATATACCCATTAACAAAATTTTTTGTTTATTTACTTTTTATACTTCCCTCCCGTCCCGTACAGTGAGATATGCCAGATTCTTCCTTAAAGGAGTGCATTTGTACACCTATTAACATATTTTATAAAATAAACTGAATGTTACATGACTCTCTTCTAAAGAAAAAAATCATTATGCAACTCTTAGAAAGAAGTTTTTTTTTTTTTTTAAGAAATAATTACAACATGCTGCAAACCCCGCAGCTCGAACATTTTCCTCCTAAACCCCCAAGCACTTTGTGCATGGGGAGGTGCCAATTCAGCTACAAGACCTTTGGCCTTAGAAGAAGCTTATTGTTATCTATAAAATAAATAAATAAATAAATAAAACTTATTGATTCCAATAAATTATAATATAAAAAACCAGCTCCGTTTACCGGATCCATTTGCTATAATGCAAAGTGCAAACCCAATCAAGCTGGGTTGCGGTTTACTATAGCGAAGCTGTCCATGATATATGCCCAACTCCTACAGATGGGCCTGCCCAATCCAAATCAATTTCCAAGTGCTACTCAGTTTAAAATTAAACCGAATGACCCAAAAATTAGCAACATCCTCCAATGAGCTTCGGGCACAAATGTCTTCCTGATGATTTCATGGCAAGCATCACCTTAACCTTATAACTTGTGTGATGTAGCAATCCACATGAAACATACATAAAAAATAAAATAAAATAAAATATAATTTGATGGTATTGATTTTATTTTTATTTTTATGGTAAGTTTTTTTTGAGAAATTTTTTTTATGGGAAGTTGATGGTATTGGTTGGTACATGAGCCACTTCTTTATCAATTTAGATAAGACCTAGGAATACAGCATGTACTTTATGATTGGAGTCTTTTTTAATGATATCTTATTTTTTATAAATTAAATAATTAGTCAACTAGTATTTTGTTTTGTTTTTGTTTTAGTGTAAATAACTAAATATACTAACCATATTTTGTTTTATGAAAAAAAGGCACGAGAGAGAGTGAGAGAGAGCTTTCTAATTGTTGGTATGGGACACTTGTTTGGGGATTATAGGAGTAAAATAATGGAAATGAACCCAATGGAATGACTTAAAGGCACAAATGATTCATTATTTTTAAGATAATATTTGTTCCCACTCAAAGAGTTTGCTAATTAGGTATGGGTAAATCTGTCTCCAGATTACAACTAAGCTATAACTCTTTTAGCAACAAACTTGAAGAATTATGTGAATTTTTCTCAAATGTGCAAAATATGTAAAAAGAAAAAAAAGAAAGAAAGATGGAAGCCAATAAACAAGGTAGAGGCCTATTTGAAAGGGCATTAATGAATGGTCACTTCGGTTAATACAAGCCCTCAAAACACTTGTCTTGACTGTATCTAGCCGTTAGAGATAAGAAAATGTCTTATTTAGGAATGGCAATGGAGTGGGGCAAGTCCAAAGGATGGGGTCTTCGCTCCCATCCCGCATGGTTTTGGAATCAACTTGAATTCGGGACAGCTATTCGAAATCTAAGTGAAACCTCGTGTGATGTAGAATATACAGCACATGCATTCCTTGAGCAGCAGGGGCGCAGGAAGTCACAATGCAAGATCAAAGGAATATGCCAATAGAAGTCATCGGGATGATAGTGTTAGAATTGCATGAAATTTGGCAGGTTGAAGAGAAACGATGTTCTGATCTAGATTCATGCCACCATGAAAGTCATCAAAATTTGGGCGAATTCCTTCATTAAGGCCCCGAAAATAGTGTTTTTGTTATTTATAGTAATATTTGTTTTTCCTTAATAATTTTTAGTTTAAAAATAAGAATAAGGTATCGTTTGCTTTAGGACGACCCTTAAGGTTAGTAGTCTATGATTTTACATTTAACTTAATTTTGTCATTTTTGGTAAAATTCGGTATTTTTGTCATCTAATCACGTAATTAGTGCAAATTAGGGTTTTAGACGTTTTTCTTAGTATTTATATGTTTTGTAGCCGTCAGAGGCAAATCAAAATATTATCAATAAACATAGACGTTTTGTCAAATTTTCTTCTAATGGATTTCAGTTTTATTCTCCTTGTGAATTCAGGTAACTCCTCATGGATTCGAGGTTTACTACCAGAAACTAACAGTTTAGTTTCTGTTCAATCAAGAGAGCATCATGTATGCTTTTCTTCAGGCTTTCGCAACATCATCGTGTGAGGCTAATAGTTTTCATTTCCCATCTCATGGAAAACCCTTTTCGCTCTGCTTAGCCTTATTCCCCTCTAGGGGTATTTTAGTGATAGGTTCTATAGGAACTGGACAATCCTTTCATTATAGTATTTTTGAACAAGTTCTTAGATTAAGGCAAAGAATTGGTTGAAGATCACAAGGCATTTTGAATAGGAGCACTCTGTTTATTTATTATTTTATTTAATTTAGTATTAGTTATAATAAGTTAGATTTGTTATAATATTATTATAATAAAATAAAATTGTTTTGTTTGTTGTCCCCAATAGCAATTGGAGCAAAGAATGTGATTGCATTATAAGGTCGCAATTGAATAGATTGAGCAAGTTCAAATTGATGTAACATGAAACCTATTAGTTCGAAAGTGCTGTGGAGAGTAACAAAACTCCACAGACCGCCTAATTGACACCAAAGAGTAAAATCTCCTTATGCTTTTGGACCCCATAGTAACAACAAAGAGTGTGCTAAACTATTAGCAGGAGTTTTACCCCATCCCTGCCCCTTGGGGCCCCGCGAAGCCTTGCCCCACCCCGAAAAACTTTACTTCTTGTTAATTTGTTCACAACTATTACAATTGTTTTTAATAAAACCTATTTCGTTAATAAAAATATACTTGAAATTACAAATAAATTTATCCCATCTAATCAAACTAATTTTTAGCAAAAATTGAAAAATATTATTAAAGTGTTTAACAAGACAATATCACAACAAAAACAAAAATCTCATAATACAAAATCAATGATTCAATAGTGTATAAATTTGTTTATAATAAAGAAAAAAGAAAATGTTAAAATTGGTACCTTGTTTCCAACCTTGCTAGAGAAAAAAAAAAGAAGAAGAAGTAGAAAGCCTTGTTGGGTAGAATAAAATAAGTTGATGATATATTTGTTTAAATAGTAGGGTTTTAAGGTATGAAAAATTTACAATTTAACCCTTATCAATGTGGGGAGGGGTAGGGTGGGTTGGGTTGGGTTTAAAAACTTGCGGGGCAGGGAAACCCGCGTGGGGCGAAGCGAGAATGAGCGGGTCAAGCGGGGCGGGGCAAAATTGTCATCCCTAGTCTCATTTCCCTCATTTTTATACAACTATCTTGCTCTAGTGGCCTTACTATCTCACACTGGCTCATAATGGCACATATAATCTACTCATTATTTGCTCAAGCCTCACTCAAATGGGCTCCCTAAAGTCCTTTTAATACTGTTCTATTTGTCAATCAATGTATTTGGTTTCCTGAACAAACTTTGTGTTGCACCGTGGCCTTGCCCAAGCGAGCCTTAGGCCTTAGCTACTAAGGGTTTGTTTGGAAATGTTGTTAATAGAACGTTGTTTGTATTTTTTAGAAATACGTGTAATGTTATTTAAAAAATAAAAACTGTTACTTAAAATGCCATACCAAACGGCCCCTAAAACTTTGTTTTTTAGTTTTAATTTTTCTCTTTATTTTGTTGCTTCCAAAGTAAGATCATTCACACACACACACACACATATATATATTACAACTTATATTTGTATATTCTCATATATACAAAAATGCTTAAATGGAAAATTGACTACTCTAAGGTTGTAATAATTTAATGGAGACGTTCCTTCATTTTAATCCTCCCCATGGGATGGGATGACAAAAATTTTCCACTCTGCTTGACACAGTCTACCCCGCATGAGTTTTTCCCAACCAAAAAAAGGTGAAAAGACAAAGAGGTACACGTGTTACTTGCTCTACCTTGTCTTGCCCAATTCTAAATGTTTATATATATATATATATATATACTTTTATTTAATATATATTTAAATTTTTTATATAAATTTTTTAATATTTTATACATATCTTGTTTAATTTATTTATTTTTCTATATATCTTATAAACAATTTCTCAGAATAATTGCTTTCACTCTCTTTTAGCACTCTCTCAATTGCCATTCTTTTTTCTTTTTCATCTTTACCTCTTAATATCAAATCTACCTCATAAGATGGCAAAATACCTCAAACCCATCTTGTTCTTGACCTTCCCTGCTCCCGCCCTTTGCGGGTTTTCTCTATCTCAAAGGAGAGACCAACATCCCTAATTTGATCCATCCCGTTGCCATTCTTAACCTTGAGGATCTTAAGTTGAAAAAAAGAAAGAAAGAAAATATAAGTTTAGTTCTAGGATATTTGACTTATTAGAAAGCTACGTGAAATGTCCAGGGAATTATAATTATATTTTCAGTGACATGAACCATAGTTTGTTTAACAATTAAGTCAATGAAAATAGTTTTCATATAGCAAACTACAATTAAATTGTCGTTGGAATCTGGGGGAGGAAGGCCGCCATTAACAAAAACAATTACAACAAAACAATAAAAGTAAACGGAATGAATGATATTAATTGATCAATCATTCCATATGAATTTGACACCAACCCCCATAATTTTCCAATCAGACATTTTGGGTGACGAATTAGACAGATGTGTCTGATTAAGGTTTCCAATTCCAGGACGTAAAGGTAAAGTTGGTCGAGTTTTCTGGGCTAAGTTTGGGCCCAACTATGCCCAAATCATAAAACCCTCAGTTTTTATTTATTTATTTTAATTTTTTTTTATATAAAAAACATAAAAATCCTCACTCATTTTCGAAATATCCTTGACAAAAAATAAAAAATAAAATATCAAATCCTACTTAAAGTCTGCAATATTGATTTTTAATATTATAATATTATTGCCCATATTAAAAAATGGTTGAGATACTTCTAAATTGAATAAAATAATTATATCGTACTCGTGATTGTTGAGTTGGAAAACTACACATATATATTATACTCTGATTTTGTGTTGGCGTGCAAAATGTACATGCCCCAATCGTAAGACAATAATATGTAATAAAATGTACATCACAAATTACATTAGTTTAAGTTATAGTCTGATTTTTAATATTCTGACATCACTCATTAATACAATAATACATTTGAGCTTTACAAAGTGTCATTGACACGATTTTGATTAGTTGCGGCTCTAAGAATTTTTTTGAGGGTGGTTATTAAAAAACTTAAATTATACAAAATCTAATAAAAAGAGAATTTCATACATTAACAAAAAAATACACACACACACATGCAAATAAATAAAATCTTACAATTTCTATCTACAATTTTTTTTTTTTTAAATTTTGAAATTGTTACATGATAGTCTCATTATTAATGTTACAAACTACATCTCTTCAAAAGTTTAGTTAAATAAATTTTTTTTTGGACTCTTTATTTTTATTTGCAAGGACTTAATATATTGTTAAAGGGACCAAAATTTAAGAACAAAATTTGGCTACAAACTTAATTGTAGTCACTCTCACTAAATGAATTAACATTGTTACATATTTTGAAAATTTAATCAATGAATTGCATGTTCTCTATGTTCTTAAAACATGTCAAAATTTCATGCCAATTGGATGTTATTTACCATTCGATCCATAAAATTATTTTTTATATATAATTTTAGACTGCAAAAACTTGAAATTTAAATATTTGATTAACGATATAGCTATTGATCTTTTATCTTCTTGAAATTTTGCAAGTATGGAGGATTTAAGAAGAAAATGTAATAAAATGGTGGATTTGTTAAAATTCACATTCAATAAAAAAAAAAAAATATTGAATAGAGTTGTAGCCTTAGTCTACAACCAAGCTTGTTCGCAAATTTTGTCCAAAATTTAATTATGTTGGGTCTAAACTAAATTTAGGGTGGTCACAAAGTTTTTTTAAGGATAAAAAAATCATAAATTTTTAAAATTTATACATAATAAATTTTTTTTTCCCCCAGGTTAGGGTGGTTCTATGACCACTCTGGACTCTATGTAGAGCTGCCCTTGATCTTGATCATTTTAGTTTTATAATTCAATAGTTATAACGGGGAGGAGAATTTGAACCTTGAATGTTTTAAAAATATTAAAATGTGTTAATTAATTGAACTACAAAACTCTTGTAACACTTAAACCTTAAAAAAAAAAAAAAAAAAATCAAGAGTCATTAGTAGAATTACTTGCCACTAAATAATAATAATAATATTTTTTATTTATACAAGATAGAAATTCTACTCTAATATAATCTAATATTTTTATAGGCTCCCCAATATAGGTTTCTCTCTCGCAAAGACAGCTAGGGCTCTAAACCCTTCTGGCTATACGATTGTAGAAGTGCAGTACCTTCCTAGGAAGGCAAGCGTTTGTTCCCTACTTTACCAAGTGTACTGTGAGGGCTTGTTGGGTTTTTGTTTTGGGGTGGGGAAACAGTGTGTGAGTTTAACTGCATCTTCTTGTCTCCCATCCATAATGGACGAGATTACGCAAGGCTGGAGCAGTCTTTCTCTAATGGACAGAGAGGGAGATGATATGAAACTTTTAAAAAAGGGCCCAAAAGAAGAATTCTCACTAGTGGCGAGGTTTCTGACTAGCAGAGTATTGAGCATTGATGCGGTAGCAAGAACCTTTACATCTCTATGGAGAACACGTAACGGGTTTCAAATACGGAATTTGGGTGACCATAAACTTCTTTTTATCTTCGATAACAAACCAGATGCGGAGAGAGTGCTGCAAAACGAACCATGGAGCTTTGACAAGCATCTTATTGTATTCCAACGCTACAACAAGGATACGGTTCTCAAGGATTACAGTTTGAATGAAGTAGCGCTATGGTTCAAGCACACAACATTCCAATGGGATATATGGACAGAGAGACAGCAGAAGAGATATGTTCGAAAATTGGTAAGGTGGTGAAATCTGCGGGATCCAAAGAATCTGGGGGTGATGGATTTATTAGGGTTAGAGTGATTGTGGATGTCACCCAACCCTTATGCCGAGGACGAGTTGTGACTCTCAAAACTAGTAAGAAAACTTGGATCTCCTTTAGATATGAAAGATTGCCAAACCTATGTTACTGGTGCGGATGCCTGGATCATGACGATAAAGATTGTGAGATTTGGCTTCAAAATGAAGGGAACTTGGATGCGAATAAGAAGAAGTATGATTCCAGTATTCGTGCGAAACCGATTTATCAGTTTAGCAAGAATGTAGTCCATGTTCCAGGCTACTTCGAAGGAAGGAAGAAAGAGTAAGCAAAATCTCCACTAATAAGCAGTAGTAGAACACCAGCACCGAGGCAGAATCCACCACCACGGCCTCCAAACACGGCGTCCCCTGAGAACGATAGCGAGACATACGGAAACTCCATTAATGTAGACGTTACTAGTCCCTTAAATGGAGCAGATTGTGATCCCGTGATTGGCGCAGTCCCTTTACACACGGATAATGGTAAGGAGGATTTTTTGGAGATAATTAAGGATATTGATAAGGATATGGGCAAGTTTGAATTGTCAGAGAAGGAGAGCAATAAATCCCATGCAACGTCAGCTACACCTCCATCATGTGGGCCGAGCTTGAACCCATCAGGTACTCTTAGTAAGCCCACTAGGTGGACTCGGATTAATAGGCCCACTACGCCTCACGAAACTAATCCAGTAGCTGATACACTAGGGAAACGTAGTAGTTCACTTCCAACTGATGTTTACTCGATATAGAAGCGCAGGATACATGTTGCAAACCCTGGATGTGATAATGATTCTCCAACGGTGGAGGTTGATATTCAGCCCCGCCGAGAGTCATGAGTTTGTTATGTTGGAATGTGCGGGGGCTTGGGAACCAACGCACCGTTCAGAAGCTTGCAAAGTTTGTGTGGGCGCAAGATCCCTCTGTCCTGTTCTTGGCCGAGACGTGGGCGGATGAAGCTAGGCTGAGGAAGCTTTGTGATGATTTACAATTCGACAAGGTGTGGGTGGTTGGTCGTGTTACAAGAGCAGGTGGTTTAGCTCTCCTTTGGAAAAGTTCAGTAAACATTGACGTAGACTCGGCTTCTCTTAACCATATTGATGCTATCATTAATAAGGGCAAGGAGGATGCATGGAGGTTCACGGGTATATATGGTTTTCCTAAAGCAAGTAGGAAATTTGAGACATGGGAATTGCTACATGGTTTGAATCAAAAATTCTGCCTACCTTGGATTTGCGCCGGTGATTTTAATGAAATTCTAAGGGGGCATGAGAAACTTGGAGGTGCTCCAAGGAGGGAATCAGAGATGAAAGGTTTTTGTGATATGGTAGATGAGTGTGAGCTGATGGACTTGGGTTATGTTGGGCATAAATTCACATGGCGTGGCAGACGATCTGGTGGTGTAGTGTTAGAAAGGCTAGATCGGGCTTTTGATAATACTTCTTGGTTGGAACGTAACCCAGCAACTCGGGTGCAACACTTTAGAGCCCATTCTTTTGATCATAACCCAATTATCATTAGACCAGAAGGTATCCCAGCTTGCCGGAATAAGCCATTCCGATTTGAGCAAATGTGGTTGAGAGAGGAAGGATGTGGGGACACGGTTAGAGCAACGTGGGAAGCTAATTCAGACATCAGTTCCATGAACGTGGTGTCTCAAAAAATTAAGAATTGTGGGATACGGTTAACGGAATGGAGTAGACACTCTTTTGGTAGTATAAGACGCCAATTAGAGGACAAAACTAAGGAATTGATCAAGGCGGAGTGGGCAGCAGCTACTGGGTCCAATACAAACTCCGTGAGAACCATTCAGCTGGAGGTAAACGAGCTCTTGGAAAAGGAGAGCTTGATGTGGCAGCAGAGGGCAAGATCTCTTTTTCTCAAGTCAAGTGATCGCAAGACCCGGTACTTCCATAATCGGGCTTCTCATAGATACAGGAGGAATAGAATTATAGGACTGAAAAATAGTGATAATGAGTGGTGCACTTCAGATAGTCAAGTTGCGGAAATTGTGATTGGCTTTTATGAGTCCTTGTTCACTTCTTCACATCCTACTGACATGCACAAGGTCTTGGAAGCAGTTGAACCAAAGGTAACAGCGGATATGAACCAGGAGCTTATTAAAGATTTCACTAGGGAGGAAGTTGATCTTGCCTTAAAACACATGGAACCTTCAACTGCACCGGGCCCGGATGGTATGCCTCCTATTTTTTTCCAATCTTTTTGGCCTGTGGTGGGTGATGATGTTACTTCTGCTATGCTTGACTGTCTTAATAATTGTCATATCCCACATGATCTTAATCATACTTTTGTGACCCTCATCCCTAAAGTGAAGAGCCTTGAGTTTATTTCTGAATTTAGACCAATAAGTTTATGTAATGTCATTTACAAATTGATGTCTAAAGTTCTTGCCAATCGTTTAAAGAAGGTGCTGCCTTATCTTGTTTCTGAAAATCAAAGTGCCTTCCAGGCTGGTAAGGTTATTACTGATAATATTTTGATGGCCGTTGAAACTCTCCACTATATGAAGCACCACCAATCTGGTAAATCAGGTTTTATGGCTCTTAAACTCGACATGAGTAAGGCTTGTGATCGAGCGGAATGGGGCTTTTTGGAAGGATTATTACGGAAGTTGGGTTTTCATGAGAAATGGGTCGCTTTGATATTGGAATGTATTACCACTGTTTCTTACTCCATTTTAATTAATGGGGAACCCATAGGTACCATCCACCCGAGTAGAGGTATTAGACAGGGTGATCTTCTCTCTCCCTACCTCTTTATCCTTTGCACTGAAGGCCTCCATGGATTAATGAATCAAGTTGTGCTATCCGGGAATATTAGAGGCATTTCCATTTGTAGAAATGGCCCAGGATTAACCCATCTGTTTTTTGCAGATGACAGTCTCTTATTTTGCAGGGCCTCTATCCAAGAATGTCAACATATTCTAAACATCCTCTTGACTTATGAAAGGGCATCTGGGCAGCAGCTAAATAGAGACAAAACAACTTTATTTTTTAGCAAAAAGGTTCCACAAGATATGCAAGATGCTATTATCTCCTTACTTGGGGTACCTGAGATCAAGCAATATGAGAAGTATTTGGGGCTTCCTTCCTTTGTGGGTCGAAGCAAGAAGGCTAGGCTTCTCTACATAAAAGAGCGAGTGTGGTCCAAAATTAGAGGTTGGAAGGAGAAACTTCTTTCCCAAGTTGGTAGGGAGATTCTTTTGAAGGCGGTGATACAAGCCATCACGGCATACTCTATGAGTTGCTTTAAACTCCCCGCCACTTTATGCAATGAGATTGAGATTATGATCTGAAAATTTTGGTGGGGTCAAAAGGGTGAACGAAGGAAGCTGCATTGGGTAAAATGGAGTAAGCTTTGTAGGCCAAAAAATGAAGGTGACATGGGTTTTCGAGAGCTACAAAAATTTAATGATGCTCTGCTAGCAAAACAAGTGTGGAGACTGGCAACGAAGGAGGACACCTTATTTTTTCGTTTCTTTAAAGCGAAAATTTTCCCACATGGATCAATTTTTGATGCCAAGGTAAAAAATGGATCCTATGCTTGAAGGAGCATAATAAAAGGGCGTGAAGTCATTATGAGGGGTATGAGGTGGAGGATTGGTGATGGGTCTTCAGTCCGGATTTACCAAGACAGCTGGTTACCAAATGCGGAGAATGGTAGAGTCAGGTCTCCCATTTCGGACAATAATCCAGAAGCTGTGGTGGCTTCGTTGATTGATCAAGATCGATGCAGGTGGAGAGAAGCTGAGGTTGACAGAATTTTCTTACCAAAGGAAGCGACAATTATCAAAGCTATTCCATTAAGCTTTTCTAGTAGTTTTGACAAGATATTTTGGCCAAGGAATCATGATGGGTTCTATATTGTTAAGTCAGGTTATAAATTGCTCATGGAGATGGAGCATGAGAATGATTTAGATCCTAACTCAAGTTCTACTGGAGCGATGAAGAGCACATGGAATAGAATTTGGTAGGTGGAGGTACCAAATCGGATTCGTCTACTCTTGTGGCGTGCTGGTATTGATTCCTTACCTTCACGAGCTAATCTGTTTCGTCGTAAGTTGTTAACAGAGAACATGTGCCTCCAGTGCAAGACGGGCCCCGAGGATACACTACATGCTCTATGGACGTGTCCTCAACTAGCCACAGTATGGCAGGTTTATTTTGCTGACTTGATTGAAGGCACTAACTCTGCTTCTAGTTTTCTGGATGTTATTCAGCTTGCACAATAGGACCCGTCCCGCTTTGCTTTATTTGCTTGGACGTCATCCATGATTTTGATGCGAAGGAATAAGTTACGCATGCAAGAAGATACGGCTCCATTAGCTAAAATTAGTTCCATGGCTTGTGAGGCTTTCCAGGAATACAATCAACTTCGGCCCACTCACGAGAAACTCCCACGAACAGCTAGATCTGTAAGATGACGTCCTCCACCGACAGGCCTGCTCAAAGTTAACTTTGATGGGGCCCTTTTTGCTGAAGAAAACATTGCTGGTCTGGGTATTATAATCCGTAATGAAAGCGGATTGGTTATGGCTGCTTTGACACAACAGATTCCACTGCCTGCTTCGGTAGAGATGGTGGAAGTGCTAGCAGCGCGCCGAGCTCTCTGGTTTGCAAAGGAGCTTGGTTTTCACAGTTTGATAGTTGAAGGTGATTCAGAAATTATTATTAACTCCATCAATGGCGACAATATGGCTCATTCTGAGTTTGGGCATATTTTACAAGACATTAAGTTTCTTTGTTCTTTTTTCAATTGTATTTCTTTTCAACATATTAGGAGGCAAGGTAACAGTCTGGCACATAAACTTGCCAGAAGAGCCGTGCCTAATCCTTTTGATGTTTGGATGGAGTCTGTTCCTCCAGACGCAGTTGATGTCTACAATTTTAACTTTCAGTTCAGTACGTAATAATATCTCCCTAAGGATAGGGGTTTCTAAAAAAAAAAAGTGTGAAGCTTCCTCCTGGAGACTTGAACCCCGACCCTTGCCCCCTACATATTACAAGTATTTAATATCTGTGGAGTGATCATCGCGTCAAGAGTGCGTAATGGTTGCCACTAAATAATTATTAGCACATGCACTTAAACATCATTAAACATCATGTATCTTGAAAGTTGGACATGTTATACTTGCTCTGAAGCTTCGAGGTTCAAAATAGTACTAATAAATATTTGTTGCTGACATTATGACAATAAAGCTAGAGTTGATGTCTCGGTAGGCAAATGCTTCACTCTTTGTTGAATCGGCCTATTACTCTAACGAGTCTAACCGGCTGCTGTAATAATTAAGTGCAATTTGGAAATTGGTTGGTGGTTTTAATTAACAAAATAAAAAATTAAAATAGTGAGAGAGAAGAAGAAGAAATAGTCAAATAGCTAGGTAGGTGACTTAAATTTTGTATATTTCATAAATTTATATGACTGTGATAGTGTCTTAAGACTGATAATGGCATAAAGGAATATGTATAAATTAATTAAAATAGTGTTTGTAAATGATAATTATGATAATAATTATAATAATAGGGAGGAGAATTTGTAAAGAATTTAGGAATTTAAATGAAATGATATATAGGAAGGACTGGTAAGATGTAACATTGCATGGGACCCGAAGGTTCTGGATGCATAGGTGTATGAAAATGAGACAATTTGCACCTTTGACGTGAATTAAATATATTCCATACTTAACTAATATATGCTTTGCCAACCATGCATACGTCTTGATTTGAACACTAGCTCATCAATATAAAAGTATTATAGGCGAAGAAATTAGGCATGAGCCCATGCATTTGCTGACACAATAAGCACAAGATATACGTTAGATATGTGAGTAATATATATTTTTTAACTAAGGAAAAACACCTATAGTCACTATTTTATGATTTTGTTTTTTGTTTTACCTTGTTAATTAATTTGTATTGGAAGTCTATATGAACTAATGAGACAAGAACATAAATCAATAGAACTGCAGCAAATATTATGCTTTTGCATTTGTATATGTGGTGTGATGAACCATGTCAGTGTTCGATTAGCTTGTTTGGAATAAGATGGAGTGTAGCTACAGTTGATTATAATCACCATAGAAAAAAAAATATAGGGAAAGAAAACTTCATCATAGATGATGCAATTAGCATGGTTCTTATATTCATGTGTGTGTGTCGCACAAAAGAAAAGAAAAGAAAAGAAAAGATGAAGTAGAATATGAAAGAAGGGAAATGCTAACGAGTGCCTTTATGGCACGGGTTAATAATTTATTTTAAAATTTTTTTTATGGGAAATGAAAAAAAGGTAATTAATATTTTGACAGCTTTTTTCATTTTCCATAAAAGTTGTATCAAAATTTTTCTAAAATAGATTATTAATGAGTACCCTAAGGGTACTCGTTAGCATGACCCATGAAAGAATAGACCTTGGATTATAGAATACTATTTTGTGGCATTGAAACTTCAACAATCAAGAAGAAATGATGCCATTGTCACAATATCATATACATCAGTCTTTTCACACGCGCTATACACGCCTTTATTAAAGTGTTTTTTTTTTTTTAACATAATATTTTTAAGTAGCAGTGATAAATAGTTATAATTTAATTATAAACATGTAGCTTAACCTTTTATGTGTGGGGACTAGACTGTTAGTAGGAGTAGAATTTGATGGGAAATTTTAAAAATTTTAATTTACTTTTATGTCTTTAATTCGTCTTATTGTTAAATCACTTTCAATTAGGTAATATGGTTATTTTCGTAAGTATAAAATAAAAAAGACATTAAATATTTTCGAAAATCCTCCCTATAATTATTGGTGTGTGTGGAATGAAAGGCTAAAAACACATGAAAAAATAGTCATCCTATTCATGCTTGTGGTCATACTCAATCTGTAATGGCCAAAAAGAGCTAGAAGGGGCATATGTGGCTAAAATATAAGGAATGGAAACAAAGACAGAAAAGAAAAAGGAGAAAAAAGCGACTTAAGTCATCAAGTTTGTTCATTGTGGTGGAAATTTTGGACCCACAAATTAATTTTGCGAAGTTGAAGCCAAGAAAATTGAGACACGGAGACAAGTTCTGTGTTTCACATCTCTCAAAAACATCGATCTAGTCCTCTTGGGTATATATTTTTATATTTGTGCTTCACATTCAGCTACCGGTAAGTGGAGCTAGAGCATGGACTTTCACACAAAAAAACATCAGTCTGTGTTTTACTCTATAGTCTATATTCTAAGTTTCCGGGTTTTCCTAATTAGTTAATAAAAAATTTGCATGGCATATTGTCCCTTGTACTACTACAATAGTTTATATTGGGAATACCTTTTATCTACCACAAGAAGCATATTGGTGAAGTAGTCATGAAGCTTCATCGAGATTTGAAAGTGTCCTTCTATTTTATCATATTATATATATAGGTATTATTATTATTTTTATAATGATGCATGAAAATTAAGCATAAGATAGCATGGCATGCATGCATTCATGTTGTTTATATATGCATGATTCACGGCTATGAAAAATTGTTTATTATAACCAGAAGGACCTCAATAAGACGACAGACATACTCATTCTCAAATAATGCGTTAGATCCGCATTAATAGGCTCACGTATTCTCATGCAGCTTAAACAATTGGATATAAAATATATAAATGTAAAGAAAATTAGAGCAGGAGTACTGTTGGGCGTTGACCCTCACAAGCTAGGAGTTGTGGATGAATCTTTTTCAGACCTACCTTATAAGTTTTTTAATGTAAAAATTTTGGTGTCTTTTGAAAGGTCTGTCTTTTAGGATCAAAAGTAGTGTTTTTCGAAGGTCTAAGCCATCCATTGCTGTATATCACATGAATTTCATATTGATGAACATATAAGAGTAGATGCATTGGGGGACAATTATGTTACTTGCAAAAGCATTCTATACGAATTAATATGTTGGCATGCATGCGTGTAGTTAGGGATATATAACAAAAATGACCCTCCTCATTCGATCTGCCTGTCCTAAATTTCTATATTTTAAAGAGGGGATGAGACGGGATTGAGTTTGACTAATCTTGTCTTATCTTTAATAATAAGACAAATGAGTAATTAATATAATACATATGAGCTTAAATTTATAAGTTTAAGTCTTTTAGGTAAAGTGGTATCTTTATATATTATATTAACTATTTAATTGAATATTTTTCAAAGTGTTTATCTTCCCAACAGATATTCAATTAATCATTTTGCACGTAAAATTTAAAGAAAATATAAATAAAAACATACTTAAACAAAGGATATTGAGACCTTTAAGTATAAGCACAATGGTTAATTATAATTATGGAGCAATTACTAGGAGTGATTCTGGTGTAGCACTTAATAAAAGTATAGCGCAGCACAACTATATATAACCTGCTCTCAAGAACTTCGTGATTAAAAAGAAAAAAAGAACTCCTGGTGCAACCAATCACTTTCTATGGAAAACAAGGTTATACACGTGGGTGGAATGAAAAGGTTCTCTTCCTACTTAATTAAAAGTATGATCTTATTAATTTTCACAGCTGATAAATCTGATATCTGATATATATATATAATGCATGCGGGGTAGGGCACTTTTTTGGTGTGTCGTGGGACCCTCAGGTCCTTAACAAGTGAGTGCCCCAATTTGGCTTACTCAATGCCTTCGAACTCAAATTCCATTTTAACTCTTCTTTTTTTTTTTGGGGGGGGTGGGGATGAGTTATGTTTTTCTTAGTATATATCCGAAATCATAATCTTTATAAAGATTCTCTAAATCTTCATATTTAAAACCCTAAATAAATTGCTTGTTTGAGTTGTTTCTATATGATAACATACAATACATGCGCCACATATTTTTTTTGATAACTAAAGAATAGAGAATAACGAAGGTAACTAGTAGGTTTGTCTCCTCTAAACCATGGTTTTCTTGACCTTGTGTACCATTAGGATTCATCGGTTTGGTCAGGTTAGGGGTAGATTTTTCACAAATTGAAAGTCAAAATTTTTTTTTGGCCCTAAGAGCCTTGTTATTTAGTAGCATAATGTACTCTCATTTATTATAAGAATTAATGGTCCGTTTGGATTGATGAGGAAGAAAGGGGAGTAAAGTAGATTTGACTCAAAATTGGCCTATTTTTAGCTAACTCTACTCTACTCTCCCTTACTTCCCCTTCAATCCTAATAGATGGTATGGTTCAAAGTCACTCTCATTTACTGTTGTAATTATCAAATTATTAAAAAAATTATTTGTTTTCATATGCACGCCCTAAAACTGACAATAGGGGTGGGATTGGTTCGACTTAGATACGTCGATTTAGGTCTCTACATGTTGAGTGCAATATTAAAATTCAACAAAATAGCCCAACACAATTAATGTCTAAGAAGCTAAGACGTATTTGTTTCAAAATAAAATTTAAATAAGAACATACATTAATTATTTCAAAGTATTATATATCAAAAAAAGAAAAAGAAAAAAAGAATTAAGGTAAAACATAATTAGTGAGAAATACCTAACTTTCTATTACCATAATCCCTAACAAAATATAATTCATTTATGTGGAAATGATATTATTTATAGTGTATCATATATGTTGTTCAAATCCTATGCACTTCCCCCTCTTCCATTATGTACTTATATAAAAAAATTAAAAAAAAAAAAAACAACCCAAAAACATAAGTCCTTTCTCTTTAAATTAATTACATAATCACAAAAGATTTTACAATTGTTGGGGAGAGAAACACCTTAAAGAGACCCCTTGAGTAGTTAATATAACCTATAGAGAGTATCATATTTGGTATTTACTTATAAGTTTTTCTTCAATTCCTTTGTAGTTGTAACTTGTTTTAGACTATGTTTTCTCTTTTCTTTTTTACTGTTGGTTCTGGCTCATATTCATTATTGGGCTATTGACCAAAGGGCTTTACATACGATACATAGATATTTCGGTAACTTGCACCAAGTAGGGTTATATGTTATAGTATTATTGAAATTCTATTTTTTTATATTGTGGATTTTTAGCCATTTCTTCCCATGAACGTAAACACACTATTAAAATCATGTAAAATTCTTCGTGTTATAAATGGGTTTGGCTTGTGTCCAGTGGCCAGTGGTCACTGGACCCGTTAGGATACGGACACATGTTCAATCTTGGATACGTGTCCGCATCGCAACATGTCCAGTGACACTGGTCACTGAACACAAGCTCCACCCGTTATAAATTTGTCTCTTTTTTTTTTTTTTTATTTTTTAATCTTGCTTAAACTGATTTTTCCACAACATATACAATATTGAAGATCAGGAAATTGCTCTTTTTAATGCAATTACACCTTATAAAATGGATCTCACATCCCTTTACAGTCACTTATTTATTAAAAAGACAAGAAAGTTTTTATTTATTTTTATATATATTTACAGACCAAACATTAATAGGTTGTCATCAGTGATCACCACTCCATACACTCACACTTTCAGTTATATATGTATGTTTTTTCTTTAGCACTGAGTAAAAATAAGCTCATTTGTCTCATTCGAACTCATCAGCTAATTTGGTAATAATAACCCCAGCAAGTTGACATGGCCTGAACTCTTGAAAAATCTATTCGAGGAACAAAACCCGTGATTCCGGACGAAAGGAAAATCTCATTGGACCCTTAATAATTGAGTTTGGGTCTGAATCAGAAACAGCAAAGCATCACACACGTACACATGCATCAACCTGCAGATCGAGTTGCTGTGTTAATTAGTAACTCATCACTAATCAAGTCTCACTGTAAATACTAACCTCTCCAAAAATATATATATATATATATATACACACACACACAAAGTTACAAACCAACTACACGTACGTGCCAAGACCTAAATTATATTAGAACCTAAGAGGATAGAGTAATATATTTAAAAATTGTATTAGTTAAAAGCCTTCATATATTTTTTTTACACTTTCAAATTTTCAATTATTTTAGGGTGTTTAATTTGCTACTAAATTGCTATGTTAAAAAATAGTTTATCACTTATCAGTGATCATATTATTGGTTAAACATTTTTTTTAATACAAAATAGGAATTGAGTTCTCATGTTATATATGTGTATCCAACATTTTCCATTTATTTATATTTGGGGTAAAAACTTATTTTCTTTTGAATCAAAATGTTTGTGAAGTATTAAATTATTAATCAATTGTGTTGTAATGATCATGGAATATGGATTGTATAACGTGTTGTGTCTACTCGCAAATCAAACAAGATAAGATAAGGGTGATCCATCCGATTGAGAGAGAGAGAGAGAGAGAGAGAGAGAGAGAGAGAGAGAGATACCAAGTGTTAAAAGACTGCTTTTTCACCAAGTTTAGTTAGAAAGATTAAAATATTATTAACCTCTTCTGATGATCATAGTGATTAAAACGTACTTGTCTGATGCATACTCTATGAGTAAATTAACATAGAGTGGGCAAATAGTTTAAGGTGAGGAATAGTACACCCCAACACCCCCTTTTTTTTTTTTTTTCTTGGTCAAGAAATTGCTCTACACGAGAGATGCCTTTCTATACTAGGTGGCACGTAAAGGATTTGGACTCACATGACCCGAATTATATATATCTTACATCGTATTACAACCATACATGCATACACAACACATACATGTATGACATGCATGCATGCATAACAATGTAATGTACAATATCATTTATACATTTCCACACACAAAAGCACAAGAGAGAGAGAAAGAGAAAGAGAAAGAGAAAGAGAGAGAGAGAGAGAGAGACAGAAGTCTTCTATGTCAAGATCTAGGGTTTGCATTCCCATAATAGGTACCCATACCATAGACTACTGTACAGAGCTATAGCTATGTCTTTCTCCAAGCCAACTCTGTATTGGTAAGTTTGGTATATTAATTTCTTGATAAGATCTGTCCCAGCATGGGGGAGGAAAAAAAGAAAGACAGCAAATAGATGACAAACTCAATTTCATTATGGAGCTAGATACCAAAAGGCCCTAATCCCTAATTATTCCTTCTGTAGTGTTCAAATTATTTTGTATTCCTAAAAGCCACAGTGTTGATTTTGTCTCGTCTATATACCATAAACCCTGTACATAGAGGGAGCAAAGAAAGGAGAAATAGCAACAAAGATGGAGGAAAGTGGTGGCTCTGAGTGTTCAAAGATGAGCCCTTCCAACCCAAATGAAGATGGAAGCGAAAGCGGGGAGAATGATGATGATTATAAGCCGAAAAATGGAGGGAGCTCGAGCAATAGCACAGTGGAAGAGAGCGAGAAGAAATCATCATCAGTGAGGCCTTATGTTAGATCCAAGATGCCTAGGCTCCGGTGGACGCCTGATCTTCATCTTCGTTTTATTCATGCTGTTGAAAGACTTGGTGGTCAAGATAGTGAGTTTCTATGTCTAACCCTATATATATATATATCTTATGAATTTATCAAAATATGGAAGTTAATTGATTTTCTTATTATCATATGTTCTTATTTCTTTTGGTGCAGGAGCCACACCAAAGATGGTTCTTCAGCTTATGAACATCAAAGGACTAAGTATTGCTCATGTCAAGAGCCATTTACAGGTTATTTGACTTCAAAGAACCATGATATATCATAATTTATATATACAAAGTTTTTTTTTTCATCTTTTTTTTATAGCTAGCATGGCATAATTTGCTCTTTTTAATATTATTTTCTACATATTTTCTTCTATTTAACTAGATGTATAGAAGCAAGAAGGTGGATGATCCGGGTCAAGGTACACCAAAATTTCCATTTTGTTTGTTTGTTTGTTTGTTAATTTTTTTCTTCTGATCAACACAAAATAGTTGGGGTTTTCTATTAGTTCTTGATGAAAAAAAAATGTTTTTTTTCACATGACAGTTTTAGCTGATCATAGGCATCTTGTGGAAAGTGGAGATCGCAATATTTATAACCTCAGCCAACTTCCAATGCTTCAAGGATACAATCCAAGCCACAATTCCAATTTCCGGTATGAGATTTAACCATAATTTGAATACATTAATTTTGTTTACTATCCCCAAAAAAATAATATATTAATTTTGTTACAATTTTTCCCTCTATATATAGCATGATAATAAAAAATTAAGTCTCAACTTTTGGTCTTTAAAGAATTTGATTTTATAATGACATTTTTTTTCTTTTCCCAAGATATGGACATGGAGATTCTTCTTGGAGTAAAGCTTATGAAAACTTGATGAGTTGTAGGGGTCGTAGCTCAACCAATAACTATGGCGCTGGATTTTATGGCACAGTGAGTGAGAAGATCTTTGGTAGCAACTATAACAGTTGGACTAATTGCAATTTCCATAGGAGAGCTTCAACTTTTGGTGAACAATCAGGGTGGAGAACCCATGAACTCAAAGATGGTTTCCAGTCATTTCATCACAACCATGAATCCTTGCACAATCAACCAAGATTGACTCCTATTGATCTTAACCCGGTAACCCATCTAAAAGCAGAAGTACTACTACAAGAGCATACAAGTTCTAGTAATAGCAATGTCCCTTCAGAATTCAACAAAACAAGTAATCTACAAGAGTGGAAGACCTTGAAAAGGAAAGCCTCGGATTGCAACCTCGATTTGGATCTATCTCTTAGGCTAACGTCGTCGAGGAATGATGACAACCATAGAAGAAGCTTGGTGGACCACAAAGTTGATCATAGTAATCTGTCTCTGTCTTTGTATTCTCAATCATCATCAAGTCTTTCCAGCTTGAAGGACGGACGTGTTGATGGTAATAAAGAGCAAGCTAAATGCGCAAGTACTCTGGATCTGACTATATGAATGCGACAATTCTAAGTGAGATCTTGAGGTACTTGTTCCAAATAATTCAATTTATGATTGTCTTGTACTATCGTATAAAATTTTAGTCGCCCCCACTTAATTTTTACTTTCTTTTATCGCTAGCTCAATCTGCGTATCAATGAAATATATCAACAGACGTCCCATATATATTACAATGCTTTGTTTTGCTACATGGGTACTTGAAAGATTAAACATGCTGTCTTTTTAAGTCTTTAGCATTAAATGGGGAATACGAACCTAGGTATTTTATTTTCTTTTTGAAAGCAATGTGTTTTTAACATGTTTCATATATAGATGCTTTATATGGAAAATTTTGCTTATTTCTTATGCATATTATTGACTATAATTTCAGTTCCTTCACTACTTAACATTGATTAGATTTCTGGAACAAGTACATTGAGAATAATTAGCAATAAACCTATCAAATGATGACTACCTCAAAATCGTGTCACTTAGGCTGGGTTTGGCTTGATATAAAATGTTTTCTGAGTGTAAAAGTTTATTAGGTAAAAATATTTTTTAGAAAGGAAAATATTTTCAATTGTTTGATTGTGTTATGGAAAATACCCCAGAAAATGGTTTTCAGTATTTGGTTTGCATGTAAAATTATTTTCGGAAAATATGTATATAATCCGGCAAATACGCTGGATGGTGTCTCTCTCTCTCTCTCTCTCTCTCTTAAAATGGTTGTAGGGAAAATAAAAGTGTAAAACAATTTACACTTCACCGACTCTTATTTTATGGTCAAACTGATTATATTTTTCGATTCACCCAAACACCCTGTTGAGTGTAAAAAATATTTTTCGTATATGTTTTTCACCCGAAACTAACACATCCTTAATAAATAGTGTTCCCATTTTATAAAAGAATGCTTAAACCTGTCATATACTCTTGTATTGCTTAACCATTCAATACTGGAGGAAAATTTTAGAGATGGATCATTTTTACAAGACTCAACTGATGAAGAAATATAAGACTTACTCAAGCCACTGACGAGCTTTTATTGTGATATTCATTGATGAAAGTAGGTATGATATATACTATTTAATAGCTTTTGTTGGGCTCACCCAATAGTTTTAGGAATATAAAGTTTGTTCTTGACGTTGTTCTAATAGTTTTTTTTTGTAATATTCAATAATATATGCATGCCTATATCAGGCTAGAATCAGTTTTATAATATACATAATCATATAGTCATCATTTCATTCCATTACTATGTTGGAAAAGTAAGCGCCCAAGTATATTCTTGATTTCATCAGTTTTGATAAACTAATCTTGAGTTTAGAAATGGTAATGGAGTGAGCCGGGATCAGATAATGGATGTCCCATCCCATCTCCCTTTCCAGGATGAGACGGGATGAAGAAAATTCATCGCATCTAAAAATGTGACTATGAAATTGATGAGATAAGGGTGAGATAGAAAGAGAGAGGTCAGAGGGGCAGGTATGAATTGTTGAGAAAGAGAAGTGTTTTGGGAAATGTATAAAAATATTGAATTATATATATATATATATATATATATAAAATTTATATATACACACACATTCATGTACTCGGATGGGGTGGAGTGGACAAGATGGATTGAATGGGCAGAATATTTTGTGCCTTTCTTAATCGAACTATTATATCACATACAATGACACAAACATCATGGTATATATGTTATGCGAGGAATTATATATTCACACTAATATAAATGAGGAGAAACTTCAAATTTGTCTAATTATTATGATAATTGAAAATTATGTTATAACAACAAAACATGATTTGCCAATTAAAGGAACCTCCATCACCATAAGTATGAGGTGGAGGATGAGTTGGAGGATGTGACTGGAGTTCAAATCCCTCAGCCCTCACTGTCTTACTTTATTAATATGTTGTAGTCTAATTAACTGGCATTCCATCTTTAATGTGGCTTGATGTCGTCAATGTGGTTTGAGATTGTAGTTTCCATCTTTAGTGTGGCTTGAGAATGTATTTTTGATTCCATTAGTGTACATATGAGTGAGTTAATTTATAATACCAATGGAATATGAGTTTAAATTTTTTTCGATAGTTTGAGTTACAATGTTAGCAACATATTGTAATTATTTCTATATAAAAAAAAATCTCTTCGAATGTCTTACTTTATTAATAGGTTATATTCTAATTAGCATCCCATCTTTTAGTGTGACTTGAGACCATAGATTTGATCCATTAGTATACTCACAAACTAATAGGCTAATTATGGTCTAACTGGCATTCCATTTTAATGTGGGTTGAGACCCACCCCCCCCCCCCCCCCTCTTTTTATTATCCCATTAGTGTATATGTGGCTGTAAGTATGAGTTATTTATCATACCAATGTCAAGAGTTTTGTAGTTTAATTTGACATTTTTTTAATGTTTTGAACGGAATTGTCCATGGTTCAAATCTCATATCTCCTAATTATTGAATTATGTATATATAAATTGATAAGAATACTATTTTGGTCCTTAAATTTTACTAAAAGTTTGCTTCTCGTTCTTAAACTTTAAAAAGTTATTTTTTCATTTCTAAACTTTTTATTAAAATAAATAAATTTCAATAGTTTAGAAATAAAAATAATTATAAAAAATAAAAATTTTTCAATAGTTTAAAGATGAAAAACAAATTTTTGGTAAAATTTAAAAACATAAATAAAAAATTTTCAATAGTTTAAGGATGAACTTTTCAATAGTTTAGGAACTAAAAATGAATTCCTTAAAAAGTTTAGAGATAAAAAATACAAATTTTTAGTAAAATTTAGCGACCAAAATAGTATTTCAAATAATCACTAATTAGACTAGTTTAATTTAATTTGAGATGAGTCACTCGGACAAGAGAAGCCACTTTGACTTCATTTTGAATACAAAGAAGCGGCTTCAACATCAGCTGTTTTCTTTGACCAAAACATCGCTAAAGTATACTTCATTAATTTACTTGGCAAATGGCATCATTCGCTTGGAATCTAGTGGAATCTAGTTGATAAATATTTACAATTTCTTAAATTAAGCATTCTTTATCTAGAAATATATTATCCCGTCCGAGACAATATAAGAATGTTTGTGGGTTAATTAATGGACCTATGTTTTACGTTTAGATTTACTTAATTTGCAAATCAAGCTTTAGCAGCGGTTGCAATCCCCACATTAATTATAATTATCTTTGAATTTTCACATACATTCATGGACCACATATAGATATCAAGATCGAAACAAGTCAGAACTAAACCAAAAATATAAGGAAACATGCAATTTTTTAATTCTTTATCTGTTTAAATATTCAAGGTCCAATGCCACAAAGTTCATGTTGAAAGAAATACTAGGCAAAGGTACAATACAAAAAAGGTCCAAGATACAAATCATGGTCCATATATAGATATCAAAATGGAAACAAGTCACAACTAAACCAAAATTAAAGGAAACATGCAAAGTTTTTATTCTTATTTTCTTAAATATTCAAGGTCCAAGGCTACGAAGTTCATGTTGAAAGTCATATCTGGCACAGCTTCAAAAAGGGTCCAAAAGCTGTTGCTTCTACTCGTCGTTTTGGTGCTACATAAAGCTCTTTTTCAGTGACTCCATCTCTTTCTTCAGCGCCACATATTCAGCTGCAACAAACAAATCCATTACTCTATGATAATATTAGAGTTTACAAGAAACTGTTGCATCATGACAATTATTAATGATTTTATACATCGAATATATGTATCATTTCTATAACATACCATCTTTATAAGCTTTCTCAATCTCCAGAAGTTCCAGCATCTCCCTTATTTTTTGGTTCTCCTCTCTCATAATCATGTGCTGAATCTCATAGTAGGTGACCTGTGGTGCCAAGAAGGATATCTTTGCCTGTATGTATGAACCCAAAAAAATAAGATTAATGTTACAGAGAAATAACACTAATAGAATCGAATATTGAATAGCACACACTGACGCACTAAAGAAATATCAGTACGTACCTTCTCATTTTCTATTTCTCTCTCGAGTGCCTCGATGTACTCTATCTTCCGAAGCCGGGATCTCTGGGCGGACTCTCTATTAGCAAGCAGGCTACAAAACAAACTAATTAATCTTCTTTAGCTTGGTTCATCTATAACAATATGCTTTGGATGGCTTTTATCCCAAAGATATTTCATTGTATAGCCCTTTTTTTTTTTTTTTTCTCATAAAGGGAGAGATAGAAGAAATTTTTTTTTTTGAGAAAGAGATAGAAGAAATTAACAAGGTGTAAGTTGAGGGCAAGCGGCATTTTATAATAATTATCTTATACATCTAACATATATATTTTTGTTCTCACAGTGCACGGATATTATATGATTATGGGACTAACGGAAGATGTATATATAAATATATATATATATATATATATATATTGGATAAATAAGATCTCTTTTTGCAGGATATAGATTAATGATATCTTATAAAAAGAATGAGATAAAAAGAATAATAGAATGCAAAACAACCGTCTCATCTTCTTGGGGTTCATGCCTGGATCGATTTTACGATCCCATTTGTGCTGGTAAGCAGCAGTACTAGACTCGCATTTGATTGAATCATTGAGAACAAGGGGCACATCATCTCTTATGCTTTTGTTCTTGTCTGATGGCAGTGGAGATTTCTTAGGTGCATTGAAATGACTACACTCTTGGACACCGGTAGTAGACAGATCAGCCTTTTCAGCACTGAAACTTTTACCAGGACCGAGCTCATAGTTAATTGTTTTCAGTAGTGAAGCAAGTGCTGAATGATCACTAGCTGATCGACGGTGCCCAAGACGTAGAGTTTTAGGCTGTGAATTCAGGTTCAAGCCCTCCATGTTGATGCATGGAGATGAGGAGCTTTTCTTATGTTTCGGCATTTGAGAATTCTCCATTACAAAATCAACCTGCAAGGCAAACCAAAACTGAAGTCAGAATATGCTTCTCACATATAATAATTATGAAGTAGGAGAAAACCTTCTAAAGGCATACTATTCACTGCCCCACCTTGAGAAAAGCTGAATGAGAGAGCAGTATTTTGCTTGTGTTTCTAAGGCTTGCTTGACCCTTTAGTTATATAGGAGTTTCAAGCAGGAGATAATCCATGCTCAGAGTGCCCCAAATATGGTTAGTTAGGTTAGCCCATTGAATAGCATCTGGAATTCATGGTAAGTATATCTTGAACAAGAAGGTACACCTTGGCTGCCTAAATTGTGTCATAACTCATAAGTAATAAATCCTATTTTAAGTCATACCAACTTCAATCTTGTACATATAATTTGTTAATATTGCTCTCAAAACTTAGATTGTCATAAGTTGATATTATTAAGAAGGTAGTTCTTCATTACCTAGATAATTAGGAGGAGTTAATTTAACAAGGCTAAGGTGAAGATGAAGACCTTTGCTTACATCTGATGTGCATAATTTTGATGCATGCATGCTGAATTACTAGTTGTTGTACTAGTAGTTCTAGTCCAAAATATACTACATATAGTAAATCATTTGTTTAATATGAGATTAGCCTAGTAATATTATTATTATTATTATTATTTTTTTATTTTATTTTTTATCATGGACACATTGTAAAACATAGAGCTGAATGGTAAAGATGTATTTTTATTTTTATTTTTTTTAAAATAAAGATGTAGCCATAATAAAAAACCAAAGGGTAAATATGTATTTTACCAAAAACAATAAAAAAAAAAGTAATGACATAACCATATTTATTATAATAATATAAAACTGAATAATAAAGAAGTAGCCATTTACGACATTATGCTTATGTGTAAAAAGATAAGGCCGAACCACATTAATTCCTTCTTAATTATAATAATAATAATAATAATTTATTTTTATTTTTATTTTAAACCATTCAACCACTTTTGGGTTACACACAATTTAGTAAATGTATCAAACTTGTAATAAATTAAAAATAAAAATTCTATAATGTAAATTAGACCCAAAAAAAAAAACTTTTAACCAATTATTTTACTATAATTCTGAAATCTAAAATATCACTGTTTGGAATAATGAATTTGTACCCTAGTGTGTACTTTTAATTTTGTTTAGCAAGTGGTGCCATTGGTAGGAGCAAAAAAATTATATTACCATAAAATTTTCTTAACATCTAAGAAAATGACTTTCTCTCTCCCCTCCCATCTTTTTTGGAAATGATATTTCCTTCATAAGCATTATAAATACATCCCCACACTTAAACCCCGTTAAATCTTCTAACAGAATATTCGTTTTTTAAAAAACATTACTATAAATAAACTAACTATACTATTAACCATGGTTAGATATAACCATTACGAGAGAGAGAGAGAGAGCTGTATATGAAAAAAAAGAAAAGAAAAGTCAACTCATATTTTTTGAGAAAATGTCTCTTTTTTTTTTTTCCTTTTCTTTTTTACATTTGTTCTAGCCCTTAAATCTTATATTTTCTCTTTTACACAAACAAATACTCTTCCATTCATTTCTCAATCTTTTTCGAGAACTTTCATCTTTCCTCCGTGGCTCATTTTCTTATTTTAGACCTTCAATCTCACTTAGTAGTTGAAGGACACAATACATGCTTCCATCTCCCTCTCTCAGGATCGCACCTAGCTATGATCAGTGAACTTGACACTAATTTTGTCATCCAAAAGCCCTAACTATTATGGCTAAATCGGCTATTGCATATTTGAGATTTAGGTTAAGAATATTAAGGGTGCTTTTGTTTTTTTGGTATAGAAGTATATGCTATATATCTGTGATATTCCTTTTAACCAGCATCTCAGATGAAATAGAAGAGTGCTTCCAATGTTTTATATATTTTTCTTCACATTTTTCATAATTATTTATTTTTTTATTTTTTCTCTTTTCCATGTATTTGTTCCTTTTTGACACCGAATTATTCAATTATTGTTTGATTTTGATTGATCTCAATTGTTTAATTTTGGTTATTCTAACTTTAATTTTTACTTGATATCGGTTATAGCTCTAAAAATTTAGGTTTTAAATTTTTTTTTATCGACCTGATTTCATTGTATACATAATTTATATTAAATTAAAATATTATAGATGCAAATACAGACGATATAACTTTGAGACGAGATTCTCAAATATGAATATTTTAAATGTTAGATCTATTGCTAATATTGATCCTATTGAGTAGATTGAATAATTTTCACATGTTAATAATAATTTTCATATTAATTATTTACTTATTTTTTTCATCTAACTTTATTTCATGTTTTATTCTTCTTGTTCAACAATTTCTAGAATTATTTCTACAACAAATTGAAGTAGTCCTAAAAATTAGAATCATCGACGCCACAGATTTTTATAGGAAATTTTAAACCAAACAAGCTAGTAAATCAATATAAAATAGATAATATAAAGGAAACGCAAGGAGCCGGACTGTGACTCTGTGAGTGTTCATTACCAGTACATGAAAATGGTACAATGCATTCCTCACTAGCCAAAAGAAGAACAGGTTGCAAGGAATTCCAATTCAACATAAGAAAACATATATAAAATGTGAGAGGAAAACAAGAGTACTGCAAATTAACTGCAAAGCAGTCTTTGTTTTAGTCAAAGGAGGCATATCCATATTATGCTGAGCCAAAGTTTAAAATTTCCTTAACGAAAACATTCCACGAAAGCACTATATTGTGGGCTAGTAGCTACCTTAAAAGGTTGAAATGGCTGTGGATTGCTTGAAAAGAAAATGGAAAAATCGAATGGTTGATAGTTAATTTAATAGAGTGAGAGTTCCTAAAATATACGTAACATGATCTTCCTTTGAATTAAAGTGAACAATATTGAAAGTACTTTCCACTTCTTTTTTATGTATTGAGTAAAAAGAATTAAGACTCTACCTTATGTTTTGAGAGAGAGAGAGCTTTGTAATAAGAAATGTTTTAGTAACAAAATTTATTAATTTGGTTGCGAAATTGATAAGAAGAAAAAGTCGATCTACTTTAGTAGGGCCAGAGTTTACGCCATAAACCATAAGTCAATGCAATGTGGATGTTGAAGTCATGCTGCTACACAAATTTGTTTTAAGTAAAGTCTTTTTGTTATTGAATAAGATATTTAAATTTTAAATTCCGCATATATCATAAACCAATTATCATGAAATGAATGTTATATATCTTTTTGGCAACGAACCTAAAATGTAACTCGTGTTACGATATAATGACGGCTATGTTTTAAGTTAGATTTAAAGTTCAAATCATCTATACATAAACCAATTATCATGAAATGAATGTTATATAACTTTTTGGCAACGAACTTAAAATGTAACTCGTGTAATAATATAATAACGGCTATATACTCATGTTAAGGCACCAAAGTTTAAATAAATTTTAAAAAATAATAACAACTATGTTTTAAGTCTTATTGTCGTTAAATAAGATATTTAAAGTTCAAATCCTCTCTACACATCATAAACCAATTATCATGAAATGAACGCTATATAACTTTTTGGTAACGAACTTAAAATGTAACTCGTGTAATAATATAATGACGGCTATATACTCATGTTGAGGCACCAAAGTTTAAATAAATTAAAAAAAAAAAAAAAAAAAAAGCAACGCCCACCGTGGGGCTCGAACCCACGACCACAAGGTTAAGAGCCTTGCGCTCTACCAACTGAGCTAGACGGGCTCACGCTGAAATTTGCCTATAATTTACTATAGCTACAAACAACCAAAAAAGAAACAAGAGAAAAATACAAGAGGATGTGAGGAAAACAAACAAAATATTAAGAAAGCTTCAGTTGACTTGAGAAGAAAATCAATTTAGAACAATTTTTTTATTCATCGCTTTGACAATCTGTTCTAAAGCCAATCAAATTCTTATCAAAATTGAGATAATGTTTGGTGCATTGTGAAATGTATTTTGAAAAAAAATATTTTCAAGTGTTTAGTATGATGTAAAATCTTGATGAAACTGAAAATATTTTTGATTGACAAAAAAAAAAAAATTGTAATTTTGAGAGGTGTAAAATGTGGTGCAGCCCCAAAAAGCCTAAAGCATTTTCCTTTTTCCAAAATGCCTTCAACCTCTCCATACACGATAGCTCAAAACCAGGTTGAGCTTGTATTCAGTGACTAGTTCCATTAAACACGTTGAGATGTGGACAAGTGTCCGTATCCTAGTGTGTCTAGTGAAATTAAGGGTCTAGTTTCCAGCTTTGCTGCTTAACCAGTTTTATTTATTTATTTATTATTTTTAGTGTGTTTTTGATGTGTAGGTTGCTGCTTGGTAAGAATAAAATTATTTTATTTAAATTTTTTTAAAGGATTGGGTTGTTTGTTTTAGGTAAAATTAATTGATTGAGCTTAATTACTTTTAGGATTACTATTAGTAATTTTTATTGTTGGGCTAATATTTTTGGACTTGTATATTTTGTTTTAGATTTTAAATCTATAATTTTTTTTATGACCTTTGAAAGGAGGAATATGCTGTAGTTACAATTTTTTTTTTTTTTTTTTTTTTTTTTTACAAATTGGTGATGTGGTGAGTGGTTATTGATAAATAAAAAAAATTGTGAAAGTGGTAGGTTTAGATACAAACCAATAAGAATTTACTATCTTAGTAATTTGTTAAAAATATTGTAGAAAAGTTTGTGGTTACAACATTACTCTTAAAATAATCAATAATATTGTTAAGGGGTTAAATAGTAATTTTATAGAAAAAATTGCTAAAATTATTACCTAATTCTAAAAAAAAAAAGTACTGGGGAGGGCCATTGCCCCCAAGATCTAAGTCTACCTCCGTCCTTGTTTAAACGTTTGGTCTTTGCATGGTGGTGGTTTAGATGTGCTTCATGATGGTGGCAACTTGAACATTAGTCAACAATTTGGGATTGGTCGTCGAAGAGGGAGGCACAACTATGGCTACCATTTTTAAATGTATGTTGATACTTGAATTTGGTTCATATGGTTCAATTTATTGGATTTTCTTTATCTTTGCCCTTTGTTCTAGTTTTTAGTAAGATCATAGTTGTTCGTATTGTTCGTGGTGGTGGATGTGTTGGATGGTTGGTCTTGGAATTTGGGTAGGTTAGGGTTGCCAAGAGAAATTTTTAGGTGCATTTTTCAAATGAGTCAAATGCTTGAAAATATTTTCTAAAGTATTTTCAAAAACACAAAAACACAAAAAAAAAGAAAAAAGAAAAATAACTCGTTTTCTTAAAAATGTTTTATGTTGAAATAAATGTAGTCTTAATTAATTTGCATATATGGCTTCAAACATGTTTGAAGTCAAACATTTTCCTAAAAGTCATTGAGACAGCTATGTAATCGATTTATCAATCAATAGTATGTATTTTTGACAAAATAAACCCTGAAAAGGCAATTATATAAAACAAGATAGCATGACATGATGTTTAATTCTAGTAGATGTCACTAATTAAGACCATAAGCATTTAAGTTCTAGTTAAAGTCATTATTTAAAACTAATTAAATTTTAGCTAGTTTTAAACATATATGTTTAAACTAATTAATGTTTAGCTAGTTTTAAACATATATGTTTAAAACTAGCTAAAAATTAATTAGTTTTAAATAATGACTTTTTATTAGAACTTAAATGCTTTATATATATATATATATATATATATATACACTGTAGGTAATTAATTAAGAGGAAAAATGAGTGGATAAGTCAATCTTTAATTATATTTTAGTTGTTGATCACCCTCAATGTTTTTTCTTCATTTAGTTATTTTGCATAGTTACAAATAAAAAGAGTGGATTTGAATTTTAGACGTCTTTATTAGAAATACTAAAAGATATGGATTGAGTTACATGTTTTTGGAATATGGATGGCTTTTATCCCTAAATCATGTGACTATGAGCATTTAGTACCAGCAGGAAATCGTTTAGCCATTGATGGTAATGACAAGTCGTTGATGGCCTTGACTATTGGGATAAAGCTTACATAAACGGCTTGTCGCTTAGGTGTTCCTCATCGTTTCTTTCTTTATCCCATAAACCGAAATGAACTCTTTCTTTGGGTTGGGCTTTATCTATGGCATTGGGCCCATATGGAAGTAGAGATTATAGATCTTTAATTGGATCAAGGGTTAAGTTCACGCAAAATGGGCTTACAATGGCAACCTGTTAGTCTGTTACCGTAAGGGTCATCAAATAGCCCATGACCCACGGCCCGACCCAAAAACCCGGCAGCCCATCGGGCTAATGGGCGGCCCGGCCCGTTGTTATTGAGGCCCATGGGTAGCCCACTAGCCCAGTGGGTTAGGCCGTGGGCTAGTTTTTATGCCCATGGGCACCCGGTGGGCTAGCCCAGTAGCCCAGCCCATTGGCTCAACCCGTTGCCCAGTCCAATAACTTAGAATTTTTAACAAAAATATATAGGAAGTGTATGTAGGATTGATCTTAAGATATTGTACAAGAATTTCTTAAGAGAACTCTCCCAACCACTAAGATACTTAAAGTAATTGTGCTAAACTTAGTTTACTAAATATATATTTTTCTAATAGTCTAGCAAATTTGAATTAACCATTTGATTTTTTTTATTAAAGATAAAAATAAAAAACTATTTGAAGCTTTAATTAAAAAAAAAAAAAAAAGTTTCCATCAACAAAAAAAAATAATAATAAATAAATAGATTTGACTATAAAAAAAATTGTAATTAAGTATTAAATTCTTTGATTCTTTCCTTTAAAAAAAACTAGATTGATTATTCCCTTATTAAAAATTGATTCTTTATTTCTAAAAATAATAAAATAATATGCTAACACAATCTCATGGGTAGCCCATTAGGCCCAACCCAGTAGCCTAGCCCGTTAAAGACAAAATGGGCATTGCCCATGGGCAGGGTCGTGGGCTGGGGTTTTCTCTTTCGGCCCAGCCCGACTCGGTCCGTTAACTAGTTAATAGCCCATTATGCCCAGCCCATTGTGCCCTTGGGCCAAGTAAAAATGGGCCGGGCCAGCCCGACCCGGCCCATTGACGACCCTTACGTGTTACCCAAGTTCAAACATTATCTAGATTAGATTTAAATCATTTATTACTTTTATTTTTTATTTTTACATTTAATACACAAAATGATGACGCGTGATCCTTAGCAATACATAAAACAATGATATATATCATCTTTTGTAATAAATATTCACTATATCATCTTTTCTCCTTTTCTTTTTCTCTCAATATTTTTTTTCCCGTGCCAACAATCAATAAAAATTAAAAAATGTCCTTAAATGTACACTTTAAATTTCACCATTATAATGAATATTCATTTATAAACTCTTTTAAATATTCCATCAATTTTTTTCCTAGTAAATATTAAAAATAGATAAATTGGTTAATTAGTATTAAAACAAACCCAAACATCTCAATTATATAATTTACAACCATTCTAGTCAAATAAAGTAAAATCATTACAACCAAAATGAGAAAAAAAATCCTAAGTTCTATTCATAATATACACACTTGTCAAAAGGAGAATCATTTTGTGCATTCATTTTTTTTTCCTAGGGGTATAGGAATGGACCCAGGTGAGGGCCTGGCCCCTCTGGCCAAAAAAAGAAGAAGCCTTATTTTGTCCCTTTTTTTATTTTATTTTTTATTTGGGCTCTCTCTCTTCCAATTAAATTTTTTTTTTTCACTTATACTTCGCCCCCTATCTTGAAATTCTAAGGCCGTCCTTGTGTAAGTGTGTGAAGTAGTGGGGCCCCCTTTTTGCGTATCCAATGGAGAATCTTTTTAAAAAATATCTTTGGCAAAACGCAATTTGTCGAGGGGATAAAAAATAAAGAAGAGAAAGACAGGGAAGTTTTGTGTTTTTTTGCCTTTCTTTCAATCCAGATAAGAGAATAGGGAAACCACTAAAAAAAAAAAAGTTAGATAAAGAAGTTTCAGTAAGAACTAGCACATATATATATATATATATATATATATATTAAGTATTATACAATAAGCGAACTCCTCATAAAATTTAAATATAAAAAAATATATAAATATACAAGCTATATTTGTTACAAACTTATGATAATATTTTATGTGGGGGGTGAAAGCCTAAGCACGTATGTTGGGCCTTAGGCCCCATTTGAAGATATGAATACGTCCGAGGAGGGGTAAAGGATGGAGAAAGACCTCAGAATGGAGAATCAAGCAAGGAAAGGGTGAGGGAGTATAGTCCGAGGAGTATACCCTCCTCGGACTTGAAGAATATCGGTTAAGTAAATACCTGGGTAGTTTAGGTGAACTTCCAGGAGGATCCAGCGATAAGGATGACTTGCTTGCACGTATGAAGATGATAGAAATAGAAAAATATCTAGAGAAAAAGCTGCTACCACCGTGTTTAATGCATTGCAGCAACTTTTCTGACCGCATTTATGTGGAGCAGACCCCTGAACAGTGCAACCTTGGCTACCACCACTCATGGAGAACTAAAGAAGATACTTGATGTGACATGTACTCAAGTGACTGCTTAGATGAAGAACAAGTGTACGATCAAGATGGTTTAGAAGAAGGCTATATAAATGGAAGAGACCTCTAATGAAGGGGGATCAGAAAAAAGAGAAGAAGAAGAGGAGAACGATTTTACTATAACTCTAAGAACTGTATTCACATTTCAATCAATAATATACCTCTTCGGACATCAATTTGTTTAGCTTTCAAGTGTGTTTTTACGTTGGTTCATATATCTTAATTAACTGTTGTTTACTTCACGGACAGCCCAGTTTTTTCACCCACACTCTACAAATTCATTGTAATGGGCTTATTGGGCTCCACTTCCTTACTTTTTGGGCTTGGGCCACAAATTTTGACCCTACATTTTATATTATCATCACTTATGCTATAAGAAATTACAAAATCTAGGTATGCAAACTAGAAATTCATCTATAATAGGTCAAAATGCACAAAAAAGAAGAAGAAGCCCCTTAAGGTTTAAGTCAATCGCAAATAGATTCTCTGTCGTATGAATTTTATGTTATTGATCCTAAACTATGCAAAAATGACACATTCATCTTAATTCCGTCAATTTTGACAGTGAAAATTACCATATGTATCAAGTAGCTACTTTGTTATAAAATATTAATAAAAATATTTAGAGCTAGAATTTACTAAAGCAGTCCATAAACTATAACTTTGCTCAATTATTGTGGGAGACTTGCTCGTACGAACTTTCGAAATTAGACCATTATAGCTTTATCTCTTTTAAGTTTATTCCCCCAATCACCAGCAGTTAGAAAAAAAATATAATACTCCTAACTAATTTGTCACTCTATTAAGTTATCTTGCAAAAACTTGCTAGAAATTGTTGGTTTAGATTATGCAGTTCAAAGTTTTGGGCATATACTAGCAGTAGTATTATGGGAATGCAGGTCAGGTGGCTCAATTTGAAACCCCCGAAATTTAAAAAAAAAAAAAAAATCCTTCCTTACAAGTTCAAAATACTGAAGAATATGCTACGCCAATTAGCTTGGCTGATTACAGATAGTTCAAAGATGCATATAAATTGGATGTGAATGACAAAGAGATCATGATTACTGTAAAAAAAAAAAACAATGCTATTAAAATTTATAAAAAATAAAAAAAACCCAGAAATCTAAGCTATATATATACATGGATTCCAGATGATTCTCCTTCAAAATGTTGATTACTCTTATTAAAACGCCATTGAATAACTAAAAAGTTTGGAAAAGAAATTATTCAACAAAAATAAAAGAAAAGAAACTGGGAAAACAAGATTAAGGAGTCATAAACAAAGTGTGAGAGATACACCAGATAGCATCCCACTTTTTTGGGAGAATTATTCGAATTATATTAGTATAAATCTCTCTCCTGTCTCTAGCAGAAGCAATATGACTAATCTTGAAGCAATAAAACTTACCGAGAATTAATAGATATAGGCATATGGCACAGCAACTTATATACACAAAACACATCCCTAAGTAACAATTATTGTCTAAACACAGAGTGCACATACTGCTATGCCTAAACTAAACACCGGTGAGTAAGCATAGGAAGAAATCATCCTTCACAATATTTTTTCATGATAATTAACCAGCAATCAACTGACAAAGCTTGTGATTGAAGCAACGCCGCTTTTTCTTAAGTTCGAAGATTACTGTTGCACCAATCATAACAGATCATTTCAGCAGTTGCGAAAATGTTATTCTAACATTACTTAACACCGGTGAATAAATTCTTGCCACTCCTCAAGTTGTTGCTGCAATTTTGATCGGAACTGACTGATTGAGCTCTGGCTCGCCAAGCTTGGTGGGCTGATCATCCTGAGGTCGCTTTACATACAGAAGGAACAGTAGAAAGACCAGAAACAATGCAAAAAACAGAACAAAAACAAGCATCATTATCTCACCATGGAGAGCAAAATCGGGGTCCTCAGAGAAAAGAAGCTCATCCCTCTGAGGATTGTTAGGTGCCATGAAAGGTGATAATTGAGCACTAGCCATAGAAATGTGATTGTTGGGAAAATGGTGGAGCTAGCTGCTTAAAGAACTGAGCCTGTGTTAAGTAATATAATTCTCTTGCTAAATGGTGATGATTGCTGGTTCGATGTGATGTTTCTACATGTAGCAGCCAATAGCAAAGGACATGGGCCACGTGCCCCCAATCAGTCACATGTAGCGTGGACATAAGAAGAACAAGGCAGGTAAATAAGACAATGAATGACGGTCTAGCTTTTATGTCTATTCTTAATTAAGATGCAGTGAGAACATTCATTCATGCTCATTAATATGAAAGTTGAAAAGGAAAGAGATATATATAGCTTAGATGTGTGACATATTATAAATCTAGAACAGTCAAATTGGAAAGCGGTCCTTCCTACATAAAGCCATTAAGTTTTGCAAATAGGCATCCAATTATACGAATATTGATCTACAAGAAGACACAATGCTACCATTCTGGCATTTAGCCAAAGGACTCTACCATACGGATAGTCGATGTCTGTTTGGCACTACAAGTAGAGTTTTAACTTTTAATTATAGAATTTTACCTTATTATTTTTTTTTTTTTATAATTCGATAATTGGGGAGATGAGATTTAATTAAGAAATGTTTTAACTGAAAACACCCGGCTGTGTTGCGCCAATAATATGTCATAAAACTGTTGTCTTGGCAGTAAAATTTTGGAAGGAGAGGTATTTTGTGATATAGAATTATAACGGTGACATATTAGTGCTTAATCTTAAATTTGTTTTTGTATGCTCTAATTAACTTAATTAGTAAAACTTTCTATCATCAAATAAAAAATTTACTATAGGTTGAAATTTTTATTGTATTTAAGAGAAACTTTAAATTTGTCTTCAACTTTGGACTTAGAGCTATTCAGCAAAATCATCGTTCCTATCAAAAGAGCAAACTCCTAAAGCCGTTTAACACCACTTTAAAACAGAACCAAACTGACCCTTATTGTAAAGGCTTTGTACTAAAAAATAAATTGGATGAATAAAGTTATGAGAACAGATAAGTGTCTATAATAATTACAAGAATCAAATGATTTATATAAGAAAAAGAAAGCTTGATAAATAATTATGTTTGTCGGTCTCGTCCCTTTCATACCAGAGCATCAGTTTAATTAGATGCCATCCCCATATTTAGCAAATATGAACACAGAAAAGAGGAAAAACTACAGATAAATGTTGCTTAAAATAGTGAAATAATGATTAATTTTACTATTATATTATGAGAGATATTGATTTGTCCATCTGTTATAATTTAATGAAAAGACATCAGGGATGGGCCAGAACTTTTGGATTTTTATCAGTTTAGGCACAACTTCTTGTCATCAATCCATGCTTTATCTTATGATTGGAGCAGATTTGTACTACAAATTTCACAATTTAAATGACCTGAGTATTGAAACAGTCTGACAAATGACAAAAGTTAGTGATATGGGTCAAATCAATTCCCGACATTTACAAAATGCACACAAAAATACAGTCATTATATATATAATTAAGGATGAGGCTTAGGTTCAGTGTATGTGGTGCGCTGGAATGGTAGCATGTGTTTAAAAGTAGATACGTGTTATAATCTTAACAGGTCCAGTGCAACTAGACACTTAACCCAAATCTCACCCTATAAGTGATAGCTTGGGTAGATGATAATTAAGAAGTAATTCCAAAACTAAAAACGTCTTATCATTTTATCAGTCTTGCTACAATTTTAGGATAAGTTATATTTTAAACCCTATAGTGCAGGGGTGTAACAAATTAAATTTTATAGTTTCAAAAATAACAAATTAAGTATTAATATTTGAAATAATAATAAATTAAATCCTATACTTTTAAAAATAATAAGTTAAATCTAAAATTTAAAAAAAAATAATAAATTAAACCTCACATATTTTAGTGGAATTGGGTCGTATTTAAATTCTTTAAGTATAGATTACTAATTTTCTTCTAAAAAAAGTATAAATTACTAATTTAAAAATATAAGTACTGATTTCAATGTATATTGCTATTTCTTCTCCTCCTAATCCTACAACCAAATAAGGGGAGAGAGAACTTGATATCAAAGACGGACTCAGAATTTCAAGTTAGGGGGTAGAGTAAAAAAAAAAAAAAAAAATCTTCAAATAAGCATTTATATAGTATTAATAAACTATTAACCAAAAAAAAAAATGCAAAATTATTGTTTCTTAATACATTAAGATGCATTTATCTTCCAACAAAGACAAAAGACACAAAACACCATTGGTTTTTATTTTGTTAATTATTTTGTTTTTTTTTTTATAATAAAATTTGTTATGTTTTGGGTTGAGGATTTACATAGGTTTGGGTTGGACTAGGCTGGATTAGGCTAATGATTTTGGAGGGGAGGAAGCCAAGCTATTTGAAAGAGGGGCCTAAATATATATATATATATTACTTAAAATATACCTATTAATTTTTTTTCCGTAAGGAAAGTTGGGATTTAAAAAAATCTTATTTCTTACATTTTATTAAAAAAATTGTACGTAATTATTAAAAAGAAAAAGAAAAAGAAAAACTACATCTTTTTGAGGTGTTTAGTGGCAGATTTTTAAAAGTACTTGACAGAAGAATCAAGTTAGCATTAGGCCTAAAATTAAAGAACGAAAATGAAAATTTACTCAAATTTTTTTTTTTAAAGTACAATTTGAATTTTAGCCTAAACAAAACATAGGTATTCACAATGAATTCCCCATATTAAGATTTTTGATCTTTTAAATAAGTAATATGGATGTATGCACAACGTCATGGTTGAGTTAGCAGCTACTAGACACTGTTCCAGTTGCTTTTGTACTCAGAATAACGATAAAATACACTCCAATAATCTCTAGGACTCTGTAGACACCGTATATATAAATGTGCATTCACAATTTAATATCACTGCCTCATTGGACAAAAAATATATTGACCCACATCCTTTTTTTTGGAGAGAAAAATGACCCACATGCTTGAGAGATAGAGTTTGCCTACACAGGATAACTTGGGTTCAAAATGCCTCTCTCATTAGCGATTGTAATAAAAAATTAGGTAAGTTCCATTCACAAACTTTGAGGTTTAACCTAATGCCAATCAGGTCTAAAACTTTTCAAAATAGATCAATTTGATCCTTAAGGCCAACCTAGTCCCTAAAACATTTGAGAAAAATAACTGACTTAACAGTTTTTAAGAACTAAGCTTGCTTTATGAACCGAATTGGTAAGTTTTGAAAAATCTTAGACCTAGTTGATATTGACTGAAATCTCAGAAGATATTACTGAAATCTACCCAAAAAAATTCAACGTTAACCGCTGTACTCCAGCTCTGTAATTTAAAGTGCCCCCACCAAAGGGATTGTCAGAATTTGAGCCTCACTCCAAGGTAGGAACCATCAGTGATGAGGGTGACATGCATTTCATATGGTTGAAATAAGCATGTGTGATGGGCCAGAGGCTGTGAATTGTGAGCAAAACAACGAATTCTATGGCTACAATTCAGTTTGATCATTGATGACTACGTATGCTGGCTGGGTCCTGTCACTTACATGACCTCAAAGTTTGTCGTTATTTCTTCTGATGGAGTAAGATAACTAGGTAAGTATATGCTAATTAAGAGTCCGTTTGAGATCCGCTTATTTTACAGAAACTAAATTTTTTTTTGCTAAAAGTATTGTAGATAAATGTATAAGTTAGTTGAAATAGTACAGTGAGACCTATGAATAATACCAAAAAATACAGTGAGACTCCTAAATAGTATCAAAAAGTATAGTGAGACCCCTGAATAGTAACAAAAATAAGTTGAATAGTAAAATAAGTTGTCTTTTTAATTTTTGTCAAACACACACTAAGCAATCATTTTTCTTCAATGATAAGTTATACTCCCATAAAAAAATGATAATGTTATACATTTACTTGGGATAATTATTTCATATGTTTAAAATTTAACATGTATATCCTTGCTCTCATTATATATGGGCCTCATAATTATGTCTCATAACGTCTAAGTCTCATAATTTTGTAGGGCTCAAATGTTGTGAGAATGATTTTGAATTTGCCGAATGCATGTAATACAAATGACAAGGTTACTGGTTAGGATAGTGTTGAATGAGAGAAATTGAGTGCGATTATGAAATTACCATCATTAGTGGCAATAAAAAAAACTGGTAGATCACAATTTGTCTAACTTAAACTCTCAATTTAGACAGCAAGGGATATATTGCTACAATTCTCTCAAATTGGGGTATTCAATTAAGCAAATTGATAGTTTGGGGGATTATCAATTGGATGAAGCTTTAATATAGAAAATTTTAATTCCCTCCCCCTACCCATCCCCCTCCCCATAAAAATGCTTGCCAATGAATGTTAGATTAAGTGGCATATGTGAAAATAAAAATAATGTTGAGGTTGATAGTTCAAGGCCCAAGTGTACAAGTTGGTATCTTGTGTTTATGCTGCATGCAGTGGAACCACATAAAAATCTTTTTCTATAGAGTAATACTACAGACACGACAATTTTTACAATAATTTAGTTGGCAAGTTTTATAGGTTCTCATTTGGGCTTATTTGTGACGTCACTTTATAATCTGCCATTCTCAACTTGCCATCTCAACAGTAGTAAAATATTTTGCAAAAATTTGGTGACCTTGGTCTTGCTTGTTTTCCACATGTAAATATAACTTCTTCATTAAAAAAACATATTCACACACAAAGTTTGGCACCATGCCATCTTTGTTTGCAAACGCGATAAAGAATTTGTTGAATTGAGATAGGAAGGGGTTCACCTAATAGGAAGATGCAGTCTAATTGATTGGACGTGAGGGGCCATTGCCCAACTTTTTTTGTTTTGGTTTTTTTTGATAATTCAATAATTGAGACTACAGATATTTGAACCTTGAATGTCTCGTTGAAAACATTTGAAGGTTTTAATCAGTTGAACTACAAGGCTCTTAACGTCATTAGAGCATTCTTTTCAAAGGTGCTAAAAATGTTAAATACTATTTTTTAGTATTTTTAGCACCTTAAATGATAAAAATTCACCTATATCAAATATGTCAAATCTTAAAAATTTTAGCATTGAGTTACAATAGAATCTCATTTTTAGAGCATTTGCAGCAGTGCATCTAAAATTTTAGCTATTTAGCTACACAAAAAGTCACTTTATCTATTTTACCTACATACATACTACAGCAGTGCATCTATTTTAGCTTTTAACACAATAAAATAATATAAACACTACAATAAAATAATATTTCATTAAACCCCCAACACACCACAACAACCACCATCAAACCCATAAAAATCACTGCACAACTACAACTCCGCCGTGCCCATCAAAACCATTGAAGAAGAAAAAAAAACAAAGCAGAAAAATCACAGCCAGAAACACAAACCCAGCCCGAAACAAAAACAGAAACCCATGCTCGAAACAAAAACCTAGCCCGAAACACAAATCCGAAACACAAGAACAGCCCGAAACACAGAGCCGAAATGCCGAAAATAGAGAAGAGAGGCCGAAATGGGTCAAGTCGGCGGCCGAACGTGGGTTGACGGCGACGGGTTTGCAACGGCTGGGCTCGTGCATATCGGCGATGGGTCTCTGAGGAAGAAAGAAGGGAACCAAAACCCATGCCCGAAACAAAAACCCAGCCCGAAACACAGAGCCGAAACACCGAAAATAGAGAAGAGAGTCTGAAATGGGTCAGGTCGGCGGCCGAATGTGGGTCGACGGCGACGGGTTTGCGGCGGCTGGGCTCGTGCAGATCGGTGATGGGTCTCTGAGGAAGAAAGAAGGCAACCGAAACCCATGCCCAAAACACAGAGCCAAAACGCCGAAAATAGAGAAGAGAGGCCGAAATGGGTCAGGTCGGCGGCCGAACGTGGGTTGACGGCGACGGGTTTGCGGCGGCTGGGCTCATGCAAATCGGCGATGGGTCTCTGAGGAAGAAAGAAGGGTCTGTGGGTCTGTGGAGGAAGCAAGAAGGGATGGAGAGGCAGTGAGGAGAGAGAGAGTGAGATTGAGAGAGATACCGGAGTGAGTTGAGAGAGATGCCGGAGCTGAGAGAGTGAGGTTGAGAGAGATAAAGTTCAGAGATGAGATGAGAGTGAATGAGAGAGAGAGAGAGAGGCACGGTGAGAGTGAATAAGAGAGGTGGGATTTTTTAATAAAAAGTTGGAATAAAATAATGTTTTTTTTTTAGCTCTCATGAACAGTGCACATCTATAAATAGATGTTTTATAGATGTGCACTGTAGCAATGGAGCTAAAATTTTTAGATTTAGCTCCATTGTTGCAGGGGTGTTTTTTGTGTTTGTGGAGCAAAATTTTAGCAATATAGCATTATAGCTACACTGCTGTGAATGCTCTTACATCCTACTATAGCAAGATGCTAAAATTTCTTAATATTTTTTTCTTTTTCTCTCTCCCACTATCTCGTGTGTCGTGCGGCTCGTGTTTCTTCTCCCTAAGCTTTCCTCTCTCTCTTTCTCATTCTCATCAGACTCAAGCTTTTCTCAGGTATGTCAAACCATACCTCACCTCTCTCTTCCAAATCTCTGTGAGCTATTTATTTCAATTCTTGCTTGTCTGAAAATTTCATTCTCTCCCTTTTTCTCTCTCTGGCCCGTTCTTTCCTAAACAAAATTGGTCTTAATCTGTAGAAATTTGGTAAGTTAATTTGATCCTCTGGTTTTTTTTTTTTTTTTAGCACAAATAAATGGATTTCTGTATTGTTTGGAGCTATCTGTGATCTGGGTTTTTCTCAGTTTTGTTAGATCTGTGTACAAACAATGTGAAAATTTTCTATTATTGTTTGTGATTGCAGTGGATCTGGTTGGTGGCTGGTGGCGGCGATGGTGGGTGGATGTGGATTTTTTTTTCTCTGCTATTGTTTGTGGTTGTGGTGGATCTGGTTGGTGGCTGGTGGCTGGTGGTGACGATGGTGGGTGGATGTGGTGGTTGTGATATGGGTGGGTGGATATGGTTGCCGGCGGCGCTGGGTTAAGAAAGAGAGACACAGAGGAGAGAGAGACAGAGAGAGGAAGAATAAAAAATGGGTAGGATTGTGGTGGCTGATTGGTGTGGGTCTCTGATTGTTGTGGTGGCTGGTGGCTGGCGGTGGGTAAGATTGCTGGGTTGAGACAGTGAGACCGAGAGGGAGAGAGGATGAAAAAAATAAAAACAAAAAAGGAATAAAAAATAATAAAGAAATAATATTTAAATGAAGTTGTAAAAAAAATTAAAAGTTTTGATGTTGAGTGTATTATAAAGTGAGATGTTAAGGGTCCATTTGGATACAACTGAAAACTGAAAATACTGTAGCAAAATAATTTTTAAATGTGTGAATAGTGCTGTGGGACTCATTTTTAATGAAAAAGTTGATAAAAATTGAGAATTGTGGGACCCGTAAACAGTGCTCGGTACACTGTTCACTGGCTGAAAAGTCAAATAATGCGGCTACTGTTTAATGAACAATAGCCGCACTACACCTGAAACGCTTGGAAACCAAAAAAAAGAAAAAAAGAAAACACAAACGTCAAACGTACTGTGAAAACGTGCCAGCCAAACGTACTCTTATGAAGTGAATTTTTGAGATGCTAAATGTTAAATTTTTTAAAATGCTTAATTTGAGTGCTCTTACTCAACCTAAGCACATAGAAAAAGCTAAAAGTAGGGAAAAACTAGAACCATTAATTCAAAGTAATCTTACTAAATGAAATATAAAAATAACACTTTGTTTTTTCTATGATAAAATAAACCATAATATATATGTATATAATTCAAAATAATAGGAGAAAGAGAATTAAAATCCATATTCCCAATGTCTATGAACTTCTAAGACTCTTGACCCTTCTAACCTGTATTAAAAACTCCTCTCTAGGTTAAAGCTCAAAGTTCTCTGTTACTTTGAATGGCTCCACCACTAGAGGATTTGCAAGGTAATGTGTCTTATTTTACTGGTTATGTCTCTGGCACCTAGCCAAGGACAGAGGAATCTCAGGCCCACAATTGATATTTCATGGATAGGCCCACAATTGGTACCAGCCACGTTATATAAGATGATACAATGGATGTTAAAGGGAAGGCAGTACAATGATTGCAGTGAATGGCCCATTTTGCTAAGGACATCTTCTTGGATTTTTATCGTCTGACAAAGGCTTCTTCTTGGCCCAACCATTTCAACTAGTTTCAGAAAATTGCTCCAACAGAGCCCAATTTAAAAGGTCTCTTTTTAGAAACATGATTTGTTTTTTTCATTGACGTATATTATATGTGTCTATTTTTTTTAATAGAATATATATATATGTGTGTGTGTGAGAGAGAGAGAGAGAGAGATTTAACTCAACTTATTTGGTCGATTAGAACACTAGATTTTTTAGTACATCACATTCATGTATTTACGATTTATGCGATGGTAGAAAATTTGTGATGGAATTTTCAAAAGAAGGAAAAGAACTATATCATATCCTACAGTTAGAAATGACAATTAAAGCCGCCTAACATGACAAATGAGACGAGGATGGGAGTTAAATCATTCCCTCAAACAAGGTTGGGGTGAGAGTGTGTATCGTGGGACCCTGCCCAATTTATATGTAAAAGATTCTTTTTTAAAAATTTGTTTATAAGTTTTTTTACATGGTGTGTGTATATATATTCTTTAAATTTCAAATTTTAAATATATGATGTTTTTCGGTGTTGTGTTATTGAATTTATATTTTTATGTTTAAGATTTAAATTGTTTATAATTTTTAATTGTTGTATTGTTATGTTTGAATTTTTTTTTTTAATAATGAAGCTTAGGAAAAATATAAATACTTTTTATTTCTTTTATCAATTATCATGAAAGTACTATGTGAGTATAAAATAAATTAAAAAAAATATAAAAATTAAATATCTCCAATATATATATATATATATATATATATGTAAAACCAAAGCTAAGAAAAAATCTAATTAGATTCTAAATTGGATTTCAATTGCAGTCAAATTTTATGCCATGTGTCCCATCTTTTTTTTTTTTTTTTTTTTTTGTGCCAAGTGAATTATTCGGTGCAAAAATTGAACAGTCCAACTTCAATTAGATTCTAAATTGAATTTTGATTGGAGTTCAATTTTGGGCTACACATCCCATCTATTTTTTTTATTTTTTTATTTTTGTGGCAAGTGAATTATTTAGTGCAAAAACTAAATAGTCTAAATTCAATTAGATTATATATATATATATATATATGTATGTATGTATGTATGTATGTGATGAGAAACCATGACATATTTTAAAAATCTATGACTTAAAAAATGTGTAAATTGTAACTCTTTACACCATGTATAATCTGAACTTATATACGTGTGTAATTGTGATTGTTTTTAATTGTACCCGTGCATATACACGGGGTTATACACTAGTTAAAATTGTAACTAATGCTATTTTAGTGTAATAAAAAAATGAGTATCAAAACTTGTATCAAAATTCTTAGCAATTTTCTTTTTGAACCAAATCACCTAAAAAAAACTCCTACTTGGTGATTCTTAATAAGTTTTTGGGGGGAATAGAAGATTCTGCCATAAAATCTAAAGATGTTTTGTTTTCTAAATTGTCAACAATTTTGTTTTAAAGAGTTTACCAATAGTTCTTAAGTTAAACAAACTTAAATTATATAAGGATTAATAATAAATGAACTTGGTAGTTTATTAGACCATTCACGTGTATTAAATCACACGATTAATATGACCATTTAGTAGATCAAATAACTTAAAATACATGTAGAAGCTCTTTTGATTTGCCACATAGTAAGTTGAAGAAACTTTCTTTTCAAATTGCTTTGGAGTATATATAAAGCACCACCATGAATAGAAAAGCAATTCAACCATTTTATTTCCTGTTACCTTCTTAACAGTATTTGATTCCTTTTGGAAAATACGAAGATATTTATGCTTTGCAAATATTTGCATTGCATCCTGATAATACAAGTTGCAGTGAAGCAAGAAATAAGCATGTTCCTTATGCAATGGCATACTTTCCAACTTGCATAGTATTCCAAGTCATTTTCGTGGGCTTAACATTTCAATTTCTTCTGTTCCCATCAATATGCTTGTGTGATGGGAGGCATTTAAGCTGTAGTGACCAATTAGCTACATTTTTAGAACCCAAAAATCTTGTAGTTTAGTGTTATACTTAGATTTAGATTCTTCTAATTTTTAAAAGAATTCGGGTTCAAATCTTCCCTTCCATTTGTTATTAACAAAAAGTAACACATTCCTAGTTGACGAGAATGAAAAATGAGTACGCCAGAAAATGAAGTAAACAACATGAAATATTGTAACAGTAATTTTATCAAGTCATACCAAATAGATATCTTTTGGACATAGAAAGTGATATTCAAGGTGAATTTGAGAAGATATCTTTAATTATCTTAACAATTTATATAACATAATCAAAATATTTCACTAGTCTATTGTTTTGGTGAATCTATTCATTGTATCCTTATATAATACGGTTAATAATAAATTACTATAGTCTTTTTTTTTTTTTTGAGATAAATTACTATAATCTCTAGGATACAAAGACTTGTGAAAAAGAATGATAAGGGGAAAAGTAAAGATTCTTATAAACTCAATGGTTTCACAACAAAATCCTTCAGAATAATTCCTATAGAATGATACTCACTATTCACAATTGGCAAGTGGCAACCCTTAAAATTGATTCCCCCTTTACAATTGTTCTTAATAAATGTCACAGAAGATGTGTATGGCTTGCTAAAAATTATATTCCATTAGATGGCTTATCTTGAAACTCAACCATGCTTCACAGAAGCAGTCTGGGGAAGCCAAACGCTCCAAAGACTTGCGATGCAGCTTCAATATTTTAACCAATTACCTAGAGTAAATGAAGAAATAGAGAAGGATTTTTGTGGTATTGGCTCAGATTTTGGACTTTTCAAGTCTGTAGAAGTAAAAAATGACCGGTCTTCTTGTGTCAATTGGAGGGGGAGAAGAGCAGCGGTTTTGATATGCATCTTTGAAGGTCAAGATGGTGAATTACGAGTTATTCTTACAAAGAGATCCATGAAATTGTCATCTCACCCAGGTAAATTGAAATCAAATTGTTTTTTTTTTTTTTTTGGTATTAGTTTTTATTTAGTTAGTAGATATATAGAATTTCATTCTATGGCGTCTGCTCTATAATAATTTCTCTTTATCATTAGGCCAAGAAACCTATTGGTTTATGGTGTAAACGATGTTTGAACTCCAAATCCCTTTATTTGATGTCAAGAGATTTTATCAGTAAGCTAGCTGGAACCCAGCAAATTAATTTACATACAAACTTTAGTGCATGGAGCAAGTTGAGAGTTTGATGGTGTGACCGTGTGAGAATCATGACTCATAGTCCCCTATTTCTTAGAAATGATAGAACAGACTCTTTCAATTTGAAACAAATCCTTTAATTTGATGAGATTTAATAATTAGATAGTAGGGTAAATTACAAATTATATCCCTAAAGTTTGGGAGTATTTGGATTTTACACCATGAAGTTTTATAATTTGGATTTTACCCCCTAAATTTTGGAGGTGTTTGAATTTTACACCCTAACATTTTAGAATTTGGATTTTACCTCATAAATTTTAGGGATATTTTGATTTTACACCATAAAGTTTCAGAATTCAGGAATGTAAAATTCAAGCACCTCCAAACTTTAAGGGGTAAAATCCAAATTCTAAAACGTCAGGATGAAAATTCAAATACCCCCAAACTTCAAGGAGTAAAATTTAAATTTTGAAATTTTAGGATGTAAAATCCAAATACCCCTAAACTTTAGGATGTAATTAGCAATTTACCCTTACATAGTATTACAAATCTAAAAGTGTGTTTAGTGCCACATAATTTAAAATTTTAAATAATGAGACACTTCTGTACATTTTCGGATTAACCATGTAATAGAATTTCTCTATTTCGGAGAATACTTGAGCCTTTACTTGATTAGAGAAATAATTGTGTATGCGAATAGACAGGTCTTTTCATGAGAATAGACAGGATTAACTTCAAATCTCGTTAAGTAACAGTGATGACTAATAAGATCTGCCCCCCTTCCCCTATCTCCTCCAAAAGAAAGAAATTTTTTTGATGGGGTAGAATTGGCATTTTTTCAATACACCATGTGTCAGATAATTTTATAATTCTTTAACAGATTGTATTCTTTAAGTCTATCGTTTTATGCAAAAATGTGGAGGAAAACAAGATTGACGGTTAATTTATGTTCCCATTTGGCAAACAGGGGATGTAGCATTACCAGGTGGGAAAGTGGAGGAAGGAGATGCAGATGACTCTGCTACTGCCTTAAGAGAAGCCAAGGAAGAGATTGGCTTGGAACCTAATCTAGTTCAAGTTGTTGCCACTTTAGAGACTTTTATTTCCCAGGTTTTGTGATTATCACTCTTTCCGTTTGGTATTTTATTTTACATTTCTCATGTTCAATACAAGCTAATTACTATTTTAATATGGCTGCAGCACCTGCTCAAGGTTGTCCCTGTGGTAGGCCTACTTGCTAGGAAAGGAGATTTCAGACCTTCACTCAACATTGATGAAGTTGATGCTATTTTTGATGTTCCACTAGAGATGTTTCTCGAGGTTTTTATAAACTCTCTTTAATCTTGTACTTCCTATTTGATCTTGGGTCATTAACTTTTAGGGTTTGACTTATATCCAATGCTTTGGAGCACTAGATAGGACCCAGTGACAATATGTGTTAAGATTGTGTCTCAAACAATTATCTAGTATACTGGACAGAAGCTTTTGGGTCCGTTTGGATACAACTTATTGTTACTGAAAATTGATTGTTGCTGAAAACACTGTAGCAAAATAATTTTTAAATGTATGAATAGTATAATGGGACCCATTTTTAATATTTTTTAATGTGTGAACAGTGCACGCACTGTTCATGCACAGTACTTTTTGTCCCTCAAAAGTCAATAATTCCAGCGTTAAAAAAAAAAAAAAACAAACAAACAAACAAACAAACTGAAAACACAAGGAACAAAACGCAATGCAATATTGAGCTGTATTCAAACCCTCACTTATTCTAACTTTTGTGTGAAGAGCATAGTATACCACTAGTAACAGTGTCAAATAGGTCATACAAGCCTTATACAGGAATAAAGGCAACAATAAATCTCTCTCTCTCTCTCTCTCTCTCTCTCTCTCTCTCTCTCTCTCATACCCATTGAAGAGTATACATAGCAAAATAACCCTAGGGTTATAGTAGTATAGGTAGGAATGTAGGATTCTTTTTAATAGTTAAAAAAATATAGGATCTTGAGGCTAGTTACTTTCTATTCAATGAGATAAACTTTCCAAATGAATGATTCCATAGTCCCAGGTGTTAATGGTAACTCAAACCTAAGCGCTAATGGCGAGGAGAACAAAGATCAACCACATGACCTCCACCTAGGGTTGTTTACTTGGATTCCTAGTACAATCTAGACAAGGACATTCAGTGGAATTGGACCTTGATTAGAATGATATGATGGGCTTGGGCTTATGCTTGGGCTTGTATCCATATCTTTAAAACTATTCACTACATTAGAAATTTACTCCAACCAATTGCATGTAGATTCTCCACATGAAGCCAAAATGTTCCTCACACGTGTTCACATTCTTATACAAAGGGATTATAAATTTATAATTCTTTTAGAGTTATTAGGGTAATTTTATTGCAGAATTTTTTTAATTCTATTTTTCTGTAAAATGTGTGAATATAATTTTGGCTTGCGCACGCACACACACACACATATATATATATATATATATATAGACATTCATTAATACACTAATTACACAAGAATTTTTAAAATCTATTCATTTATTGTGTAATTTTTTTTTTCAGCAAAAAAATTACACAATAAATGAATAGATTTTAAAAATTCGAAATATTACACCAACCACCAAAATATCCAATTCCCACTAAAGCTTTTCTTTATGCATGAACGTGACCTCACCATGGGGGACTATAGTTATGTGTGCTATCTATCTTAATGATGAGTACTTCATTGCCCTGACACACAAGCTGTAAATGTTGACTTTTATTTTACAAAATGTTGTATTCCTATGTTTTGTAGGAAGATAATCATAGATGTGAAGAAAGGGAGTGGATGGGTGAGAAATACAATCTTCATCTTTTTGATTTCAAATCAGAGCAAGGGGTTTTTCTCATATGCGGTTTAACAGCAAGCATTCTTATTCATGCCGCATCTGTAATCTACCAGCGGTCTCCATTTTTCAAAGGGCACCTCCCGGACTTTCAACAGTTGCAAAGATCACTGCATCATATTCTAGCATAACATGTACATATATGTGTTGCAATATAATATGCATGTCACTTAAAAAGTGACTGGAAATGCAAAAAGCGAAAAGGTATTTCATACATAGTGTAAGATATATTATGACTCAAATCATGAATTGTAGGCTTATGTAACTGTAGAACAAACATATTAACCTTAGGTTAGTTTATGGTTAGTCTAGGGTTAGTCAAATATACTCTAAAATATAAACCTTACATTGAGTTCATTGTAATGCAAGTACTTAATATAATATGTAATTGTCAATGATTTTCTCACTGTGGACGTAGGTCATTAGGTAGAACTACGTAAATCGTTGTGTGTAGTCGAACCATGTAAACTTTTGTGTGTGCTTTTCTTTTTCATACTTATTTGCTCATCATCCAACATCACACACAATCATGTAACAACTTTCACAAATAAAATATTTTTAAATTCCCTTTCATAGCTTGTAGATACAAATTAAATATGAGGTAATTAAATCAAGGAAGTCAATACCGTACTATACCGGCCGGTACAGTCGGTATATACCGTACCAGCCAGTGCACCGGTACAGGTACATCCCCTATTTCGTACCGGAAAAAATACCGACCGTACCGGTGAAATCTGGCTGTTTCGGTCGGTAAATGGATACCGGCCGAAACACAAAATGCAAATCTGAGTAAGCCAAGAAAACCCAGCAGAAAGAAGGAGAAAAATGGAAAAGGCAACTGGTGAACACTTCGGTTTTTTAAACTTACAAAACTGGAAATTCCACTTCTGGGAGAGAGAAAGAGGTAGAGTGAATGAAAGACTGAACCTTTTTTTTTTTTTTTTTTTTTGAAACTGAAAGACCGAACCTGTACAACGGAGACTTTGTTGTTACAGATTTTTTGAGGACCTGGGGAAGACACAAACAAAGAAATGGGGAGAGGAAGAGACGAAAATTGAGAAGTGGGTTGGGAAGACAAAGTAATAAAGGACTGACTGGAAATGAGTTTATTAGATTGCTTGGAAAACTGTATCAGATTGCTGGGAAACCGTAAATTTTAGTGGGAAATGAGTTAACTTCTTTCATTATTTATTTAAATTAGCTTTAATTTAAAAAAGCCAATGCTAAGACTTGAACTAAATGACGTGACAGTGAGTAGACATTTGATTTTAATGAGTTGATAATTTTATATTTTTCTTTTTGTTGATTCAGATTTCAGAGTAGAAAGTAGATACTTTTCTATATAATTTCTTGAAGGGTATTCTTTATTTACTTTTTTTTTCTCAAAAAAAAAAAAAACCCTCTCTTTATTTACTCTAAAGTATTATATAAAACATTAAACATACTAATAAAATAATCATTATAACTAAATATTTATCAAAAAATATCATTATAACTTTGTATATTGTATAAAATAGTAAAAAATAGCAGTAAATTCGAAATGTTACACTGGTATTGACCAGTACCCGAAATATATCGTACCACTGGCCAAACCAGTACAACCTCCGGTACAGTATTGACTCTCTTGAATTAAATATAAAGTCTACACACTGTAAAAGGAATGATGCATATATCTATAGATGAGTTAATTTGTTTCTCAAGTTCAACCCTAATCACTATCATAAGAAAATAATAATATATAGTTCATTGTAACAATTCTTCCACATAATTATAATGTATCTGCAAGGAAATTTGCAAAAAAAAAAAAAAAATTATGAGAAATAAATCAATTAACCATCTTTTGGTCCCTTCAAAATTTGATCGAATTGTTTAGAAATATAATTTTTTTTTTTTTTTTTTTTTTGAGAAAGAAGTCGGTGCATATTATTAAAGAAGGCTATTGAAATCAGCCTGGAGTACAGGTAATAAGTCTGGTGGTACATCTTCCATCCAGACGGACATAGAAGGTGGGATTGTTGCTCGTCTTGCTAAAGCATGAGCAAGCTTATTACAATGTCTACGCACAACAGATAGTTTAAAGGCGTTGAAGTGTGAAATAAGAAACTGTATATCTGTTATGAGGTGGCCATAGTGTGCTAGGCTTCTATTCCCCTGCTGCAAAGCTTTGTATAGAACCTCAGAGTCTCCTTCCAAGACTATGCGCTGAAAGCCACATTCCAAAGCAAGTTCCAAAGCCCTCCTTGCTGCCATTACTTCTACTTCGATAACTGAAGTTGGTAAGGGAATTAGCTGTGCTAGGGATGCCATAACAAGGCCTGCATCATTCCGGATTACAACTCCCAGTCCTGCTTTGTTGTCTCTGGCGAACGTGGCACCATCAAAATTCACTTTAGCCCATTGCTGGTCTGGTGCAGTCCACGCTGTGGCTGGCTGTTGTCTGCAAGTCGTGATGGTTGAGGTGCTGAAGTGGGACTCTAATGGTTGCTCCCGAGAGTGCTCCAGCACCTTATCAAGAGAGATTGTTGGTTTTCCCAGCCTCAAGTTATTTCGCCGATTCCAAAGATTCCACGTAATTGCCGCAAATAGCTCCACGTCACTGCCACCTGCAAGAATAAAATCAAAGAGATCAAGGAACGATGTGAAGTGATTAAGTGCACCATTTTTCCATTTTGTGTGCTTCCATAAATCATCAAGGCTCGGGCAGCCATAAAGTGCATGGACAACATCTTCAGGTTGCTGCTTGCATCTGTCACACAGCCCATCGGTGATCACTTTACGTCGCACCAGATTCACCTTAGTAGGAAGGGAATTTTTGCATGCCTTCCATACTAAGTGTTTGACTTTATTAGGCACTTTGAGACCCCAAAGCTTGTTCCATAGAGGCTGCAAAGTATCAGGTTCAGACTGACCGGCATGACATCTCAAAGCTTCCTCCTGTAAGAACCTATATCCGGACTTAACCGAATACTCCCCGTCTGGGTTGAAAGGCCAGATTAGAACATCATCTTGAATGGTCCTACACAGTGGTATGTTCTTTATAACTGCTGCCTCGCATTCAAGAAACATTCTGTCAATTACTTCAGCTTTCCAAGTCCTGTTCACCGGATCTATGAGCTCACAAACCATAGCTGTGTCATTCCCTTGCCCCATAGGAGAAAAAATCTTTGCTCTATTCCTTGTAGGCAGCCAATTATCACCCCAAATATGGATTGATTTCCCCAACCCGATTCTCCAAGCTCCACCTCTCTTGATGACTTCCCTTCCATACATTAAACTCCTCCAAGCATAGGAAGCATTAGCCGGAGTTGTGGCTTCCATAACGGATGAATTAGGGAAGAACTTGGCTTTAAACACCCTGTAAAACAGCGAGTTAGTATCATGGAGTAGCCTCCATGTTTGTTTAGCCAAGAGTGCATCATTAAAATTTGAGAGGTCCTTAAACCCCATGCCTCCCTGTGATTTAGGTTTACATAAATCAAACCATTTTACCCAGTGAATTTTTCTACTATCACCCCTTTGACCCCAAAAAAATTTGCATATCATAGATTCAAGATCATGGCAAAGTGTAACCGGTAATTTGAAACAAGACATAGTATATGTGGGGAGGGCTTGTGCTACAGCTTTAATCAAGATTTCCCTTCCGGCTTGAGAAAGCAGTTTTGCTTCCCATCCTTGCAATCGCTTCCACACCTGCTGTTTAATATGAGCAAAGCTTTCTTTTTTGTTTCGCCCCACAAGGGAGGGAAGTCCCAAATATTTCTCATATTGTTTAATCACCGCTACACCAAGCAAATTCTTTATGGTTGTTTGCATATCTTCTGGTGTGGACTTGCTAAAAAATAAATTGGTCTTTGCTCTGTTGATTTGTTGCCCTGATGCAAGTTCATATTTGGCTAGGATTTCCAAGAGAGCTTGACATTCACTCTCCTTTGCCCTGCAAAAAATTAGACTATCATCTGCAAAAAAGAGGTGTGTTAGTTTAGGACCATTCCGGCATAAAGAAACACCCTTAAGGACCCCATTTATGGCTGCCTTACTTATCAAACCATGCAAACCTTCCGTACACATGAGGAATAAATAAGGGGAGAGGGGGTCGCCTTGTCTTAGACCTCTTGTAGGGATGATATGACCCTGTGGTTCTCCATTAATCAAAATAGAGTATGAGGCTGTGGTGATGCAAACCATCATGAGCTTGATCCATCTTTCTTGGAAACCCATCTTTTCCAATACCTTCTCCATATAAGTCCATTCCACCCTGTCATAAGCCTTGCTCATGTCGAGCTTTAAAGCCATATACCCAGTTTTTCCTGCATTGTGATTTCTCAAGTAATGCAAAGTCTCAAAGGCCACCAAAATATTATCAGAAATCAAATGATTAGATATAAAAGCACTTTGGTGTTCAGAAATAATCTGAGGCATAATAACTTTCAAACGGTTAGTGAGCACCTTTGAGAAGATTCTATAAAGAACATTGCATAAACTTATAGGGCGAAATTCTGTCACAAACTCTGGGTTTTTCACTTTGGGGATTAAAGTAATGAAAGAGTGGCCTAAAGATGGAGGTAAAACTCCAGTGTTAAGATAATGCAATATAGAGGTAGAAACATCAGAACCAATCAGAGACCAATAGTTTTGATAAAATAAGGGGGGCATACCATCCGGGCCGGGAGCTTTTAAAGGAGCCATTTGCCGCATTGCCACTTCCACTTCATTGATTGTAAAATCTGCACTAAGCGTGGCATTCATCTCAGGAGATACAACTCGAGGTATGGTGTCAATAACTTCCTCAAAACTACAAGGGCCACACGTGGTAAAGAGCTCTTGATAGAAATTTGTAATGATGTCAATCACTTGGGAAGGCCATGTACACAACCTACCAGAGTTATCATGGATTTTTGTAATGTAGTTTCGGCAATGGCGTTGGGAAGCTCTACTATGGAAGAACTTAGTATTGTGATCACCGTCCTTGAGCCACAAAACCTTGGACCTTTGGGCCCACATTTTAGCTTCCTTATCCAGCAACAAATTCACCTCTTTTTCCAGACCCCTCATGTGCCTTGAGTCCCCAGTTTGAAGTGCCCTCCTTTCTACCTCCCGGAGTTCTTTTCGTTTTTTCTCTAACTCCTTTTGAACACTGCCAAAATGTTGTTTACTCCACTGGGTCAACTCAATCCCACACTTATCTATCTTCTTTATCACCTTTGTATCCCACGGCTCCATAGATGATTCACACCAAACAGCTTCAACCGTCTCAGTGCATCCATTGTCTGTCAACCACATTTGCTCAAAACGGAAGGGTTTTTGGAGGCAACAGTTCATACCTTCAGGAGCAATCCATAAAGGTTTATAGTCTGAAGTTGTGACATCCAAGTGAAACACTTTAGTGCCAGGGAACATAGAGAACCAGTCATTGGTGGCTACTGAACGGTCTAGGTGCTCCCAGATTGTGTAACCATCCATGTGTTTATGCCATGTAAAGGGAAATCCTTCAAAACCCAAGTCCATGAAGCCGCATTCATCCAAAACGTCTCTAAAGGCTTGCATTTGGTTGTGTGGCCTAGACCTTCCTCCTTGTTTTTCAGATTGACGAGTGATTTCATTGAAATCGCCCGCACATAGCCATGGAGCAGTCCCACGCTGTCTTAGGCTGCGAAGTTTTGCCCAAGCTTCATATCTTAGTTGTGTATCTGGCTCCCCGTAGAAACCAGTAAACCTCCACTCATCATCCTTGTTCTTGTTGATCGTAGTGTCAATATGATAGTTGGAAAAGGTCTCAATTTCCAGGTTAAAATCTTCCTTCCAAAAAATAGCTAACCCACTTGCTTTATTTCTACGTGGAACTTCGAAAAGATTCTTGAACTGAATTCTTCTTTGTACTATCTCTAGCCTTGCTTTATCTGTCCATGTTTCGGCTATAAACAGAACATAGGGATCTTTTGCCCGCACCAATTCTGCAAGCTGATCTTCTGTACGCAGGTTCCCAAGCCCGCGACAGTTCCATACTAATAGACTCATTGCTTCTGGCAGGGCTGGGAACCAGCCTCCGCCAATATCTGAATTTTATCTGCATCATTCTGAGAAACCAAAAATTTTTTGTTTGGTAATTCAGAGTGACTTGTGTAACTGCCAGTACGTTTCAGGCCCACCAATGCTGTCTGGTTATTACTCACTGATTTGTCAACTCTGGGAATACGTTTCCAAGTGGAAAGTGGGGCCGTATCTTCTGGAGAATTATGGTGCTTTAAATTCTCGTCCATCATAATAGGAGTTGACGGTGTTGGCTTAGGTATCTGCGAGGGATTAGTGTGCATGGAAATAGGAGTAGTAATTGGACGTAAATGAGTGGAAGTATTACCTGGCAGATTTTGTTCATGGTCAGCCACATTTGGTAATTCAAATTTCCCTAACTCACGGTTAATATCCTTTATTTGCTTTTCAAAAAGATCTTGTGGACTTAACTGTTGCACCAAATCCGGGTTGGTTGATGTGGAGTGGACCGTTTGCTTCTCAGTATGGAAAGTATCTCTCAGTATTGAATTTGAGGCAATTTCAACGCTGGTACTTTCCTTATGAGGATGCATGGGCTGACTGTGCAGCGGTGTGTCTCCTGTCACCGGCGCCGTGGTCTCTCTCGCCGGAGTATTCCTGCCAAAGTTGTTGCCCTCCTTTTTGTCATACAACCCCGGAACTGAAACAACTCCCCGCCGTGAACCAGTAAATGGGGGAGCTCTCAGCCATGCTCCATACCCCTTTTCTGAATCATCCAGTGTACCTTCACTGTCTATCCACCGTTCGCAGTCCCTATCAGAGTGGGTGAGACAGCCACACCAGTAACAAAGGTTAGGGAGTCTTTCATATTTGAAAGAAACCCAAAGTTCTCTATTATCATCCATAGTAAGCACCCTTCCACGGCACAAAGGTTGGGAGACATCTACAAGAACTCTAACACGCATAAAACTCCCACATTCCTCCGTTGGTGTTTTTGTAGAGCAACAGACTTGTCCCACAGTTTCGCAAATCCCCTCTGCAACTGCTTTGTTCATGAATCTGACTGGAATTCCGTGGACTTGGACCCAAAACGGGGTGAGATTAAAGGTCATATTTTCAACAACACTCACACCATCATACCGTTGCAACCCTACAAGATGCTTATCGAAACTCCATGGCTCGTTGGCCAAAATATTTTCTATGGTATTTTTGTTGTCGAAAGTGAAGAGGACAAAGTGATTTCCAAGGTTTTTGACCTTAAAACCATTCTTGGCCCTCCAAAGTGGCTTGAAGGTGGCAGCAATAGCATCAGGATTGAGGGCTCTCTTTGTAAAAAATTTTGCTGCAAGGAAGAACTCCGGAGTAGCTAGGTCATTGTTTAGACGAAACTTTGGTCCCTCTCGATTTGAGAGAGACAAGCCCGTCCATTGCCGAGTGAGGTCTTCCATTCAAAGAAAAGAAAAAGCTATAGTGTGTTTCCCAAAACCCACAGAAGAAGAAACCAACAAAGCCTTAGAGTAAACTTGTTACCCTAAGGAAACTAAGACTCCTACAATGAGGGACGGCACCTTCTACAGCCTAGGAGAAGTGGGAGAACCCAACTTTCGCTAGCGACAGAGAAATTGTAGCAAAAATTATGATATTTGTTGTTTAGAAATATAATTTAATCATGCAGTTTTTAGCAACTCTTGCTGAATAGAAGACATGTTTCATAGCTAATTAAGGATTGAAATAGCCTTATCTTGTATGGAAGAACATTCGACTAAAAATTTATTGTTAATAAAGTCAGTCAAAAGTATGAGCCGCATGGATGATATGCAAACGTGCAAATTTCCATTCCACATGTTCCGTATAGCATACTGCCTTGTGGCCTTGACCAGTTGGGGAAACTTGAAACCCATCAACAAAAAGTAACTTCATTTAGAACATTCTCATTAACAGTGTTAAAAATGCTAAATGCTATTTTTAGTATTTTTAACACCTCAAGTGATAAAAACACACTTCCATCAAACATTCTTAATCCTAAAAGATTTAGCACCAAGCTACAATGAGTTTTTATCAATACAAGCTCATTGTAGCTGGATTGTAAAAAAAAAATTGTTTTTATTTCACCATACGGCTCTTTCTCATTTTTCATTCTCTTTCCTCTCTCACTTCTTTCATCTCTCTTCTCTCTTCTCTCTCTCAAGTGGTTCGGCGATTGTGGTTTGCCGATGATTGTGGTCCGGCGATTGTGGGCCACCAATGGTTGTGTTTCAGCGATTGTGGGCCATCGTGGGTTGTGGTCCAATGGTCAAGGTCGTGGGTCAGATGACTGTGGTTTTTGGGTTTTGATTTTAGGTTGTGGGTTGTGGTCCGACGGTCATAGGTCGTGGTCTAATGGTCCGATGGTCATGGGTGGTGGTAGCGATGGTCTGATGGTCGGCGATTATGGTCCGATGGGCATGGGTCGTGGATCTGACGGTCCGATGGTCGTGGTTTTGGTTCCTATGGGTCGTGGGTCACCGATCTACTAATCCGGGTCTTCATCAATCTATTGGTTGAGGGGTGTGAGTTGAATTTGCTGGCAGCGGGATGGTGGGTTGTTGGTTTAGGTTGTAGTGGGTCCTGGTGCAGTGGATCGGCATGATGGGTTTGCTTTTATGGAGGTTTGTCGTGGTGTGTGTGTGTGTTTTGATTTGTGGTTTGATTGTCAATGGTGGATTGGGATGTGGGTTTTTGCCTCTCTGTCTTTCTTCTTCTCTCTGATCTGGATTTTGTGATTGTGATGGTGGTTGTTTTGTGATTTGGAAGAGGAAGGTAGTGGCTGGGCCTTTTTTTTTTTTTTTTTTTTTTTTTTTTTTTTTTTTTCGTGTGGTGGATTTTGGTTGCCATAGTGGAGGTTGATGCTGGTAGTGTTGTGGCGAAGGTGGCTGTGATCGTTGCTATTGGATTTTGTGGAGGTTGTTTTTATATTATTTTAAAGTATTGTATATATTATTTTAAATGAAGTGGTAGAAAAATAGAACTTTTGATGTATGGTGTATTGTAAAATGAAGTGTTAAAATCAATAAAGTAGGTTTTTGAGATGTAAAATGCTAAAATTTTTGAAATCTTTGATGTGAATGCTCTTATAAAGGCAATTATCATAATTAAAGGCAATTATTTAAACAATAAATATGAAATATGGAATATAAAACATAATTATCATTTATAAAGACAATTATTTTCTCTCCGTAAGCATTTTTGGTAAAAAATTAAATAATGAAAATGGAAAGTCTCAAATTTTCCACAAACCTATATTGTAGTCCAAAAGTCCTCCATTCAGGCTTGCTATTATGCCACCACATTGAATTGGACGAGAATATATATATATATATATATATATATATTTGTAAGAGTTGCTGAAATCATAAATACATTTTTCTCTTTCCTTATATATTTATATATGTTCTCTTTTTATCTCTATTAAAACTAACAAGCTTAGTATTTGTGATGGGAAAATTTTTTTATATTACTACATGTTTGTTTTTTATATCTACTATCAATGGTACCTCTCTCTCTCTCTCTCTCTCATTTTGATTTCTCTATAATTTTGATCTTTGATTTGTTTTAATGCATGTGTTTCATAGATTGCTTTCTTCGTATATGATAACTAAGATTGGACAATCATTTTGCTGTTAAAAATTTATTATTATTTTCTACTGATCTGAAACTTTGATGTTTTGTAATTTAGATTAACCTTTTTGGGTGTGGTGCAAGTATGCAATCACCTCGGTCTACATGCTACGGGGTGCAAGAGCCGTAATTTTGATATTCATGCTTAATGTTGACCCACCACTAAACATAATGGCCTAAAGTTCACATCGGAGAAATAAGAAAAGATTTCGACATTGAGAAACTTTTTTTTTTTCTCTTTAAATTTATTTGTTTTTGGATTCAATTTGTATTTGGATCTATATATTGTGCGTATGTTGATGATGTGGGAGGTTTTGGCACTTGCAGATACAATAATTGATATGAAGAATAATATGTTTTTGGCCTAGCTCTTTATTTTATTCCATGAATCCAATCTTATGTTGATACAACAAATTGTTTTTAATCAAGGTGTTGATATTATCATAGCGGTACTAGAAAATGAGAGAAAAAGAAAAGTCTTTTCCATGTTTGAATTATTAATATTTTCCTCTTAAACAGTACTTGAGTTGACCATCATTTTTTTCCCAATCTTTTCAATTTACCATTGTTTGACAGGATATTATCATTATTGTTCCCCATTAAAATTATACAAGACAGTAAACTTTTCAAATGATAAGTCCTATAAAGTTGAGAATTCAAAACCTTATGATTATTATGCATTATTTTCCTTAATTTTCATATGATCTTTAAATTTTTTTATAATTATATCTCATACTGAGATAATGATGAAGACAATTAATTTATTCTCATGTAAATTATTGGTAGTACAAATATGTTTTTTGTGTGTGTGTGTATGGAAAAAAAAGAAAAAGAAAATGAACATGTTTCTAAAAAAAATTGTAGGGAGAATTTTTTGTTCAACCCCGCAATCTATTTGTCCACTTTAGAGGGCAGGCCACAGGCATGCTTAGAGTGCAACGTCCTGAGCTTCTATCCCCTGCACGGCTTTGTCCTCAAGCGACGTGGGCAAGCAAGCGTTGCACTTGGACTTAGTCCCACATCGGCAAGAGAAGCGCCCCCCCTATGCCTTGAGCTCATGCTTATAAGGCATAGGGGGGGCGCTTCTCTTGCCGATGTGGGGACTAAGTCCAAGTGCAACGCTTGCTTGCCCACGTCGCTTGAGGATAAAGCCGTGCAGGGGATAGAAGCTCAGGACGTTGCGCTCTAAGCATGCCTGTGGCCTGCCCTCTAAAGCGGACAAATAGATTGCGGGGTTGAACAAAAATTCTCCCTACAAAAAGGCGCTTTTGAGGGCAGTGCCCATCTCAAGTATTGTCCGCTTTGGGGCAGGCTTTGGGCATGCTTGCAACGTCCGACCCTTTGGGTGGCATGCTTCGCAACGTCCCGCCACATATCCCGCACGGTTTTGTTGCCAATGAACCGAAGTGCAAGGCACGCCTCTACCACTACCACCATGGGTAGTAGTGGTACCCTTATGCCTTGAGCTCTTGCTTATAAGGCATAGGGGGGCGCTTCTCTTGTCGATGTGGGACTAAGTCCAAGTGCAACACTTGCTTGCCCACGTTGCTTGAGGACAAAGCCGTGCAGGGGATAGAAGCTCAGGACGTTGCACTCTAAGCATGCCTGTAGCCTGCCCTCTAAAGCGGACAAATAGATTGCGGGGTTGAACAAAAAATTCTCCCTATAAAAATAATATGGAAATATAAAATATAAGTATAGATTCCAATGATGAAGGAAATTATATTTTCATGTCAAATTTAATTTTGATAGTCTAAGTATGAATAAAAATTTAAAAAAAAGTAACAATGTATATAAAAATATGTTATTATTTCAAATTTTTCTTAGAAATTTTGGGAGTCCAAGTTCGAGAAAAAATTACTCATAATTAACATGAAAAAAAAATGTAGCATAAAATATAACTATATATCCCATTTAAATATAAACAAATATTCTCAAATCTCTCTTAATTTCCTAAATGGGAGACGGTGTATATATAATTATAGAATATTACCTTCATGTTGATTAACAGTTGAAATCTTTTTTTAGTTTTTATTTAACTTGATTCATATGTAAAACTTTAATATAAACTTCTATTAAGCAATGAATTTCTTGAAATAGATAACATAAGATTTTATAATTATTATCAATAAAAAATGATAACACTCATTACATTTCTTATGAAATTCACATTAAAAATGTAATAGTATTTTTAATAGTTATTTAAGGACTAATAATTACTGTATGGACTAGATTTGAACTCCTAACCCAAAAAGAATATGGACTTAGGCCCAAAAAACTCAAAATAATAAATTTGTAGAGAATGGGTTGGAAAACTAGGTTTTAGTGAATTAAGTAACAAGTCAATAGATTTTGATGACAAAGAAAGAAAGATAATAAATGTTCACTAAAGAAAGACATCCTCGGCCAAATCCGAGGAGACTAATTCTTCTATATTGCTTTTGAAATTTTATTACAAGTCTAGTTCTAGGTTGCTACAGTATTTCTTTCTTAATTTTCTGATCCCCTCCTCATGGGGGGTCTCTTACATTATATAGTTCCCTTTGGAACATCTTGATCCTACACTTGTCGATCATTTGAGTCCTTACTCGAGTGCATGTCCTATCAAACACCTCCTTTGACTTTCTGTGAGTTGTGGTAGCTAGGGGTGTGCGCAGGTCAGATTGGGCGGGTAAAGACCAATATTTCTATCCAATCCGCCACTAGCGGGTTGGGAAAATTCCAATCCACCACCAACCCACCAAAGTCTAAATCCGGCGGATTGGTTACAAATTTTAGCAGTTTCAACTCAGCAGGTTAGGCGGGTTGGCATTAACAATGTTTTTTTAAAAAAAAAAAAAAATTGTCACAAACTACAATTTGTTATTGATAATCTCAAAATATAACTAATGCACACAAAAAACTAAAGGTAGATTTCATTGAATAATCTCAATCCCAACACAGGCATAGAGTCAATGAAAAAGAGATATATCATCTCTAACAAAAATAGGCTCTGCCTTACAACTTAGGAAATTAAAAAATAGTGAACCTAGGTTCCAAAACCTCAACAAAAAACTTAAAGCCTTCCTTCTCTACATGCCTAAAAGGTAACTCATCAACAATTATCGTCTTTGCTAGGGCATTCCTAGCAATTTTTTCACTAAACCCCACTGCTTTAAGAGTAGATTGCCCTTCTTCTTTTTTAAGAAAACAAAGTGTCTTTTGTTTTTTGTCTACGACCTTATAAGGGGACGTGGGGCATTGATTATAAAGATGATTCCATAAATTACTAGTCTCATCCCTTTTCCCACGACATCCATAGTCTTTACCACAGTAATTACATGCTGCTCTAGGGTTATTAGGATCACAATCACCCATCATTGAAAAGTGATCCCAAACTTCAGATTTTTTCCTTTTAGGACGCTTAGGAGGAAGTGCATTGGTATTACTTGTGGTTGGAGACTCAGTTTTGTCATTGGGTTTTTCATTTTGAGCACTAGATGTTTCACCCTCCATCACCTATTAAAAAAATTAACAAAGACAAAGAATAAGATGAACCGTAAGAGTATGTAATATATAACAATATAACATATTAACTTGAATATACAATGAACAATAGATACATGAATATACAGCGAGTTGCCTCTACCAGAAATAGAATGGCAATACATGTAATATATTAAACTTTTTATATTATATAAATTAATCAAATGATGGAAACTGAAATAAGAAAGACACAAAAACTAAACAATACAAGACAAGAAAGCAAATAAGCAATTACCTTTGTGCTGTCGGTGAAGAGTTGAAAGGATATAAAATAGGTTTCAAAAAGGTTAAAGAAGAAAAAGGGGAAAACAGTGGCTGAACTGAAGGTGTAGGCAGTGAGAAGAAAAAGTGAGAAAGCATATAAATACAAATAGTATAAATATAATGTATATACGGCTGAACTAAATGGGGTGGGTGGTAGGTAAGAGTGTTTAGGGTTTCAATATTGACTTTTTAGATTTTGTTTAAGGAATTTTTTGAAGGCTGGTTCTGTTTAGGGAATTGATGATTAATTAGCTGTAAAAATTTATTAGGTGAATTGATTAACTTTAAATACTTAACAATTTCAACTAATATATTTTTTTTATGTATGTAAAATTATTAATTAAGCGAGCGGGTCGGGTTGTAGCGGGTTGGCAATTTTTCAATCCGTAAGCGAATCCAATCCACAATTTTGGGGGTCTAACCCGCCCAACCCAAACCGCCTAACTTAATGACCCGCACATGGCGGGTGGGTCAGTTGCAGGTCGGACGGGTTAAGCGGATATTTTGCACACCTCTAGTGGTAGCCAAGGCAGCATTGTTCATGGGTCTTCTCCACATAAATACGACCAGAAAAGTAGTTGCATTGCATTCAATGCGGTGGTAGTAGCTTTCCCTTAGATACCTTTGAGCTCCCATCCTTTTTGTACGTTCATATCATCCGTCTGCATTAGTGGATCATCCTGGAAGGCCACCTTGAGTGATGAGATATGAATCTGATCCTTGCTTCACTTATCCGAGGAGATAATCACCCTCAGATCAACTTTTTCAACCTCCCTGCTTGTATTTTTCTCATGGGGTTCTAAACTTGACATCCTTACTATAGTTTATCCTTCCTCGAACAAACCAGCGTCCTCGGACAAAACCCAAGGCCTAATATATGATTTTGGGCCCTTATTCCCACAATTACAAATTTATAAATAAAATAAAAACCGTGCAAAACACCAGTTAATAACTAGTTTAGTTTTAAATTATAAAATTTTAAAGACAGATCTAAACAAACCTGGATAGTATCCCAAAATACCTATGTGTACAATTTGCGATAAATATATATATTTTTCTTGAATTTTCAATTGGAGAGGAGATGACAACGATTGTATAGATTAAGATGAGAGTCCTGAAACAAACTTAATTTGAAGAAATTGACTGAACGTTTAACTTTCAATTTGTAATTTTTTATACGGATGGAGAGTGCTACGGTTATCGGACAGTTTTTTAGGTGGGAGTTATCCTATCCAATTTTTTATTTATTTTTAATAAGAGTTACCCTATCCAATTTTGTTTTTTTTTAATAAACATTAATTTTTTTATAGGTAAACGTAGGTAATAGTTTGTAGGTAAACATTAATTTGATAAGAGTTATCCTATCCTAAGAATTTTTTTTTTTCATATAAAATTTTATTTTATGGAATAATAGCTTAATAGTTGTGATAATAATTGTGATAAAAGATAATTGTACTTGCAAAAGAGTTTTTTTTTTTTTTTTTTTAAAGGAGAGATTTTTTTTTTCTAATACGAAAGAGGAGGAGAGTTGAAAATACAAATCATCTATATTATTTTTTGTGTTTTACTTTATATTTTACCAATCACAACTTATCATTTATTTTTTAATAATAACATATATATATATATATATATAATAATAATAATAATAATAATAGCATAAATAGATCAAATAGTAGCATAGATATACTCCATTTTATTTAAATTATTATTATTATTATTATTATTTTTTGGTAGAAAAGGAATGTATTAAAAGAACTAAACAGCAGCCAAACTCTCAGGACAAAGTCTGTTTACAGAAAAACCACAGACATCATCCTCCAAAAAAGAAAGCAGGTCCACAGGTGGACTAGAAAAAATAGCAAAGTCATTCTCAAGGCCAGTGCCTAATTTAGCTAAGAAGTACGCACATCTATTGGCTTCTCTGTACACATGCCTAACTCTTGTCTGAGGAATTTGAGCAGTCAACTGTCTGCAATCTTCCATAATAGAGTATAGAACAGTGTTAGTGCAGCTTTCCGAGTGAAAGGCATCAACTACAGCTTTTGCATCTACTTCAATGCACACGGCTTGGGCTTGAATTTGCAGACAAAGGCGAAGGCCGTCCCGGAGAGCCCAAATCTCTGCCAAGAAGCTGGTAGCAGTCCCAATCTTCCTTGCAAATCCTATTAACCAAGTGCCATTGCCATCTCTAATTAAATCACCACCTCCAGCCAACCCACAAATTCCTGTTGTCGAGCCATTAGTATTAAGAGTCAGCCACCCATCACACGGTTTCTCCCATCTTATATTCTTCAAGATCATCCTTTTGATAGCTGGTTGATTGCAAGCGCAAAAAGCAAACTCCAAGGCACGGTCCAAGATTGCTTTAGCCAGGTTTGGGTTCAAATTTTTATGCCTAAACACGTGCTGGTTCCTATCATTCCAAATCATCCATATAGCAAAAAGAAACACTTGGAACCATGGAACGGGGCCAGGGCTGTGATGTTGACTTGAATTGGCATTCGAGCTTAGCCATTCCTGCAGATTTTGGATAGAAAAAAAGGGGTCAGTTACTTGCCTACCCAGCTGCTACCAAATCCTTTTACTTACATGGCAGTCCCACACGGCATGGAGGATGGACTCTGCTTCTGTGTGGCAACGGGGGCAGTAGGCCTCAACCTGAACTCCTCTAGCCCTCAAGCATTGATTCACTCCGATGCTATTATGCATACACTTCCATAAGAAAGCTTGGATTCTCGGCATGGTCTTTAATTTCCAAATCCAATTGCCATTGAAAGGGGGATCCCCTCTGGAATCAATGGTTAGAAGATATGCACTCTTAAGGTCAAAACCTCCTCTTGGTGAATAATTCCAAGCTAATTTATCCTCCACACTGGAAAAAAGGGGAATGGGCGTAGCTTTAAGTTCATCAGAAATCTCACAAGGTAAAGCCATCTGGAGAATACTCCAATTCCATATGCCTGTACAATCTACAACATCCTTGACTCTTAACTTCGAAGCTTCCCGAGTCAAAGGACCATGAATATTATTCCTCAATGGACCATTTGTAGACCAACTATCATTCCAGAAATCAAGATTACTATCAGAGCCAGGCAGCCATCTAATACCCTTCTTAAAGATCTCTTCACCTTTCTTTAAGCTTTTCCAAATTCTGGAACTCGGTAAGCAGCTAGCATTTCTGGAGCATAATCTTTGATGGTTGCAGTATTTATGCCTAAGAACTTTGACCCAAGGCGTCTTCGTCTCAGTGTGGAATCTCCAGTTCAATTTTGCCAAGAGAGCAGTAATCCTTCCTTTTGCAGTTTGTAGACCCAGACCCCCTTCTTCCTTTGGTTTGGTTACCTTCTGCCACCCTACCCAGTGCATTTTCCCCTTACTCTCATCTGAACCCCATAAGAAATTTCTGTTCACCCTATCAATGCCTTCCAAAACTCTTGTAGGCAGCTGGTTGCTTTGCATAACGTAGGCTGGAATTGCTGATGAAGATGCTTGAACTAGCACCACCCTTCCTGCCATGGATAGAAGATTGGCCTTCCACCCGCCAACTTACTCTTTACTCTATCCAACACAAAATTAAAATCTTGACTGCTGTTTCCTTTATGCTTGATAGGGAATCCTAAGTACTTCCCCAAACACTCCGTCGGATGGAAGCCAAGGATGTCACTAAAGGCCTCTTTGTCACTAGAGTCAATATTTGGGGAAAAATAGACCCTAGACTTTGCTTCACTCACTGTTTGCCCGGATAGACTGCAAAAATTATCAAGAACTTCCCTGATGGCTATGCAATTTTCTGCATTAGCCTTAGCAAAAAGCATTAAATCATCTGCAAAGAACAAGTGGGAAAAAGAAGGGCCACTCCAGAGGCTTTTACCGGGCACCAAACTTTTGCTTCACATTTTTCTTGAATAAGTTGGCCCAAAAAATCCATGCAAAGAATGAATATATAAGGGGATAAGGGATCCCCCTGCCTTATGCCTCTGGTAGGCAGAAAAGGTTCAAGACTTCCACCATTAAACAGGATTGAGGTGGAGACCGAAGATATGCAGCTCATCATAATCTCAATAAGATTTTCCGGGAAATTGTATCTACTCAGCATTCCCTTAATGAAGCTCCATTCAAGTTTGTCGTAGGCCTTTTCTAGATCAATCTTGATCGCCATATATCCCACATTTCCCTTAGCTTTCCCCATAGTATGGATTATCTCCTGGACAATGATAGCATTATCCACCCCCCTTCTTCCTGGCACAAACGCCGCTTGACACGACGAAACAAGCTGATCTAGGAGTGGTCTGATTCTGCTAACTATGATTTTGGAGATAATCTTGTACACCGAGTTACAAAGGCTAATGGGTCGGTAATTGCTAATGGATTCAGGTCCTTGATTCTTCGGAATGAGCACAATGTTGGTTTTATTCAAATATTTTGGCACCTTTCTTTCCCTGAACACATACAGTGACATACTTCACTTCTTCTCTGACCGACCCTCCCACTAAGTGCCAAAACCTTTGAAAGAACCCGGCATGCAACCCATCCGGCCCGGAAGCTTTAAAAGCTTTAAGAGACCAGATAGCTGTGAATATTTCCTCATCTGTCACCATATGGCTTATGCTTTCCTTCTCAACATCTGAAAGTTTGACTTGCCATTTTTGAGAAAACCTTATATCTCCAGTTGCTGCCTCCTGGCTGGTGGTATAAAGTTTCATGAAACCCTCCCTTATATGGGTGGCAACATCCCTCTCCTCAGTTAACCAGTCGCCCACTTCATTCTTGATTGTTGTAATGAGATTACGCTTCCTTCGGGCAATCGCGGAAACATGGTAGCTTGTTTGGCGAAAGTGTCAATTGCTTCCATAAGTTTCCTCGGTTGTCTCCAAGCCTGGTTCACAACAGAGGGAAAGGAGGGCTCGGATAACCAAAAACTTTGAAATTTAAAAGGCCTACTAAGAAACATTTTCCCTCTAGGATTAGTTTCCATTAGCACAGGGCAATGATCTGAGTGACACCTTGTAAGATGGGACACTTTAGCATCCGGGTAGAGCAGACACCAACTAGGATTCATGAAAAATCTATCTATTCTCTCCTGAATAAGACTGCTGACCTCCCTTCTGTTAGACCAGGTATATTTTGGCCCATTGAATCCCATATCCACCATATTACACTTATCAAGGCATTCCTTAAAAAGAAGCGATATGGGCATACTCACCGGCCTACCCCCAAATTTATCCTCATCAACGAGGGGTTCATTAAAATCCGCAGCTATAACTCAAGGCAAATTGTGAAGCTCAGCAACCTTAGAAAGATTCCCCCACAAAATCAGTCACTCAACACATCTAGGACTAGCATAAACAGCAGTAAAAATCCAAGATAGGTTTGTAGGTAATACCTTAACTTCCACGTGAATTTCTTGCTCTATGTTAGCGAGTTGCACGACCTCCACCCTATCTGAGTTCCAAAGTAGCCAAATACCACCAGCGAAGCCAATTGTCTCCGTGTGAATAGCGCCGTCAAAAGGCAAATGGTCCGTTATTTCCTTAGCTCTGTCTCCCCCAACACGGGTTTCCATGACCACCATTATACTAGGATTATGATTCCTCACAAGCTCCCTAACATGACTCTGAAAATTGGGCTTCAGAGCGCCCCTACAGTTCCACACTATTATATTCATGGATAACTGATGATAAAAGGGAAGGAACAGATCAACAAGGGGTAGTAGCACCACTTCCCTCCTCAAATTCCATACCATCATCTCCCACATCTCCTTTGTTCTCCCCTTTCCTGGGCACAAAGTCAACATAAGTATCAAAGTACTTAAATTCATTTCCCTCACCATGGCTTGGTTGTTGGAGTCCAGCAATAGTATTGGTGCTTGAAAAATCTTGAAGTTGATGCGGATGTCCAGCCTCCTTATCTTTGGGATCAGCTACACTGAATTTCTCTTGCACAAAATTGGGAGCAACCACCACACACTCCATTTCTCTGCCACCGTCAACAGACCGGCTGCTTGAACCAGCCACCGTGGAATGGTTATCCACCCCCAAATTGGGGTCGTGAGTGGTAAGGACCCCATTAGTACTCTGCCCGCCATCGCTTGACTGTCTCTGAGCTTGATTACCTCCTTCAGATCGGCCAGCTGCTGAAAATAGGAATTGATCATTAGCGAATTTCCCATCGCCAATAGAGCTAAGCGAAGACCACTTCAGCGAATTTTTGAATAAAGATTTCTCAAGGCTTCCAGCATCTTCCTTGACATTCCACTTAGTCACCTTATTTCTCGCAATCTCTTTTTTACCCTTGACAGAGGCACTAGATCGGATAGGTGGCCTCACACTAGACTTTTCCTTACTAAACTTAACCTCTCGGCCCACTTTAATAAGCCCATCGCCCACACTACTCCTCAAGGCCTCAACATTAGATTTATTTCCCAAATCCTTCACCCACTCCGTCGGTCCACCCAAATGGCCTTGTCTCATATCATGAGGCAGTGACCCCCAACCTACATTCGTGGGGCCCCCCATATTAACAGAATTGTTTGTCCTTCTCTGCCCAGCCTTTCTACGTGCCACTAACATCCAGGGGTCGTACCTATCATTGTCCGTGCCTGTACCACTGTCCACCACCGATCCATTAGCTGGCCTTGTACTATGTGTGCCATGCACCTCGCGTGGTTTGGCTGACTAGGACATACCATCCCCCGCTCCTTCACTTGCCGGCTTACCTTCCACCGGCGTTCCAATACCTCTAATGGTGAACGGGCATGACTCTTTCTTATGTCCTATTCTTCCACAGGAAAAGCAGAGTTTGTGTATTCCTTCATAAAGAACAGGTTGCTCAAACCTTCCTATAAGGATCGTGTTGATAAGAGGCTTGTTGACATCCACCTGAATACAGAGCCTGGCGTACCTCCCTCTTGCCTCCATAGCTGTATGGGTGTCTATCCTAAGCACCTTTCCAATGGCTCCTCCTATCTGTTAGAGTACCTTAGGTTCATAAATTTCCATAGGGAGGTGATGCAACCGAACCCAAAGTGCTATGGATGAAACGCTCGCACACGCAGGCTTAAAGAAGGGCTCCCATGGTCGAATGGATAGGAAATGGCCGCTAATGAACCACGACCCACTTTTGAGGACTGCCTCCACGTCTTCTCTCATAGAAAATCTAACTGAATAAAAATATTCACCTAAATCTACACAGTCAAGTCTTCCAGATGGCTTCCACAAGAGGTTGAGCTTGTTTTGAAGAAAATTAAAACCCACCGTTCAACCAAACAGCTTAATGATCAAAGTGTTTGCCCAAGGCTTCCTAATCCGGAGCTTAGTTTCCCTGGTAAGTTTAACAGCCACTTGACCCTCACGAAGCTCATCCATTTCCTCATCAGAGTCTGCTTACATGTCCAGAAAGTCTGTGAAGTCAAAAGCCTTGGCATAGGCACCTGGTATTTCCCCCACAAGTTTCTCTTTAAAGGTTGTTTTTGTTGCTCCCCACTTATTCTGAAAAGCCTGGGAGTGACTATTCTCACAAACACCATCGATAAAATCAGCACGATGAACATCCTTGACCTTCTTTTTACTCCTAGCGAGTTCAGCTTCCTCTTCCCTAGAGAGATTTCGGTTTTTCGTGCGTGCCTCAGTCATTCTCACCCGGGAAAAATGATAACGCTTATTTATTTATTTATTTTATTATTTCACACTCTCTAAAAATAACTCTCGCTTCCGCTCCTCTCTCCTCCTAAACCTCTCTCTCAGCCGCCGTTGCTGCTCTTTGCCGCCGCCGCCGCCACTTCTTCTACCCAACACAAACGCTGTCGTCGGTCTAGCCTCATTGCTAGTGCCATGTTATATAACTTCAATTCCTACTTTAGAATTCGAAAACCTCATAAGTTTATTAATTTCTTACATTTTCATACATGTATTGGACTTGTTGCATATTATTCTTCATTTTTATCAAGAACCTCTTTTGCTAGTAGTAGAGGTCAATCTGCTGGGAAAGGTGAAATTGATGATACTGATGATGGGTACGGCAGATTTAGGCAAATGGGTTCCTGGGATAATGGGGATCAGCAAGACTCTAGCTTTGATAAATTTGATGAGGCTAAAGAGCTTGAGGACGATGATGACGATGAAGAAGAAGTAGGAGATCAGGACGGTAATGATGGCGATGATGACGATGATTTTATGGTTTTGAGTTCAGTTAATAGAAATGGTGAACAAAGGGAAGGTATTGGAAGAGTTGAGTTGGATGAGGATGAAATAAGACACCCTTTGGTGAGAGAGATTTGTAGGTTGATTGAACTTAGGTTGCTTTGAAAAATTTCTATTGGGCTGATCGGCAGTGGCGGTACAGACATGATCCGATTGTTTACTATACAATGCTGGAGGTCCTTAGTAAGACTAAATTGTGTCAGGGTGCTAGACGGGTTCTTCGGCTCATGGCCTGCAGGGGTATTGTGTGCCGGCCTGAAGCATTTGGTTATGTGATGTTGTTGTATAGTCGGGCAGGCAAGTTGAGGAATGCAATGCAAATTTTGACTTTGATGCAAAGAGCAGGAGTTGATCCTGATTTGTCAATATGTAACACTGCAATCAATGTTTTGGTGAAGGGGAATATACTGGAAAAGGCATTGAGGTTCTTGGCCCGGATGCAACTTGTTGAAATCACACCTAATGTTGTCACTTATAATAGCTTGATCAAGGGGTATTGTGACTTGCGTCGTGTTGAAGATGCTATTGAGCTGATTGCTGAAATGCCTCTGAAGGGATGCTACCCGGATAAGGTTAGCTACTATACAGTGATGAGTTTTCTCTGTAAGGAGAAAAGGGTTAAAGAAGTGAGGGAATTGATGGATAAGATGGTGAAGGATAGTAAGTTGATACTAGACCTGGTTACCTACAACACTCTTATCCACATGCTCTCCAAGCATGGTCATGGAGATGAGGCTTTGGAGTTTTTGAGGGAGGCAGAGGAGAGGGGTTTTCGTGTTGATAAGGTTGGGTATAGTGCAATAGTTCACTCATTTTGTAAGGCTGGAAGGATTGACATTGCTAAAGAATTAGTAAATGAAATGTTCAAAAAGGGTTGCATTCCTGATGTTGTGACTTACACTACTGTTCTTAATGGGTTTTGTCTGGTAGGAAAGGTGGACAAAGCTAAAGAGATGCTTAAGCAGATGTACAAGAATGGCTGCAAACCAAACATTGTATCATATACTGCATTGTTACATGGGCTTTGTCGGAGTGAAAAGTCATCAGAAGCTAGGGAGATGATGAAAATGAGTGAGGAAGAATGGTGGACCCCAAATGCTGTCACTTATGGTGTTGTGATGCATGGTCTACGTAGGGAAGGAAAGTTGTCTGAGGCCTGTGATATTGTAAGGGAGATGATTAGAAAAGGCTTTTTTCCAACCCCAGTTGAAATTAACTTACTGATTCAATCTCTTTGCCGAGAGAGAAGAATGGATGAGGCTAAAAAGTTCATGCAGAAGTGTCTGAACAAGGGGTGTGCTATTAATTTGGTAAACTTCACCACTTTAATTCATGGATACTGCCGGAAGGATGATTTGGAAGCTGCTCTATCATTGCTTGATGACATGTATCTTAACAACAAGCACCCTGATGTAGTCACGTATACTACAGTGATAGATGCATTGGGGAAGAAACGTAGAATAGAAGAAGCAACTGAACTTACAATGAAGATGCTGAAGAAGGGTTTGGATCCTACTCCTGTTACATACAGGACAGTTATTCACCGGTATTGTCAGATGGGTAGGGTGGAAGATTTGTTGAAACTAATGGAAAAAATGCTCTCAAGTCATTCATGCAAAACAGTGTATAATCAAGTTATTGAAAAGCTTTGTAGTTTTGGAAATCTTGAGGAGGCAGATTAACTCTTAGGTAAGGTGTTGAGAACAGCTTCAAGAATTGATGCTAAAACATGTCACATACTTATGGAGAGTTATTTGAGCAAAGGGATTCCTTTGTCAGCATATAAAGCGTCCAGTCGCATGTTCAACCGGAATCTGATTCCTGAATTAAAGTTATGTGAGAAGGTGAGTAAAAGACTGATGTTAGAAGGAAAATGTGAGGGGGCAGATAGGCTTATGATATGTTTTGTTGAGCGTGGACACATTTCACCTCAGTGTCAAGAGCATTTGGGAAGCTAATGGGTGTTATTTTTGCTACAAGAGCGATGGATATACATCTGACTTTTTCATCAGCATTATGTGCAACCATTGTTAAGTGATTTATCAGGGTAAGTCCCCGTTCTTCCATCTTCATTTATTAAAGAGCAAAATGCAAAAAATACCTCATGTGGTTTGGGCCTATTTCAAAGACACTGCTGTACGTACAACCATCAATTTAGTGTAACCCATGAAGTTTGAGAAATGATGAAATTGCTCCTTCTGTTGCACATCTATCAATTGTGATGGATGGGAAGTGATGCACCCAATTGCTTTATTATAAAAAAAAAATTCATTTTAAAGTAAAATTAATATAAAAAAGAAAAAGAAAAAAAAAAGATGGAGAAATATTTTTTTGTTGCTGTACGGAAATTCATTTTTGTTGCAATCACGCTTTCATAAATATTTCTTGACTTGGTAAAAGAGGGAGAAAAATGACACTTCAGCTGCAGAAATCTTAGAACTTCGATTATGTTTGCAGTGTAATGCTTATTAATGAAAAAATTCTCCAAATATCCCTTTTGTTGCTGCTATTTTCTTTGACATTACACAGAATCTGATTTTAAATTACTTAAAGGTTTTGCAGGTGCAGAATGAGAAAGTGTATTTTCAAAGTTTGAGCTCCATAATCAAGCATTTAAGAGTACCTTTGTGGCACAAATCTCTTTTAGGCCATTTTTTGGCTGTGATAGGCTTGTGAGTTCCAGTTTTTCTAGTTTGGGAAACTTGCGGCTCTGCCTAATGCAATACATTCTTCTGATTTGAATTCCTTGCATTATTTCAGGTATAACATGTTCAAGAAGCATCGAAAGCTCAGTAATTTCAGGGCAATCTTCAATTTGTAAGTTAGCCAGGAGTACAACTAAGGTTCCTCCAGGTGTACCAAGAGGTGTTTGTTGTTGAACTCAAGTAAATATCAAAATGATTCCTGTCAATGTTTGTTTAAATGTTAATAATTATGACGAAATCTAACACATTTATTTAATAATGAATGATAAACTTCTAGGGTGGGCTGTACCTTAAAAACTAAGGTAACTTTAAATATTTCAATCCACCATAAACTCTTAGAAGGTAAAGAGCTTGTTACATGTTAATTTGGCCCAAAATAGTTCCAATCTTTCTTGTTCCGCGTTGGTGGAACTCCTAAAATTAACTTGCTATTTGTCTTTATTTTCTGTATTACTCATTCCTATAGTAGCTTTAACAATTCGACGAGCTTTTACATATTTATATATTTATTCATTTATTGTGATATCAATAGCTTTGATCAAGTCATGCAACATCACTACATATTCAACTCACCATCTAATCTTCATCCCTACGCAAGTGACACAAGAGGCAAACACCTTTTGGTTTATCCCTACCAAATAGTACTGCAGCAAAGCCTCTGTTGCAGTTTATTGATCCTTTTGGTGTAGTGCACTCTGTACGTTAAACTTATTGTATTGTATTTTAGCTAAAACTTAGACATGAAAGGGCTACTCTTTCATGCCTCTGATATTTTTATTTTGAGCCTCATACTTGAACCAATGTATACCATTTTCAAATGTGATCATTGGCCTTTTTTTACAGGTTGTCAAACATAAGTAGCAATGCTAATAAACACAAACAAAACTACAATTACTTCAAAAGCTTTGCAACTTAATGTTATTAAACCTTAATTCTGGAAAAAAAAAAAAACAAGTTATTGAAGTTGGACCTGAGCTAAGCTCCATAACAATGGGTTCGGATATTTAATCCACCTTTAGTACGTTGTTGATTAAAGTAAAAAAGGTAAAACAAAGAGAAGAAATCTGTAACGTGGGCTCTAATGTCTAGGCCTTTGATTGGGCTAGACTTTAGCGTTTATTTGTAGTATTCTATGTCCAAATTTAGTGGTTTCCCAAGCCCAAATCCGGCCTAATTCTGTCCAATGACCCATAAATCTAAGGTTTTTACATAGGGCAAGGTTCTTAGGTGATCTATGAAATGACTCCATCCAAAGATAGATTCTCTCTTTGAAAAAATTCCAAACTGTTTTGTCGGCTAGATATTCTTTTTCCTCAGGTATTATGAAAAAATCAATACTACTGTTACTTTAGTTTTGCACGTTTAATTGATTATTCAAATATTGATTTTAGCCTTATAAAAGGTGGCCGAAAAAAGCTGGGGCCCTTCACTTGTGGGAGGTTCTCTGTCCCCTCTCCCAACTTTTGGGGTGTCCTTGATGTAGATTTATGTGACCACTTTATTCGACCATCCTCTCCATTATTGTCCATCTGCAACCAAAATGCCAGTTCAATCTTGTAGTTTAGTGGTACCTATACTCGATTCTTCTAATTTTTAAAAGAATTTAGATTCAAATCTCCCTCTTCCACTTGTTATAACCAAAAAGTTGCACATTTCTAGTTGACAGGAAATGAAAATGATTATGCCAGAAAATGAAGCAGACATCATGAAATATTGTAATAATAATTTTAGCAAGTCATATCAAATTGATATCTTTTGATAAGAAATATTTAATTAGCTTAACAATTTATATAACATAATCAAAAGATTTCACTAGTCTATTGTTTGGTGAATCTATCATTGTATCCATATATAATACGGTTAATAATAAATTATATATACTCTTTTCTTTATGAGATAAATTACTATAATCTCTAGGATAAAAAGACTAGGGAAAAAGAATGATAAGGGGAAAAGTAAAGATTCTTATAACTCAATGATTTCAAAACAAAATCCTTCAGAATAATTCCTATAGAATGATACTCACAATTCACAACTGGTAAGTGGTAACCCTTAAAGCTGATTCCCCCTTTACAATTGTTCTTTATAAATGTTATAGAACATGTGTATGGCTTGCCAAAAGTTATATTCCATTACATGGCTTATCTTGTAACTCAACCATGCCTCACAGAAGAATTCTGGGGAACCCAAACACTTCAAAGACTTGTGAAGCAGCTTCAATATTTTAACCAATTACCTAGAGCAAATGAAGAAATAGAGAAGGATTGTTGTGGTATTGGCTCAGATTTTGGACTTTTCAAGTCACCGGAAGTCAAAAATGATCAATCTTCTTGTGTCAATTGGAGGGAGAGAAGAGCAGCGGTTTTGATATGCCTCTTTGAAGGCCAAGATGGTGATTTACGAGTTATTCTTACAAAGATATCCATGAAATTGTCATCTCACCAAGGTAAATTGAAATCCAATTTTTTTTTGTTTTAGTTTTAGTTTTTTTTTAGATATATAGAATTTCATCATCTGACATTTGCTCCATGATGATTTCTCTTTATCGTCAGGCCAAGACACTTACTGATTTATGGAGTAAGCGGGGTTTGAACTTCATATCTCTTATTTGATGACAAAAGATTTTATCAGTAATTTAATTGAACCTACCAAATTAATTTACATACAAACTTTAATGCATGAAGCATGTTGAGAGTTTGATGGTGTGAGAGTCATGACTCATAGTCCCCTATTTTTTAGAAATGATAATGGGATGAATTCTTTCAATTTGAACAAATCCTTTAATTTGATGAGGTTAAATAATTAAGTAGTTGTTGATACCTATTTTCGCGACACATTTTCTACAAGCCTAATTCAACCAAGCCCAATTTACTCATGGGCCCCATTCATGTATTATATATATATTTTTTATTCTTTTAAGCATGGCCCCGGCCCATGCAATGTATTGGAGAAATTGAGGGAGTGTGGTTTGGAGGGTATGGGTCAGTTCTTTTCGGAACTTTTGCATGAGCCCAACCCATGCGTGCTACCAATTGGATAAGGGACACTAGTAGCACCTCAGGCTCATGGAGGAGGTCTTGTACCCAAAATTTCCACCTCAAAAGAGCTTTTATGCTTTGGGTGACTGTGCCCCTAATTTCAACCCAGCTCCATTTTCCACACCAAAACATAGCTGACCCTAAACTAATTAACTAGCCTATTGTAGCCACCAAATGCAACTATCAAAAGCCTACAATGACAAGGAAAGAATAGCTAATGGAGTCAGCCACTTTATTTCCAAAATCATGTAAAAAGCAAGCCAACTCTCTTACCCAATTAAAGCAAATCTGAACATAACCTCTTTGATTGAGACCTTGGGGTTCAAAGCCTTTTCTATTGACCAAAAATCAGTCACTTAGAGCACCCCAAATTCAATACAAAAGGGCTCAATCAGATTCAAAAATGAACCAACCACGTTCTACCTAGAGACTTGAAACTTCAGAACAAAAAACCATTCAACTAGTCAATAATCTCACAATTCCGAAGTTTGGGGGTGGAAATATGGGTACAGGAGAATCATCCCTCTCTTCCTCATGACCTCCCTCAATTTCCTCTTCTCGGTGACTGTGGGTCGAAGTTTCAAATCTGTTGAAACAAGTTTTCCCCATAGAGCTGAAACTTGAGAGCCAAAACCCATTGAGCCAGGAAACATTCTCACAATTCTGAACCTTAGGGGTGGAAATATGGGTATAGGGGAACCTTCCCTCTCTTCCTCACAACCTCTCTCAATTTCCTCTTCTCGGTGATTGTGGATCGAAATTTCAAACCTGATATGTTTTTATGCTTTTTATGCACTTTTGTTATTAGTATTTTGATTCTTTCTTGTCAAAGCACCATTAGCCTTTGTTTTCTATACATTGTGAATTTTGGACTTGATTCTCCACAAATAAACACTTCTAAAGAACCCAAGGGGAGATTTGGGCTGTTTTCGCATTTTCGGCCCTTGTCGCAAAATCGTCCCTGACAATATTACAAATATAAAAGTGTGTTTAGTGCCACATCATTTAAAATTTTAAATGATTTGACACTATACATTTTCAGATTAAGCATGAAATAGAATCTATCCATTTCGAAGAATACTTGAGCCTTTACTCGATTAGAGAAATAATTGTGTATGAGAATAGACAGGTCTTTTTCATGAGAATAGATAGGATTAGCCTCAAATCTCGCTAAGTAACAGTGATGACTAACAAGATCTACCCCCCTTCCCTTGTCTCCTCCTCCAAAAAGAATCAACATTTTTTGATGTGGCAGAATTGGCACTTTCTAAACACACCATGTGTCAAATAATTTTATAATTCTTATTAACAAGTTATATTCTAAGTCTATTTTTTTATGCAAAAGGTTGGAGGAAAACAAGATTGAAGGTTAATTTATGTTCTCATTTGGCAAACGGGGGATGTAGCATTACCAGGTGGGAAATTGGAGAAAGTAGATGCAGATGACTCTGCTACTGCCTTAAGAGAAGCCAATGAAGAAATTGGCTTGGAACCTAATCTAGTTCAAGTTGTTGCCACTTTAGAGACTTTTATTTCCCAGGTTCTATGATTATCACTCTTTCCCATTTGGTATTTTTTTTTTGTTTTACTTTCATATATGCAAGCTAATTACAATTACAATATGGCTGCAGCACCTACTCAAGGTTTTTTCCCTATGGTAGGCCTACTTGCTAAGAAAGGAGATTTTAGACCTTCACTCAATATTGATGAAGTTGATGCTATTTTCAATGTTCTACTAGAGATGTTTCTCGAGGTTTTCATAAACCCTCTTTAATCTTGTACTTCTTACTTGATCTTGAGTCATTAACTTTTAGGGTATGGCTTGTGTCCAATGCTTTGGAGCACTAGATGGGACCTACGTGTTAAGATTGTGTCTCACACAATTACCTAGTGTACAGGACAGAAGCCTTAAAACAATTTTTGTGTGAAGATTATAACATACCACTAGTAACAATGTTAAATAGGTTATACAAGCCTTGATATACTTGATCTTTATTTTTTATTGTTGAACTTCATATATTATAAATATACTCATTGAAGAGTATACATTGCAAAATAACCTTAGGGTTACAGTAGTATAGGTAGGATTCTTTTTAATAGTCGAAAAAAATGTAGGATCTTGAGGCTAGTTACTTCCTATTCAATGAGATAAAACTCTCCAAATGTATGGCTCCATAGTCCCAAGTGCTAATGGTGACTCCAAACTGAGCGCTTATGGCCAGGAGAACGAAGATCAACCACTAAACCCCCATCCGGTATTGTATAGTCTGGATTCCTAGCTAGTACAATTTAGACAAGGACGTTCAATGGATTTGGACCTTGATTAGAATGATATGATGGGCTTGGGCTTGGGCTTGGGCTTGTATCCATATCTCTAACACCATCCACTGCATTAAACACTTACTCCAACCAATTGCATGTAGATTCTCCATATGAAGCCGAAATGTTCCTCACACTTGTTCACATTCTTATACAAAGGACATATAATTCTTATTGTAGGGTTTTTAAATTCTATTTATCTGTAAAATGTGTGAATATAATTTTGGCATATCATTTAATATATATAGACATTTATTAGTACAATTTTATTTTGTTTTTATTTAAATATTGGTGATATGAAAAAATTCAATACACTAATTACACAATAAATGAATAGACTTTAAAAATTCTAAATATTACACCAACCACCAAAATATCCAATTCCGCTTAAGCTTTGTTCTTTATGAACGTGACCTCACCATGGGGGACTGTAGGTATGTGTGCTATTGATCTTAATGATGAGTACTACATTGCACTGATCACAAGTTGTAAATGTTGACCTTTTATTTTACAATGTTTTATTCCTATGTTTTGTAGGAAGATAATCATAGATGTGAAGAAAGGGAGTGGATGGGTGAGAAATTAATCTTCATCTTTTTGAGTTCAAATCAGAGCAAGGGGTTTTTCTCACATGGGGTTTAATAGCAAGCATTCTTATTCATGCCGCACCTGTAATCTACCAGCGGTCTCCATTTTTCAAAGGAAACCTCCCTGACTTTCAACAGTTGCAAAGATCACTGCATCATATTCTAGCATAGCAGGTACATATATGTGTTGCAGTATAATATGCATGTCACTTAAAAAGTGACACTGGAAATGCTGAAAGCGAGAAGGTATTTCATATGTAGTGTTAGATATATTATGGCTCAAGTGACTCAGATCTTAGAACAAGCATATTAACCTTAAGTTAGTATATGATTAGCCTAGGGTTAGTCAAATATTTTCTAGTATATAAACTCTATATTGGGTTCGTTGTAACACAAGTGCTTAATATAATATATAGCCATCAATAGCTTTCTCACTATAGATGTAGGTTTTTAGGCAAAACCACGTAAACTTTTGTGTGTGCTTTTCTTTATCATATTTTCACTCATCATTTAATCACCACACACAATCACACAACTTTCACACAGAGAATATTTTCATATTTCCTTTCATAGCTTGTAGATTCAACATAAATATGAGGTCTACACACTGTGAAAGAGATGATATATATACACACACACACATGAGTTAATTTATTACTAAAGTTCAACCCTAATCACTCTCATAATAAAATAATAATGCATATAATTCATTGTAACAATTCTTCCACATAATTATAATGTATCTGCAAGGAAATTTGCAAAAAAAAAAAAAAATGATTTGGTGAGAATTGAATCAATTTACCATCGTTTAGTCCCTTCAAAATTTGACCAAATTGTTTAGAGATATAATTTAATAATACAATTTTTAGCACCTCTTTATATATATATATATATATATATTTATATATAAGTGTATATGTGTGTGAAACACCTTCTTAGAGACTTGAATCTCGACCTTTACATTTCCACCTCATAAGCATTTATACTTGTGGAGTAACCACTGTACCAAGAGTGCGCAATTGAATAGAACGATTGCAGTGGCACAATCTAAATGTTTCCTAGCTAATTAGGTATTGAAATAGCCTTATCTTGTATGAATAAGGAACAATTGACTAAAAATTGATTGTTAATAAAGTCAGTCACAATTCAAAAGTATGAGCCGCATGAATGATAAGCACGCATACAAATTTCCATTCCACATGTTCCGTACTACCTTGTGGCCTTGACCAGTTGGCCCATCAAACAAAAGCAACTTCCCCACAAGTTCACATGTGTGGAACAGACCGACCGCTTATTTATAAATTCATACTATTCAACGCCTCCAATGTCCGATTACATTCACATATGCTATTCTCTGTGCTATAGCGTTTTTTATTTTTATTTTTATTTATTTTTATCATTTCTTATTTTTTTTAACTATAGCCTAAATATGTCAAATGGGAACAAACTTAGCTCCAATTTCTAGTTTCTCAAATCTCAATCAAATTCAATTATATGACTTATAGCGTGGATGAAGGATGTTTAAGTCGATTTCATTCACGTCTCAACGCTATAATTCAAACCGATTTATGAAATTAATGACTATTATATATATATATATATATAAAAGAAAATAAAAATCAATTATATGCCTATATTCGCTAATGAATTATACGGTTAAATTTAATTATTCTTAGAAAATATATTACTCTTCCTATTGGAAAATTATATTTTCTATATGAAGTGGATCTATTTATTTCGATTTATATTAAATTTTACAAATATGACATGTTAGTTTGTACATTGTTTATTTTTTTTAATAAAAAGCTCTCAACTATTAATTGTATAAAATTGAGAGGACCTTGTTCTATTTTTTTTTTTTAATCGCATTGGTCAATATAATTATATAGTTAAATTTATTTGAAGAACTTAAAAGTATGATAATACCTTATACAAACTGTACCTAAATTTTGTGTGGCAGTTCACTGGAAGCTTCCAAATAATTCAGACTAGTAAGCGAAAGAGACGACCGCATTGACTCCATGGATGTTCACTTTGTGAATTGATCACCAAAACGGCAAAACAAAAAACCCCACTATAAATGAACTAGCTTAGGAAAACAGAGCTTTATTAATACAGATACATATTGGCCTAAAGAAGCAAAGAGCCATGGCCGCTACCCCAGCCTATAGCCTTGTTAGCCCAGCAGTGCCTGAATGGCTAAACAAAGGCGACAACGCATGGCAAATGACAGCAGCCACTCTCGTGGGCATTCAAAGCATGCCTGGCCTTGTTATTCTCTATGCCAGTATAGTCAAGAAGAAATGGGCTGTGAACTCAGCTTTCATGGCTCTTTATGCTTTTGCTGCAGTGCTTATTTGTTGGGTTCTTGTGGGCTTTCGCATGGCTTTTGGTGATGAACTCCTTCCCTTCTGGGGCAAAGGTGCACCAGCTTTAGGCCAAAAGTATCTTGTCCACCAAGCAAACGTCCCTGAGACTATCATCAAGCCTTTGTATCCTATGGCCTCTCTTGTGTACTTTCAATTCACTTTTGCTGCCATTACCACCATTTTGCTTGCTGGGTCTGTGCTTGGGCGCATGAACATCAAGGCGTGGATGGTTTTTGTGCCTCTTTGGCTTGTGTTTTGCTACACTGTGGGAGCCTTCAGTCTTTGGGGCGGTGGGTTTCTTTACCATTGGGGTGCCATTGATTACTCTGGCGGCTATGTTATCCATCTTTCCTCTGGGATTTCTGGTTTCACTGCAGCTTATTGGGTACCATTCTTTTCCTTTTGTCTTTAGTTAACTAAGTTCTTAGGGGAAAAAAATGATAATCCAAAGAATTAAGGGCTAATTATATACAATTAATCAATCTTCATGATCACTTATATACTCCAAATTGACTTAATCCATATATATATATGTGTGTGTGTGTGTGTGTGTGTACACAAGATCTTAACAAATCCTTGTAAAAAAAAAAAAGAAGATCTTCACAAATCAAGGTACTATAACAATAACAACCAAACTGTAGTTTTAAAATTTTGGAATCAGTTATAAATTCTCCACAGACTAATCAGGAAATGATAAATTTATTCTTTTCCGTCATTTACATCTATCCAAAATCATACTTATTGTTATTTTCTTAAGTGATATGTTCTTTTTTTACTACACAATCGAGTATTACAATATAAAATCAAACAAGATATTAATTCTAAGATTTCATCAGAAGAGATACCGTGTTTTTTCTGTCACACTAATATAATGGTAAATTGGTATAGGTTGGGCCGAGGCTGAAGAGTGATAGGGAGAGGTTTCCTCCTAACAATGTTTTACTTATGCTTGCTGGTGCTGGGCTATTGTGGATGGGTTGGTCAGGCTTCAATGGAGGAGCACCCTACGCAGCAAACGTTGACGCTTCAATAGCAGTCATAAACACCAACATAAGTGCAGCCACTAGTCTTCTTGTTTGGACATCTCTAGATGTTGTGTTCTTTGGGAAACCTTCTGTGATTGGAGCTGTTCAGGGCATGATGACCGGGCTTGCTTGCATTACTCCAGGAGCAGGTTTGTATTTTTTTTTTACCAAACCCTTATTATAAGTCTCATTATTATTATTATTTTCATTCAATTAGTCACCTGAGAAATTTGGCGAGACTAAGAGAATGAATCTCATGAATTGGACTTATGCATCATTCATCTATCGACTTGTAGATCATATAATCGCATACTGAGAAAGAAGATACATATATTCGATAAATACGATAGGTGTCATGGTGACATTATTATATTGGGGGTTGTTGCAGGGTTGGTGCAATCATGGGCGGCTATAGTGTATGGAATTCTTTCTGGTAGTATTCCATGGGTATCCATGATGGTCCTTCACAAAAAGTCTAGTTTGCTACAAAAGGTGAGGCTTTTATACGATAGATTTATTTATTTATTTATTTATTTATTTATTTTTTGGTGCTTATCTCTCTTTTATACTCGTGAAACATGTTAGGTAATAGAGTTGACAAATTTGCTAGCTTGTTCCCACCACTTTTTGCCACTAACAAAGTCGAGAAATAAGTCATATGTGATAAAAAATATTCAAGCTAGAATTAATCAGGATGGTTTTTTTAGGTTCCTTTTTGCAAATGAAATGAGGATTTCATTATACCTTATATATGGTTATGAAACCTTATGTTTGAAAGATAATAAGCTCAAATCAAGGCAATTTGGTCTCCACTAGATCCACTTGCTATAACTAGGTAAGGAGATTTATGAAGACATGAAAAACCATGTATTAAAATAAAGCATGAAATGTTCTCTTTTCCTAAAAAAAGTTGTGTTTCAAAAAAATCATTTGAAAATCCACTTAGTGCAGAAGTGTCATATGTTGATGTTGGCTTATGAAACTTTATGATGAATTTGATTTTTTTTTTTTTTTAATGTTAATATTTAGAATGAAAAAATTTATAGACACAAAATTTCATGCCTCTTTTCTCTTTTTTATTATTTGAGAGACGGCGTTATCTTTCCACTTAGCCATCTAATATACAATACATTCTTTTGGGTTTTTTTTTTTGGTATATTTCTTTTTCTTTCTTAATTACAAATTTTCTTCAATAGTTACCATTGCAATAACGGTACAAAGCATCAATCATTTTCAACAATGACCTATTAACAAATGCAGAAAATTATTGTGTACTCCATTATTGTGTACTCTCGAAATATTATAAATGCATACTTCTTCTTCTCACATAAATTATAGGTCTCACTTAGTGGGACTCACCATTCTTGTGAGAGAAGAAAGTACACATTTATAATACTCTAGGAGTACCTAATAATTTCCCAACAAATACACATCATTCCTTCACTTACACGTAATATTTCCATTAATTCCATAGCAGTATTATTACCATCCTTAAGACTTCAGTTGCTTTCCCATGTACATGATTCAATCTCTTCTATCATTTTCATTCTATAATCTTATCTTTCTTTTTCTTTCTTTTTCTTTTTTTATGGATATAATCTTATCTTCAAAGGCGGCTTTTCTGCTTTTTCTCTTTAACCAATAAGATACAACGATATTAAAAGACAGATAAAACAAAATTAAACGTGGGCCTTATATGCCATTTTTTTCTCCATTCCTACAGGGCAGAAATAAATTATTTTCTCAAGCCTTTGATTAACCTCTTGAGAAGATTGAGGATGGTAATCAGGGATAATCTCTTAGCTAATAGGCCTGATCAAGACCTAGAATTAGCCTGCAGGGCTCTTTTAGGTGGATCCAAATCCCATGCAAATACCACACGAATATTGTATAGTGTAAAAGATTTGAAGTGGTTTATATTGAAAGTTGCTTTTAATCTGAACCTTGGATTAATGAATTTTAAAAGAGTAAAAAAGTAAAAAGTAAAAAAAAAAAAAAATGAAAAAGGTAAAAAATGTTGTGAGAGAATTGCAGGGATCTCAATCCCTTTTAGGTCTCATGCAACATCATCATTAATTAGCATTATTAATATAAACCTTCTCCATTATTAACATGATGAACTTTTATTGAATAAAAGAGAATCATTGACATCCTTTAGAGTTCTTAATTAAGGTAAACTGTGTAGCATCAGTATGGATGATAGAATATTAAATTTTGTTTGAAAATCTATAATTTAAAGACTCCAAATTAAATAATGTTAATTTACATAGTGATGGAGTGGTAAATAACATTTGATTAATATATATCTTCTTCTTGTTTTGTCCTTTTCACTAATATACTAGTATTCTCATTCGCTTCAATAGCAAGCAAGCATTGTAATTATACCATCCATTGCTTTCAACGATAAAATAGTAATCACATCGATTTTATTCTCTTATCTTATAGAGTATCTTGATTGCATAATTTGAAAGGACCCTAATGGTATTGCCATGATTAAATTCTCAAGTGATTTATCACCACAAATTCAATTAATTGTAACCCTTTCTTTGTTTTGGAATCATTATTCACTCCCTTAAGTCTCTTGTAACTTTGACCAACAAGGGCAGGAAACTCTTCCATTCAAACAAATGAAGCATATCCAACAGCATATCACTTTTATATGAGGAAACTTCAAAGAGTAACGTTGAAATACTATAAATCTTATAAAATATCACAAAAAGTTATATAAATATTTATTTATTATATTATTGAATATAAATGTCGGCACACCAATCATATATATTCTTTGTCATGTTAAATTTATTAGTCTTTTTTAATAAAATTGATAATAATTTTTGTCCTTTTCGAGTTCAAATTACCTAAAAATTGCTCTATTAATTGTATGGTTATAGGTGGATGACACCTTAGGTGTATTTCACACGCACGCGGTGGCGGGGCTACTAGGCGGGCTTCTCACCGGGCTTTTGGCGGAGCCAGACCTTTGTGCTCTCATACTAAAAAATCCCAACACAAGGGGTGCATTTTATGGTTCTAAGGGTTGGGTGCAATTCTTGAAGCAATTGGCTGCAGCCACGTTTGTGATTGGTTGGAACATAGTGTCCACCTCAATAATTTGTCTAGGCATAAAGATTTTTATTCCATTAAGAATGCCTGACGATCAGCTGGTGATTGGAGACGATGCTGTGCATGGAGAGGAGGCTTATGCTCTTTGGGGAGATGGGGAAAAATATGACCCTACAAAGCATGGTTGGCATGCATCTTTGCACTCAGACACAGCACCGTCACCATACATCAATGGAGCAAGAGGTGTGACCATCAACTTGTAAGCCAACTAGTGTATCATAGGCCACAAAAAACAATGAGAAAACATGCTGGTAGGACATGGAGTGTAAGAGGTAATTATTTAATATTCCGAGAATAATGTTTACTTCTATTATGTAATAGTGGATGCAGTAATTAAATGTACAATGAAATCCACCATTCATGTGAAAAGATCGATGGAGTATTGAATAATTTTTTTGGTGTAAAATGTTTTGTAATTATTTGATTTTGTGAGTCTTATTTTGATTATTTGTTTTGAATGTACACTAATCACTTTGTAGAGCTGTTTTATGTGACTAGTAATTGTGTAACACTTAACTCTAGAGGCTATAACAGCATCCACAGTGGTGGAGTTATAAATTTAGTTATTTGGTATAAAAAAAAATTACTTTATCTATTTTACCTTTTCACTTTACAAAATACTCAACATCAGTGGTTTTATTTTACTTTTAACACAATAAAATAATATAAACAACATAATAAAATAATGCCGAAAACACCATTTTGGTCCTTATATTTTTGGGTCACAGTTAATTTAGTCCCTACATTTTGGTAGCAGTCAATTTGGTCTTTACTTTTTTCAACTTGCAGCTAATTTGGTCCCTACCATTATCTCACTAACGAAAAATGACTACGTGGCTAATGGATTGCATTGTTGGCATGTCTAAAATTAAAAAAATTAAATTTGATCTTAGATGGCAAAAAAGCCATGTCAGCATTTAAAAATATTTTTTTACCTTTTTGTTTACTAATTTTTTTCCTTTTAATTTTCTTACGAAATTTCACTTCTCTCTCTCAACATTCATCAACGGACAACCCAGAACTCAAATCTTCTCTAGTCTCTCTCTTTCTAGTTTATCTCATTTTTTTCTCCTGGTTCCTTTATCTCAAGCCCACCTAGGCTGGCATCCGCATTGCTCGTCACACTGATAGTAAGATGTACGACGGCACCGCCACGAGAGTCATCGTCTTGCTACACAGGGAGCGTGGTTGCTCCAAGTCAAAGCCGGAGACGTTGATTCCAACACTCAGGTCGCCTCTTGTTGGTCCAGATCGCGATCTGGGTATATATCTTCGATTTTGTTATTACCATTGTTGGCGGCTTGTAGGTGGGTTGAAATTTGAGTTGTTGGTTGCCAAACTTCAGGCGATTGAGTTGCAGTTAGTCTGTGAGGGGCGAACGGCGGTGACTTGGAGAGTCTTGGATTTGTGATTCACAGCAAAGGGATTCACCCAGAGACATTAGCAGGGTAGAGAGAAATTAGCACGGATGTGGATTTTCTTGATTTTTTGGTACTGTATTAAGATTTTCTTTTTGTATTTGTTATTGTGTTTGGATGTCAAGAATTTAAAAAAAAAAAGAAAAAAGAAAAAAAAGAAACGGATGCCAAAAAAATAAGAAATTGATAATTTTGTTATTTAAATTGTTATTAAAAAGTTTTGAAATTTTATTTGAATTGTTATTTATATTTTTTAAATATTGACATGGCTTTTTTGTCATTTAAGTGCTGATGTGGTCAACAAAATATAAACACGTCAGCATCAGATTTAATTTTTTAATAGAGAAATGATATGTTTACAACATTTTTACAACATTTGTACAATAAATCCTAAGTAGCAGATTGTTACTAGTTGTTATTGATGGGGCAAAAAAGTAATTTCAGTGGTAGATTCAAATTTAAACCAATAAACTAACCATCTATAATTTTTTGTAAAAATATTGTAAAAATGTTGTAGACATATCATTTCTCTTTTTAATATTAGATATGCCAACAATGCAATCTGTTAGCCACATAGGCATTTTCCGTTAGTGAGTTAACGGTAGAGACTAAATTGACTGCAAGTTGAAAATAGCAGGGACCAAATTGAATGTTACCAAAATGTAGAGACCAAATTGATTATGACCCCAAAATGTAAGAACCAAAATGGTATTTTCGCCTAAAATAATATATCCTTTACAATAAACAACCTTTATTGCAAAAAAAAAAAAAAAAAACATCACACAAAGCAATCAATGACACAAGCCACAACCAATGCCAAAAACCCAAATTAGCCAAAACCACCACACAAATCACCACTAACACAGCCACAACACCACTGACCCACAAAACCCAACCACCCCGAAACCCTTAAAAACCTGTGAAACCCAGCCAAATTGCCACCAAACCCACTTTTCTTCTCTTCAAGCCACCAAACCCACTACCCCAAATCAATTACCACCACCATCACCGCCACCATCACGGCACCACCAAACCACAACCACAATCACAGTAGCCTTAAGCTTAACCAAAAAACCAGCGACCAACAGGGAAAAAAAAAACCAGTAGAAAAAATCAACCCACGAATCGGAACAATAGTACAATCGAAACAATCCACAACCCAATCAACAACTGACCACCACCAACACCCAAAAATCCACCACCACCACCACTAACACCCAATAACCTATACCCACTGCCACCCACATCCACCACCATCGTGGCCACACCGACCCACGAACCCCACCACCAACACAGCCACGTAGAGAAACCCACGCCGCCACAACGAGAATCCCTCGCCGAGAAACCCACGTCGCCACATCGAGAAATCCACTCTAAGTTACCTAGCAACCACGTCGACGCTAGGCAGGGGCTTGGGTTAGCGCTGGGTAGGGGTACGCGCTTGGGTCAACAAAAGTAAGGAAGAGAGAAAAAAAAAAAAAAAAAAGGAAAGGGAAGAGGGTGAGATTGAATTGAAGAGAGAGAGCCAACGAGCAGAAAAAGGAAACAAGCAAAAAAAAGAGAGGAAGAAATATTATTTAATTATAGGGAGTAATAAAATATAATATATTGGTTTAGCTTTTGAGCTAGTGCACATCCATTTTTGGCTGTGAACTACAACTGAGAAGCTAAATTTTTTAACTATAACTCCACCATTATAGCCTCACTTTTTGTAATTGGTGGTGCTAAAAATAACAATATAGTTTTTTAGCACCATCAATACTAATGCTCTAAGAGTATCCACATCAATGGAGCTAAAATTTAGATTTTTGGCACCAAAAAAAGTTATTTTATCTATTTTACTTACTCACTTTACAAAACATTCAGCAACAATAGATCTATTTTAGCATTCAACACAATAAAATAATATATCTACTACAATAAACTATTCATTTATTTATTTATTATTTTTTCTCTATTCTTCGTTATCTTCAAACACCACCACCACCAGCGGTGAAGAAGAACCAAAAAGCCAGCAGCCCCACCCTAGATCACCCACAACACAAACACAATCCCATCAAATAACATTGAATTGTCAACCATAAAACTTTTGTAAAATCACTAAGTGCTATTCTTTTCTTTGACGCAAGCTTGGTTAGCTCCGCTATAGCCTCCTTTCATTCTGACCATTTGGTAGCTTTCACTCCATCAAATAACATGTGTGCATCAACTTTTTCTCAAATATACACCATATGGATTGATGATGCTGAAAAATCAATAGTAAGTCACAAGATACTTAAGTGCTCAGAACGATACCTGCAAAACAACAATAGAAGAAAACCCTAGGAGAGCACCAGTGTGGTACTAGCCAAAGACCCTCCAAAGGTTAAGTCAAAAAACATTTTTACAACTTTAGAGTGCCAGAGCTGGGATGAATTATGCATACCTGTTTTTTGAGGGTCTTTGGGTTTTTATAGCAATGTAAAGCCAAAATCTTATGCTTACATAACAAGTCTTTTCCTCATAGGGAAGATCTCCATTAATGCACGTATATATTCCAGAATCCTCCTCGTGTTAGAATTCTATTCATATTGGGACTCAATGGACTAGGGTTAATCGTGAGACGCAAGTCGTTTCCATTTAGGGTTTCTTGGAGACCACATAATGACCAGTTGAGCGCCACGTGGCCCTTTGATCCGTCCACCCTATGTCTGTTCACATAGGATCCGTTCACTATTAGCCCATTTGTCTAGCACTGTCAAGTCCATCTAAGTGGATCCGTCACCTCCAATTTTCTTCCTCTTCAGTTGCCCCCTCACCCTATGGGTCCGTGACCTATGAGTGGAAGGACCCGTGGGGTGACGGTTCAATCCAGCCTCTTGAGGAATATCCCTAGCCTTGGCAGGCTGGCCCAAGATCATTAATGACAAAGGACATGTGGCGTTTACTGAATGGTCGCTCATTGGGATCGAAGCGTCCCTTCGTCTTCCGTGCCGTTCTCTCTATATAAACCAAACTCTCTTCCTCTCATTCCATTACTTTCTACTGAAATCTACGATCAAAGTGCCCCCGTCATCACTATCAGAAGAACAAACCGTTCAGTTGTTGTATCCATCATCAACGCCTCTTATCGTTCAGTTCCAACCTGGTAAGCACTCTTTCCCCTCTACTTAAATTTTTTTGCACTTTTTTTTTCTAGACTTGGTACTACCGTCATCCATTATAGACCCGTCAAAGTCTTAGGATTTACTGTCACGTGTAGATCATGTCTAGTGCGTCGAGTAACCAGTTGTTTGTCCGCGACGGGGCGGGCTACGATGAAGTGTACCCGTCAGGTCACAAAGACCCTGACAGTCTAAGTGAAGAAAGGAGTCCGTCAGCCAGTTCTCCTTCTTCAAGGGATGAGGGTTTGGAGACGAAAAGGCCAGATGATGACTATAGTGAAGGCCTGGATGATGCTGAGCCCCCAGTTCAATCCGTCGTGGGTCTTGATGGACTTAGGGAGTTCATCATAATGCCCATATGGACGGTCAATGATTTTAATTCCTCAATCAAAGAGCCTCACTTCAAAACACTTAGGGCCAAGTACCAAATACCTGACAACATACCTCTCCGTCTACCTTACAAGTCGGAGAAATACTACTATGACGGTGTTGAAGGTGTCGAGGTTTACGAGCAAATGCTGAAGGCAGGGCTTAGATTCCCCTTGAGTTCACTCCACTATCAACTCCTCCAACACTTAAGCTTTTCCGTCAACCAGATTTTCCTAAACACCTGGAGGGTCTTCCTAGGCGTGGAGGTTTTGTACGGGGCAATGTCCAATGGTGCCAGGAGGTTGACGGTGCAGGAATTTCTACATTGTTACCGTCCTGATGAGATTGCCCAGTCAAAGGGCATGTATAGCTTTGTGCCTAAGAGCTTTTTGTTGAGGCTTGTGTGTGAGACCTTCGACTTCAACAGGGACTGGAAGAGTTGTTATTTTTTCATGGAAGGTGATGAATGGATGTGTCATCCTGGTGACACTGAATACATGCTCATCGACACAACAAAGGGCATATTGCCTCCGTCTGGTATGTATCCGTCTATATTTGGTTCAATTTCTATTTAACGTGTCACTTTAACCGTCATTTCTTGCAGTTCGGGACCATCCACAAGTCTCACTAGAGCAGTGGAGTTTTTTGGAGAAAATTTTTAGCAAGTCCAAGCTAGAGGAGAGGACGTGGTCCAAGCTAGTCACCTTAGATACAATCCACTGGTACTGTGACGGACCAGAACCAACTCCAGCCGCCCATCAATATGATGCTTAAGTTCGTCAACGTAAGTCCATCACCCCATCTTTAGGTTTCTTGGTTTTTACTATTTCACTCTAACCATTCGTCTTCCTTTGTGTAGAAATGGATGCTGCCAAGAGAAGGGCCATCATCAAACAACAAGCAGCCAAAAAGATAGAGGTGGAAGGACAACTCCCTAAGGAGAATGGTTCATCCAACCCGTCCATAAAAAGAAAGCAAGGTCGCCTCCCTAAGAAACCCAAAAACATCTTGGAGCCCGTCGTGGGACTAGAGGCTGAGGGCATGAAGACGGTTACCCCTGCCAAGCATAGAGCAGGGAAGGGTTTTATGAAGGGTCCATCTACTGCCCAAGAAAAGCCACCTGTCCTCCTTCGTGAAGATTCTAAATATGTTTTGGAGAAACTTTCGTCCATCATAACGTCCGACGACTATGAGGACTTAAGTAACCATGCTACGGAGGCCATGGGGGAGATGGGGCTCTTTTGTGTTGCCCAGTAAGTCATGTCTGTCCACACACTATCCTTCTCGACCATTTACCTCTGTCACTAACCACCTTTGTTTTCAGGCGATGTTGATGATGAAAGGGCTGATGGGACGGTGCTTAAACCATAAGACGGCGTTGGACCGTATACGGGCGAAGGTGAGGTCGACGGAGGATGAATTGAATGAGCTGAAGGCCTGGAAAGTGGTCCAAGAGTAGAAGCTTGCCCTGTTGGAGGAAACTAGGGACGTGCTTAAGAAGCAGACGGAGGAACTGAAGCAGGTTTTGGAAGACAAAGAGAAATAGATCCGTGATGCCAAGGACCAGCTCCGTCAGGCGAAGGATGAAGCAGTACGAGAATACCGTGACTTCAACGCCCTTCTGGCAGAGCTTGGAGAATCATTTGCTAAAGGCTTCGATGATACTCTGTGTCAAGTCAAGGCTTCTTATCCTGACCTGGACGTGTCTCATGTTAATATCAATACCTAAGACCAAACCTCCATTCAGCCTGTCCATTCCGAGAGTACCAATGAGCTTTTTGCTAATAATGCCCCCGTCAACAACCCTCATGGTAACGGAGCAACCGTTGTTGATAGTCAAAAGAAACCCGATGATGATCAGGCCCGTCGTCCTGAGGATTTAGTGGTTGAAGAAAAGAATGAAACCCCTATTCAGATTGTGTATTTTTTTTTTTTAAAGTTATTTGGAGAACAATTTTAAGTTGTTTGTAGACACCTTTCAAGTTTTCGAGTAATTTTAAAATTTTTTACTCTTTCTGTCTGTCTACTTATATGCTCATAGTTAATCTTGTTTGGTGCTTGACTGTTTTGCATGAATACAACTGTTATGATCATCCTTCCGTCCACCTTGAGGGCATGGAATTCAATTGTAGTATTGAACCATACTATGTGGACCTGTCCTCTCTGGGACTTGTGTTGAACCTATTTTTGTGAACCTTAATAATTGTCATCCTTTAGGATGAGCCCGTCCATGCATGGACTTAATAATGATTTAACATGATATTGGACCCGTTCACTTTGTGGCCATCCTTTCAAGGACTTTTAATATTAATCTATTACATTGAACCCGTTCACTATGTGAACCGTCCTTTCAAGGAATTGTAATATTAATCCAACTTTATGTTGAATCCGTTCACTTTGTGGACCCGTCCTTTCAAGGACTTGTAATATTAATCCATTTACTTTGTGGACCCGTTCTTTCAAGGACTTGTAATATTAATCTAACTTTACGTTGAACCCTTTCGTATGTGAACCGTCCTTTCTAGGACTTGTAACATTAATCCAACTTTATGTTGAACCCGTTCACTATGTGAACTGTTTATCATCCTCTAGGATGAGCTCGTCCACTTATGGGCTTGTTGTTGATTCAACGTGACCCGTCCACTTTGTGAACTTATGGGGTTCTCAATTGGAGTTCGTCTACTTTACGGATCGAATCCGTACATTTTGCGGACTCTTGAACCTGTCCCTTTTTATGGACTTTGTCTGTAGGAATATATATAGATAAGGTGATTCTGAATAACTCCTCTTATTATGCGTAGAAATTGTTTTTGAAAAAAATAAATAAAAAACTTACCCTTTGGGCTTAAAAGAAACTGTAGATAATAAAGACTATAAAACAATAAAGAAATAGATTAGAAATGAGGAGTGTTGCTGCTCATCTACTGCTAGTAGCCTACTGGTAGTACTTCTTCAGGTGCTCCGTATTCCACGGGTGATGTAGCTTTCGTCTGTCCAGGGTTTCTAGGTGATAGGTCCCCTTTCTATGCCACGACGCAATTCTGTACGGTCTTTCCCAGTTAGGTCCTAGCTTCCCTTGGGAGGCGTCTCTTGTGGTGCCCATTACCTTTCTTAGGACAAGATCTCCTACATGGAAGTCCCTAGATCTGACCTTGGAGTTGTAGTGCTTGGCCATGAGATTCTGATACCGTGCTAGTCTTTGTTCCACTGTTGCACTGACTTCATCCACCAGATCAAGCTGCAGGTGCATTGCTTCCTCATTTTTGCCTTCGTCATGGTTTCCCACCCGATAGCTTGTGAGCCCTACTTCTGCTAGGATGACTGCCTCACTTTCGTATGTTAATCGAAATGGTGTCTCTCTTGTAGGCATCCCCACTGTGGTCCTACATGCCCACAAAACGCTTGGTAAATCATCCGGCCATATGCCTTTTGCCCCCCCGAGCCGAGTCTTGATGATTTTAAGCAAGGATCGGTTCGTGACTTCAACCTGTCCATTGGCCTGCGGGTGGGTGGGCGATGAGTAGTGGTTCTTGATCCTTAGCTCCGAGCAGAAGTCTTTGAATGCGTCGTTGTCAAACTGCTTCCCATTGTCTGAAACGAGTACTCTAGGTATGCCAAACCTGCATATGATGTTCTTCCATACGAAACTTTGTATATTCTTCTCTATAATAGTGGCTAAGGCTTCTGCTTCCACCCATTTGGTGAAGTAGTCAATGCCAACCACTAGGAACTTTAGCTGCCTAATTGCTGTTGGGAATGGACCCATGATATCTAGCCCCCATTGAGCGAACGGCCACGAGGCCGTCATAGGGATATGCTCCTCTGTTGGTTGCCTGATGAGGTTGCCAAATCTCTGACATTTGTCGCAAGCCTTGACATATGCATGGGCATCCTTCTACATGGTTGGCCAATAGTATCCTGCCTTGATTAGCTTACGTACCAACGAGCGCGATCCCGAGTGGTTCCCGCAAATTCCCTTGTGAATTTCTCTCATAACATAGTCTGCTTCTTCGGGGTCGAGACACCTTAGATAGGGTCAAGAGAAACCTCTTTTGTAAAGAATGTCTTTGATTAGGACGAAGCAGGTAGCTTGGACCTTCAATTTTTTGGTAGCCTCCTTCCCTTCTAGCAGCACGCCTTCCTTCAAATAAAAGGCTATTGGTGTTGTCCAATGGTTCTCGGATCCTACCTTATGCACACTGACGCTATCTATTAATGGTGAAATCTGAACGAAAAACAGTACATGACTGGGATGACCATATGTTCTGCTGATGCAGCTTTAGCGAGTCGGTCGGTGTGCTCGTTCTCCTCCCTCGGGATTTGAATGAACTTTGCTCGAAGATTGTTGATTCGGTCCTTCACCTGTTCTAGGTATTTCTTCATCCGTTCATTCCTGCAATCGTATTCTCCGTTAACCTGACTTATCACCATTTGGGAATCGTAGTAAAGGACCAGATTTTCAGCTCCCACAGCTTTGGCGAGGTCCAGTCCTGCTACTAAAGCTTCATACTCTGCTCCATTGTTGGTCGTAGGGAAATCCAGATGGACCATGCATTCGATCATATCCCCTTTCGGGCTATGGAGTATCACACCAGCTTCGCCTGCTTGCTTATTAGAGGATCCGTCTGTGTGGATGCTTCATTGTGGGACCTCTTCTGCTCCCTATCCTTCTACGTCAGTGAACTCTGCAATGAAGTCGGCAACCACCTGTCCCTAAATGGCAATGCGAGGGTGATATTGTATGTCGAACTCACTCAATTCGATTGCCCATATTGCCACTCGTCCGGCAGCTTCAGGATTACTCATTACTCGCCTTAGGGGTTTGTTCATTTGGACAATCACTATGTGAGCTTGGAAGCAGGGCTTGAGCTTGTGGGCCGCAGTGACTAAAGCGAAGGCAAGCTTCTCCATTAGCGGGTATCCTTCTTCTACACCCCAGAGTGCACGACTCGTATAGTACATGGGCCTCAATACCTTGCCTTCTTCCCTAACTAACGCTACACTGACGACCGCTGAGGGTACCGCTAAATAGAGGAACAATTCCTCCTCTGGCTGGGAAGGGCTCAGCAACGGAGGAGATGAGAGGTAGGTCTTCAGGTCTTCGAATGCCTGCTAGCATTTGGCCGTCCATTTAAAAGATTTCTTCAGTGTGCAGAAGAAAGGCAAACATTTATCCATTGCTCTTGACATGAACCTGTTCAGTGCTGCTATTTTGCCGTTGAGGCTCTGTACTTCTTTGACATTCCTCGGGGGTGCCATCTCTATTATGGCCCGGATATTGTCCGGGTTGGCCTCGATACCCCTCTAGGATACCATGAATCCCAGGAACTTTCCCGCCGTAACTCCAAAGGAACACTTGCCTGGATTGAGCTTCATGTTATAGGAGCGAAAGGTGTCGAATGTTTCTTTGAGATCTTCCAAGTGGTCTTCCTCCGTTCGGCTTTTCACCAACATGTCGTCAACATAGACTTGGACATTTCTCCCGATTTGCTATGAGAACATCTTGTTCATGAGTCTTTGGTACGTTGCGCCCGCAATTTTGAGGCCAAATGGCATTACTTTATAGTAGAAAAGTCCTTGGCTAGTGACAAACGAAGTCTTCTCTTGATCTGCTTCGTCCATTCTGATCTAGTTGTAGCCCAAAAAAGCATCCATGAAGCTTAACACTTGGTGTTGAGCCGTAGAGTCCACTAGAATGTCAACCCGTGGGAGGGGGTCACTGTCCTTAGGGCAGGCCTTGTTGAGGTCCGTGAAATCTATGCACATCCTTCCCTTTCCATTGGCCTTCTTGACCATAACCACGTTTGCTAGCTAGTCGGGGTAGTAGACCTCCCTAATGAAGTTCACCTTTTACAGCTTGCAGACTTCTTCCGCTATAGCTTGTTCTCGTTCTGGGGCGAACACTCGCTTCTTCTGACGGATGGGTGTAAAGGTGGGTGACACATTCAGTTTGTGCACCATAATGGAGGGTTCTATCCCCGGCATGTCTTCATGACTCCAAGCAAATATGTCCCAGTTATCCCTGAGGAAAGTTGCCAGCACTTGGCGAACCATCGAGCTAGCGAGGGTACCAATCCTCGTTGTTCGATCATTTCTGGAGTCGTCGAGATGTATCTCTTTGAGCTCTTCCACAGGTTCTGTGGTCGTCCGATGTTCTTCTATGTTCATGGCCTGGAGGTGGTCATCAATCTCCGTCATTGCTATGTAGCATTCGCGCGCAGCCACCTGGTTTCCGCGCAGATCCCCTACTCCGTAATCCCTAGGGAACTTGATCATCAAGTGGTAGGTTGAGATTACAGCCTTCCATGAGTTGAGGGTGGGCCACCCTATGATGGCGTTGTAGACCACGAGGAAGATTACCTCCTTAGTGATCTGTTAGGGGTAGTTGCCCACCGTCACGGATAATGTGACTGCACCAAGAGGGAAAACACGTGTTCCTCTGAATCCAATGAGCGGAGCCTTCGTTGGAATCAATCGTTCTTTATCAATTCTCATCTGTTGGAATGCTGGGTAGTAGAGGATGTTAGCCAAGCTGCCATTGTCGATTAGAATTCGATGCATATTGTAATCTCCTACTCATATGCTGACTATAAGTGCATCGTCATGCTGGTGGTGAAGACGTCAGACATCTTCTTCCGAGAATCCGATGATGGGGTTGTCCATCCGTGCCATCTTTGGCATGGAACCTGTCAATTGGACGTTCTGAATCATCTTGAGGTAAGTTTTCCTGGCTTTCTTGGACGACCCAGTGGCCGTCGTGCCCCCTACAATCATTCTTATATCCCCTACGGGGGGTCTGGGGCGTTCGTTCTATCGTCGTGGGGCCTGCTCTTGAGTTAGGTCCATCCTATCCTTGCTGACGAACCTTTGCAATTTTCCTTGTCGGATAAGGGCTTCGATTTGCTGCTTTAGGTCGTAATAGTAAGTTGTGTCATGACCGTGATCACGGTGGAATCGGCAATACTTGTCTCGAGGCCTCTTGTTAGGGTCTCCCTTCAGTTTGCCAAGAAAGGTCAGGGCCCCTTCATCCTTAATCTACATCAAGACTTGGTTGATCGGGGCGGTCAGTAAGGTGAAACTTGTGAATTTCCCCGTGGGGGGTTTTGAACGCCTGTCCTCCTATCGCACCCTTATCCTTGCCATCTTTAGTCCTCTGTCCTGCCGTATATCATCCTGTCTTTCCCTCTTCTTGGGCTTTTCTTCTCGGGCCAAGAATGCGTCTTCCGCGTTCATGTACTTGGTTGCCCTATAAAGCACATCCGACATAGTCTTTAGATCGTTCTTATATAGAGAAAATAGGAACTTACCTTTCCATAGCCCATTGGTGAATGCTGCCATGAGTATCTTATCGTCCGCTTCATCAATCGAAAGAGCCTCCTTGTTAAAGCGGGTTATGTAAGATCTCAACGTCTCGTCCTTTCGTTTCTTAATATTCATCAAGCATGCAGTGGACTTCTTGTACCTATGTCCACCAATGAAGTGTGAGGCAAACTGAGCGTTTAACTCCTTGAAGGTACTAATGGAGTTGGGTGTCAACCTACTGAACCAGATCCTTGCGAATCCTTTCAGCGTGGTGGGGAAGGCCCTGCACATTATCTCATTTGGTATCCCCTGTAAGTGCATTAGGGTCTTGAAAGAGTCTAGGTGATCTAAGGGGTCCTTGGATCCGTCGTAGTTTTCCACCTACGGCATATGAAACTTCGGTGGGAGGGGGACCGAAGTGACAGATGCTGTGAATGGTGAGTTCGTCCGGTGGACTAAGTCATTGAGGTCGCTAGACACCCGTCCTCTGAGGGTGTTCATCATAAGGTCCATCCGCTCCTTCATCATCTGCATCTCGGTGACTATGTGAGATGGGACCGTATCTGCAATGGAGGGCCGGCTTGTGTCTTGTCGTTCTGGCCTACTTAGGGCGTTGCTTCCTTCCGGCCCTTCATGGTTCCTTCGCTCAGCGCTGGTGCCCTCTTGGTCTTCCTCTTGGGTATCCATCACTACATTCCTCTAGCATAGCTATTCCTCTAGGTCATGATTCTGTTTGGTGAGACGTTCCACTGCCGCTATAAGGGTTTGGACTTGCCTTTCCAGGGCAGTAGGTCGCGGTTTGTCGCCTTGATTGTTGGTGGTGGTGGCCATCAATCGAGTGAGTGCCATGCAAATTTTTGTTCGGGAGGCGATGTTACGGCCTACAAATCACAATTCCCACAAACGGCGCCAACTGATGATGCCGAAAAGTCAACAGTAAGTCACACGATGCTTAAGTGCTCGAAATGATACCTGCAAAACAACAATAGAAGAAAACCCTAGGAGAGTACCGGTGTGGTACTAGTCAAAGACCCTCCAAAGGTTAAGTTAGAAAACTTTTTTACAACTCTAGAGTGCCAGAGCTGGGATGAATTATGCGTATCTATTTTTTGAGAGTCTTTGGGTTTTTATAGCAATGTAGAGCCAAACTCTTATGCTTGTGTAACAAGTCTTTTTCTTATAGGGAAGATCTCCATTAATGCGCGTATATTCAAGAATCCTCCTCGTGTTAAAATTCTATTCATGTTGGGACTCTATGGACTAGAGTTGATCGTGAGACGCAAGTCGTTTCCATTTAGGGTTTCTTGGAGACCACATAATGACCAGTTGAGTGCCATGTGGCCCTTTGATCCGTTCACCCTATGTCCGTTCACATAGGATCCGTTCACTATTAGCCCATTTGTCTAGCACTGTCAAGTCCATCTAAGTGGATCCGTCACCTCCAATTTTCTTCCTCTTCATGGATGGACCCCTTTTGTGCTCAGAACTACTTTGCTTATTCAATAAATTGCTCCAACACAGCTTTCTATCTTTCTGCATAGCTTCCATACTTTTATTATTACGGAGTAAATGCTAAATCTCACTGAAATTCTAGATTCCGTTTTTTGTTCACTGCTCTATGATATGATTTCCCTTGGTATGCCAGTCACTAAATGAAGAATAAAGATAGAAGGAGTGGTGGGTTTGTTGGCGGAATGGGTGGGGAGATCGGCGAGATAAGTCGACGCCGGGGGTGGGTCAGGAGCAGGGTTGGCGGTTGGGCCGTGAGATCGGGCTGGCGATGGAGGAAGGAGAGAGAAGATGAGGAAAGTGGAGGAAGAAAGAAGAGAAGCCGGAGAGAGAAAAAAAGAAAGAAAAAATAAAATATTTTTTTAATGTGAGAAGAGAGAGAAGTATAATTTTTTTTTTTTTCTTCTTGGCACAGCCATTTATGATTAAAAAATTTTAGTCATTCATAGCACCATTTCTGTAGCATGCATTTTAAGTATTAATGGAGCTAAAAATAGCAATATAGCTATTTAGCACAACTATTGCTAATGCTCTAAGTATAGTACTTAACCTCCATGGGCGGTTTTTGTGCGTAATACAAAATCCACATACCACATGTGATGGATTTATATTTTATATGAAAATAATATTGATAGGTATCATCATATGATTAATTCATTGTTTGTTTTTATGAATATTTAATGATTTACGTATAAAACATTACCACATAAGATTAGATGATATACTCAAATTTTCTGGAATTTCATGTTTTAAGGAGAAACTAGAATGAAAATTTCTGTTTCCCCCTTAATTTTTTTTCCATTTTGAGAAAGTAGATAGGAGGGTTGTATCCAAAGAAGTAACCAATCAATAGAATGAATTAATTTCTGAATGATGGCACTATTGGAGTTTGCCTTTCGTTCTTCTTGATTGTGCAGGCCAAGCTTTTTATAAATTCCACCCACATTTGTTAAGCTATATATAAATACTACATATATCCTTGAGGAAGACATTGCATCCGTCGTTTCTGTGGAAAAATTGGAGCCTAACTATCAGCTACACACAAAAACAGAAAAACCATTAGGTCCATTAATTACTCTCTTGGAATTTACTTATAGAACAAAGTTTTCTGAGTCTAGTTTAACGCGTTAATTGAAAAGTCATCCAAGTGTGGCATGTACATATATACCAAACAGATGAACAATACTGCAAAGAAATTGAAACCAAATAACAAAAAGACAACAAGATTGTCACAACAAGGCCAGTGCAAGATTTCCTCAATATTGACAAAACCTCATAAATTCTTTGCTTTATAATTCTAAATGGGTCTAATTCTTCTTTATGGCCCCTCACATCACATGTCAACTTGTTCAAAATCCTTATTGGCTCTGTCCCCTCACTCCATATTTACCAATTCCTTTGTATAAAATTATTGGCTGACAGCCATTAGCCATACCATCTTGCTTTTGAGTTAATTTCCAACCTCAAAACCCAGGTGTGTATATAAATCTGGTTGCAAGCCAAGCAATCTGTATATTTGAGATTTCGGTGTTATCCATAAGCCTAACTCCAATATATATTTTCTTTTGTATAATTTGATTCATTACAATAAAAGAGACGGATTTGAATCTTTGGACGTTAGAAATATCAGGATCTGTTAATTAAACTATAAGAGTCTTTTACCTTAATTCCAATATTTGTCCGCTATATATACGATGTTTCAACTCCAATTTTTTAAATTAAAGAAAACGTTTATAGATGTGTAAGGGAAAAGTATGATATAAAAAATTAATCATATCTTTGGTTCTGAAAAAGTTAATTAATCATATCTATAATAGAATTGGTCATCTGTAATCCGTACTCTACTCCTAAGTCGTTTGGTACGAAATTAATAGCATATAATAGAGAAGAAGTATCCAAGCTAGGATGGTATCAAAAGAAAGAAAAAGAAGCATCTAAGGATATATAGAATGAGATAGGCTTGGTCTAGCCTATCTCAACAGCTTGCCAAATCTTCTCATCTAAAGACTGTAAGAAAGCTCTCATGCGTATTTTCTAGTATGCATAGTTAGTGTCATCAAATGAATGAGGTATAATTAAAAACTGTCATCTATCCATGACAAACAGGGGTCAATGGATCAATACAGCAAAGATTAACCCTAATCAGAGTGTGTCTGCTCTGATACCACTTGATAGGCCAAAAAACGAATTGACCTCTTGTGATGAATTAATTGATTAATTAGTCAAGTTTAATTAATTAATCAAATTAACATGCAAATGCGTGGTAGCACAAACAAATCACCAATTAAACTAAATATGCAGCGGAAAATAAATTGGCACGGTGATTTGTTTACGAATGGGGAAAACCAATCACGGCAAAAACCCCACCGGGTGATTTTAAGGTCACCACTGCCGAAATTCCACTATTATCACAACAAGCGGTTACAAGTAAAGGAATCCCAGTACCTTATACTAACCTACAGTTGAACCCTTACCCCAATACCCAATTGGACTTGTTCTGTAGTGACAATTTCTCCTTTTGATGCACGGCTCCTAGCACGTGACTAACCAATTGCGCGGATCCCAGTGCGCGACTTTAATCACCAACTAGAGAAGGTTGTTGGCAGCAAAGTTCTTCAGTTCATCCAGACGATGAAGATCAAGAAGATGCTTGGTTACAAAACCCTACGATGCACAAACACAGCAACTTCTTCACAAGAATGATGAACTAGGGCGAAACTCTGTCTTCGGTCACAATTTGCTTAAACAAACTTTGCTCAACACCTATGCAACTTGTGCCCTCTTTGACGGCCCTTAAAACAATCATTTTATATGTCTAAGGTTGTGAGAAAAGAAAGTCCAAACATACAATCACGGATTAGAGTCAAAACAGATCTAAAATTCTATTTTTCATAAACCTCGACAGATGCCTATCTATCGAGCTGCTGTCGAGCCACGGGGCTGGAACAGCTTCTTAAGCTCGATAGATGGCTAGCTGTCGAGATTTAATGACAAGCACTTCTTCAGCTTGAATCTTGGACAGACTTGCATGGTTTCAACACTTGATCTTGAAACACAATTTCTTGAAGTATTAAACACATCTTAGATCTACCCAAATACAAGTAAAGTGCGTTTTGTCAAAAGATTAGCCAATTACATAAAATAGTGACATATGTTCCTAACAAGTGAATCACATATGTTCTAACAATCTCCCCCTTTGGCGATCCGTGACAAAACCACAACAAACAAATGAACATATGAGAGAAGTCATAAATCACTTAACTCATATTCACTTGTTGAATACAATAAAATCTATCCTAACACAAACTCTTGAAAAATTTTGCAAGAAGAGAGTTTATGGCAAGAAGACTTTGACAACCTGTATTTTTGAAACACTTTAAACAAAACTCATCAAAACATCTTAGTGTGAAACAGAATTAATAGATTGCATACACGTAATAAGAAGCATGTGCATAAAGAGAGTAAAGAAACAACACATGTTAGGGTATGTGAAAGAAACATACATCAACATATAAAGAAAATAAGTACAATGTATGTCAATAATGGTTACAAGACCTAATGTACAAGAATAAATGTATCTAAAGTAGAGAAAAGAAAAAGATACAAGTAATCCTCACTACATCCCTCAAAAAAATCAACACTCCCCCTAACAAAAATGCCCTATACTAACTCTCCTCCTAAGAATGACATATCCAAAACTACTCCTCCTTTTTGTCACAAGTGACAAAGGGTAAGAGTGTCAAGTAGACATCTCATCGGTAGAGCTAGCATCTCCATCATCAAAAGCATCATCCTCAACCTCAGAAGCCTCTAGAGTATGTGGAGAAGAAGAGACAAAACCACCATGGCCGCTTGCCGTCGTGCAATACGACCCACACGGGTGTTCACCTGACACAACTAATCACTGAGAGTGTCGAGGCGAGCATCCATGCGCTGCAGCTGTGCCATGATGTCTGTAAGAGTCACATCGCTCGTAGAAGAAGAGGGAGTGGATGTGGATAGAGCAGATCAGGATGGAGCCGAACGAGAGGGAGGAGTTGCTGACCCAAACTGCCTCGACCTAAATTGAGCCTCGCTACGTTTAACGATATCGGCGTTTATGGCACAAATGTGAGTAAAATGGTCGGACACTGGAAAAGGAATAGAAAAACGGCGTAATATCCTCGCGATAGCGGAAGGAAAGATGAGCTTATGATGGGACGTTGTATCCCTATAAACATCTAAGATAGAAAGAATAAAGTGAGAAGGAAAATCTATGGTAAGATGCTCAAGAAGGGACAACAAAAATCGAGCACGAGGCTCTGTGATAAAGTTGTAGTGAGAGAGAGGGTGAAGAACAAAAGTCATAACCATGTTCAAAAACCGAGGACCTTTTGCAAAGTCTGAACAGTAAGTGAACTGACGCTCACCCCTATCAGAAGGGGGCTCACAAAAAGCAGATTTAAGATCATCTTTGGATACAGTCCTCAGACGCTGACAACCAGGGTAGTCAGGAAACTTTACCCTAGGAATACGGAGCACATTCGCAACAAGCTGCGATGTGACAGCAATGCGCGTACCTCGAATGCGAGTATGAAAGAGAGGTACTGAAAAATCAAATCCATGCATGTTGGAGTAAAACTCATGTATCAGCATGGATGGACATGTGACCGGGATGTCACACAGTGACTCTCAACCCCGACTGTGAATAACATCGGGTAGGTCAGTGTTGGCGAAGTCTGCCAAAATGACTCAGCGTTCCGAATGAATGCCTCGTCGAGAAAAGTTCTCCGAGAAAGCCTTTCGGGCATCCTCATCACGGAATCGAATATGTGATGGAGTAGGATCAGAAGAAGTGGATACCTCGGAATGAAGAGGGTTCCGGGACGGAGCAGACTTATGTTTAGGTGTCATAGACACAACTAACGTAAACAGAAAAGAGAGGGAGAAAGAGAGACAATCAGAAAAGTCCCAACAGATTTCAAATATAGCAAGTATATTGAAAATAGAGGACGTATGCATGGGAATGCATGAACATGTGACATGCAAAAGAAATTGCATTATTGGCTCAGCCCAATCCAATCCTACCAGCACACAATCAATTTGCACACATCTAAATGCATGATAATACTGTTATAATGCTTATGTGATGCAATGCATGAGAGTTTAAATTCATTTAAGCAAAAATCCATCCCAAAATTTCAACAAAAAATCAACAATTTTGAAAAACCCCAAAATTTTTCAAAAACCCTAAAACCTAGGTTTCAAAACATGAAATGCATGTACTGAGAGAAAAGAGACATACCAAGTGAAGAGAAAACCTTGAAAAAGCTTGAAAATTACTTGGAAAAGAGGTTTGGAGTGAGAAAGAGTGATTTGGGAGGTGAGGAGACAAAGCTATCAAGAGAGAGATCGAGAGAAATGAGAACCGGATTGCACAGAACCTATATATAGTGGTTCAGTAAATCTCGACAAATAGAGGTGTCGAGTGGTGTCGAGAAAGTGTCGAGCAAAAAGGACGTCGACAGATGCAGCTGTTGAGAATTTGTCGAGGGACAAATCAACAGAAGGCTAAAAGGAAGCTTGATCGATCCACCAGGTGTCGAGAAGCTATCAAGGATCCAGGAACTTTCTCGATCGATCCACTTAGCTGTTAAGAAGGTGTCGAGATTGTGATAAGAAATAGCTTAAGAGATCAACAGATAAGCCAGGTGTCGAGGAGGTGTAGAGAAGCTGTCGAGATTACTAAAAACTAGTTTTTCAAGAAGGGAAAAACACAGATATGAATGCAATCAAGCATGCAACTCAACCAATGATCCAATCAAGATATTAAGTTCTCAAACTCATCTCTCAATAATAAATTGAAGCACATAGATCCCAAAAAACACGCCTACACTAAACAAGTCTAACCAATTTTATATTTCAAAAACAAGTCAAGACAATTTAGTGAGCATACATTAACACATGTAAAACCTTGTGATGGCCAAATCACATTGTACCTGCACATGTATCAAGAGTAGCAAAGAATATTGCGTGTTGTGTGTGAAAAACATCGTAAGATTGCATAAGTGTATACATGTTATCACGATTTGAGATATGAGAAAATCAATTTAACTCACACACAATCATTACTGTTTGATGGGGACTATCACATTCGAGATACATCATATAACTCCCACATCTCCTAGAATACACGTTTGCAATTATATTTAAAGCATTTTTATTCTTTTTGCTTTTGATTTTTCTTTGCATATTTTTCTTTTTAAGCAAATCATGCATGGGCATAAAAGAGAAAGAAAAGAAATACCCAATGATGTTAAGCATTTGACATTGCACTTTTGCTATGCCGAATCATACGGATGTCATTGACATTGCACTTTTGCTATGCTGAAGCATACAGATGTCATTTCATGATTGGCGGGCAATAGTGGTGAGGTGATTATTTATGCCTTTCTCTTAGGATTTTCTAGTCATTCCCGTCAAAAAGAGTGATACGAGTGTTAAGTACAAGAGATTACTTAATCTTACTCATCACAAACAAGAACCACAAAGCTCACTTGCTTAGTTGTGCATAGAGATGCTCATCTAAATTACAAAAGATAAAAAATTTAGAAAACTTTGTTTCAATGGCCATTCAAGGTACACAAGTACCAATGTACACATAACACACACTGTTTTTGTAATTTTCTGATTTTTCAATTTTTTTTTTAATTTTAATATAAAAAACAAAGTAAACAAAACTGAAAACAAACAAAAACATGTTAAACAAAGTAAAGCATAAAACTAGACTGGCTCAAAGTGATAGAATCACTTGAAGCCCTTTTCCTTCCACACCTTGGAATAACCTTTCCATCTAGAAAATCCTTGATCCGGTGGTGAGGGAGAAGAATTGAAACCGTTCAAGTTTGAAAGGAACATGAGGGCTTTAAGAAGATCTCCAAGAGGAGCAAGAGAGGATTGAAGCTGATTCTGGCTTCCAGATGCTATCATGTCGTTGCTATGTTGAGTGGTTAACCACTTATAGCAATTTGGTCGAGTATGACCGGCTGCTCCACAATGATGACAAAGATGCTGCTTTTTCTGTTTAGGCTTTTGAGAGTTAGCCTTCTTAGCCCTAGGGTTTTTAACTTCTTTCTTATCCTGCTTAGGGGGTGCTCTTAAGATAGATTTACCCTTGCCTATGTTCTCACTAGCTAAATTAGTTTTAACATCATTGTTCTCAATTTCAACATTATTAGCAGGAGGAACAAACATAGTAGAACTAGTAGAAGCAATATTAGAAAAAGAAAGACCATACCCTAAACTTGTTCGATCTGAAGCAGATTTCTGAATGCTAAGTATCTCGTTAAGCTTTGCACTGAAAGTATCCAATTGAGCTCTGACTTGGAACAATTTTGCCTCAAGCTTCTTAATCTTCTCAGCCAAGAAGTTGTTTTCAAACCTCAGTGCTCCAATAGTCTGATTAAATTCATCAAACTTTGTGGAAAGCTCTTCACGCTCAAGCTCCACATCACTAAGCTTCTTGGTAGTCAACCTATACAACTTCTCATGCTTTTCTGAGATCTTGTACAACTTTGCATAGGCTGTGTGGATGTCATCTTGTTCATCCATCTTCTCAAAATTAGATTCCACCAATTCCTCTTTTTCATCCACATCTTCAACAATCCCGCCAGTAGGATTTACAATGGCAGTGAAGGCATTCAAGATTCTGTCATCCTCATTGTCAGAATCATCTTCAGGCTCAGTGTTGCTCAAAGTAGCAACAAGTGCCTTGCTCTTCCCAATGCTTTTGAGATATGTAGGACACTCCTGTTTCATGTGACCAAAGCCTTGACACCCAAAGCATTTAGGTCCTGTGGGAATAGTGTACTGACCGCCATCTCTAGTATCCTTCTTCCATTTGTCTTGACTCTTGAACTGAGAAGAACTGGATTGCCAACGGTCCTTGTCGAAGCCTTTCCTATTGGCATTCTTCATGAACTTCTTGAATTGCTTTGTAATGTAGGACTTCATCTTCGAATCCTCATCATCTGAGGACTTATCAGTGTCATTGCTCTTGGCCTTTAATGCCATGCTCTTGCCCTTACCCGACTTGCCAATTCTAGTTAGCCCTAGCTCGTAGCTCTGCAGATTGCCAACCAGCTCTGTCAAAGGAATCTTGTCAATATCCTTTGATTCCTCAATCGTCATGATCTTTGCATGGAATCTCTGGGTAGAGATCTGAGCACTTTCCTCACAATCTTGTATTCAGGAATGGTTTCCCCAAAATTGAAGACTGAGTTCACTATGTCCTTGAGCTTGGCATAGAACTCATCAAACAACTCATCCTCCTCCATCTTGATTTCTTCAAAGCTTGTAGTGAGCCTCTATAGCTTCGAATCCTTGACAGCCTTGGTTCCCTCATAGGTTGTGTGGAGGATGGTCCATGCTTCCTTAGTAGTTTCAGTGGAGGATATCTTCTTGAACTCCTCATTAGTGACCACACTGAATAAGGCATTCAATGCCCTGCTGTTGAGGTTTGTCGCCTTGATCTTGGCATTATCCTAATCGGCTGGCGCTTCCTTTGGCTTGGTCCAGCCTATCTCAATAGCTTGCCACACCTTCTCATCTAGAGACTGCAAGAAAGCTCTCATGCGTACTTTCCAGTATGCATAGTTAGTGCCATCAAATAAAGGAGGTATAATTAAAGACTGTCCTCTATCCATGACAAACAGGAGTCAATGGATCGCATAACAAAGATTAACCCTAATCAGAGTGTGCTCGCTCTGATACCACTTGATAGGCCAAAAACGTATTGACCCCCTGTGATAAATTAATTGATTAATTAGCCAAGTTAATTAATTAATCAAATTAACATGCAAACGCGTGGTAGTACAAACAAATCACCAATTAAACTAAATATGTAGTGGAAAATAAATTGATACGGTGATTTGTTTATGAATGGGGAAAACCAATCACGGCAAAAACCCCACTAGGTGATTTTAAGGTCATCACTCCCGAAATTCCACTATTATCACAACAAGCGGTTACAAGTAAAGGAATCCTAGTACCTTATACCAACCTACAGTTGAACCCTTACTCTAATACCTAATTGGACTTGTTCTGTAGTGACAACTTCTCCTTTTGATGCACGGCTCCCAGTACGTGACTAACCAAATGCGTGGATCCCAGTACGCGACTTCAATCACCAACTAGAGAAGGTTGTTGGCTACAAAGTTCTTCAGTTCATCCAAACGATGAAGATCAAGAAGATGCTTGGTTACAAAACCCTACAGTGCACAAACACAGCAACTTCTTCACAAGAATGATGAACTAGGGCGAAACTCTGTCTTCGGTCACAATTTTCTTGAACAAACTTTGCTCAACACTTGTGCAACTTGTGTCCTCTTTGACAGCCCTTAAAACAATCCTTTTATACATCTAGGGTTGTGAGAAAAGAAAGCCCAAACATACAATCATGGATTAGAGTCAAAACAGATCTAAAATTCTGTTTTTCATAAACCTCGACAGATGCCTATCTATCGAGTTGTTGTCGAGCGGCTGCTGAGCCACGAGGCTGGAACAGCTTCTTAAGCTCGATAGATGGCTAGTTGTCGAGCTAGCTGTCGAGATTTAATGATAGGCACTTCTTCAGCTTGAATCTTGGACAGACTTGCATGGCTTCAACACTTGATCTTGAAACACAGTTTCTTCAAGTATTAAACACATCCTAGATCTACCCAAATACAAGTAAAGTGCGTTTTGTTAAAGGATTAGCCAATTACATAAAATAGTGACATATGTTCCTAACATTGAGGAAATTACATTTTACAGTTTTAAAACTCCCTAGATCTCACCCTTTTCATACACTCAGGGAAATATTAAACCATGTATATCTGACAAGTTTTAAAAGATTTTAGGTTTTATTTATTTATTTATATGTTGTATGATAAGTTTTTCAATTAAATACTACCAACTTAATTCTATTGATCAATGAATTGTATCATTAATTCTTTATATTTTTAAAAGAATCATATCATTAATTTAATTATCTTTGAGAAATTCATTGAGAAATTCAATATATACAAGAAATCATATATTAATTTTGTCCACCAATTTTATAAAATAAAATAAAAATTAGACTTTTTTTTTTTTAGAAGAAAACCTGAAAACTTTATTAATGAAGACCGACTATATCAACCTAAAAAACAGAATAAAACTGTGGTGGAACGTCCTCCATTCACACAGCATAATTTGTGACATCAAAAGAATGCCTAATCAGACTATGGACAAGTTTATTAGCATCTCTCCTAACACGAGAGTATAGTATTTGACTAAAAAATCTAGAGAAAAACTTAGAATCTTGAGTTATGAGTCAACGAATCAAAGGAGGCTAGAGCTCTTCCATCTTCTCCCAAAGCTTTCTTGGTTACCTTGGAGTAGGGGTGGCAATTTTTATTCATATCCATGAACCCACACATTACCCACCTCATTTGGATAAGTCTTAACCCAATCCATTTGAATATTTGGGTTAAATGGGTAAAAACCCATTAGGTTATTTAATTATATGGGTCTTAATAGATAAACCCACTAATACTCATTTAAAATTTAAATAAACAACATAAAATCTAAATTTCTAGAAAATGACCAAAATACATTTGAAACCTAAAAAATGACCAAAATATTCCCAAAACCCAAAAAATTACCAAAATACTCCCAAAACCCAAAAAATGACCAAAATACCTCCCAAAACCAAAAAATTGACCAAAATACCCCCAAAACCAAAAAAATGACCAAAATACCCCTTAAACCAAAAAAAATAACCAAAATACCCCCAAAACCTAAAAATGACCAAAATACCCCCAAAACCCAAAAACTGACCAAAATACTCCCAAAACCCACAAAATGACCAAAATACCTCCAAAATCTCTAAAATGAGCAAAATAGCCCCCAAAACCTCTAAAATGTCCAAAATATCCCCAAAACCCAAAAATTACCAAAATACCCCCTAAACCTTAAAAATGACTGAAATACCTTTGAAACCTTAAAATTACTAAAAATACCCCCAAAACCTAAAAAAATGACCAAAATACCTCCAAAACCTATAAAATGCCTAAAATACCCCCACAACCTGAAAAAAATACCAAATTACCCCATAACCTATAAAATAACTGAAATACTTCTGAAACTCATAAAATTACCAAAATACCCCCTAAACTTAAAGAATGACCGAAATAACCTGAAACCTAAAAATTGACTAAAATACCCCGCCGAAACCTAAAAAATGACCAAAATAACCCCCAAAACCCAAAAAAAAAATGACCGAAAGACCCCCAAAACCTAAAAATTACCAAACTACACCCTAAACCTATAAAATTACCAAAATACCCCCTAAACCTAAAAAATGACTAAAATACCCCTAAAACCTAAAAAATTACCAAAATACCCTGAAACCTAAAAAATGATTGACATACCCCAATACCTAAAAAATGACTAAAATAACCCCAAAACCTAAAAAAGAATGACCAAAATACCCCCCAAAACCTAAAAAAAATTACCAAAATACCCCCAAAACCTAAAAATTACTAAAATACACCCGAAACCTAAAAAAATTACCAAAATATTCCCTAAACCTAAAAAATGATTGAAATACCCCAAAACCTAAAAAATGACCAAAATAACACCAAAACCTAAAACAAATGATCGATAAAAACCCCTAAAACCTAAATTATGACCAAAATACCCCTAAACATGTAAGATCATCAAAATACACCTAAAACATCTAAAATTACCGAATTAAAGGTTCTATGATTATTTCAGTCATTTTATAGGAGTCGAGGGAATTTTGGTAATTCTTTAGGTTTTGGGGTTATTTTGATCATTTTTTAGATTCTAAGGGTATTTTGGGCATTTTTTGATTTTCAGGGGTATTTTGCTCATTTTTTGCGTTTTGGGGGTATTTTGCTCATTTTTAGGTTTCGGGGATATTTTGCTCATTTTTGTGGTTTCAACAGTATTTTGGTCATTTTTTAGTTTCAGGGGTCATTTTGGTCATTTTTTGAGTTTCGGTGGTATTTTGGTCATTTTTTGGGTTTCGGGGGTATTTTGATCATTTTTAGGTTTCGAGAATATTTTGGTAATTATTTGGGTTTTGGGGGTATTTTGGTCAATTTTAGGCTTCAAGGATATTTTGGTCATTTTTAGGTTTCAAGGGTATTTTGGTCATTTTTTGGTTTTCGAGGGTATTTTGGTTTTTTTTTTTAGTTTCGGGGTTATTTTGGTCATTTTTTGGGTTTCGGGAGTATTTTGGTCATTTTTTGGGTTTCAGGGGTATTTTGGTCAATTTGTTGGTTTCGGGGTTATTTTGGTCATTTTTTGGGTTTCGGGAGTATTTTGGTCATTTTTTGGGTTTCAGGGGTATTTTGGTAATTTTAGAGATTTTGGAGGTATTTTGATCATTTTAGTGGTTTTTAAGCATATTTAGTGATTTTAGAGATATTGGGGGTATTTTGGTCATTTTAGTGGTTTTTTAGAATATTCGGTAATTTTAGAGATATTTGGGGTATTTTGGTTATTTTAGAGATTTCATGGGTATTTTGCTCATTTTAGAGATTTTGGCGATATTTTCCTCATTTTAGAGATTTTTGGGATAATTTTGAATGTCCAAAGATATATTGGTAATTTTGGAAGTGTAAGGGTATTTGCTTCATTTTAGGTATTTAAGGGTATTTTTGGTAATTTTGGAAGTTAAGAGGGTATTCCAGTAGTTTTAGAAGTATTTGTGTTTAAATGGGTTGGGTTACTAATTAAACATATAGGTTAACAAACATCCATGATAGGTCGTCTGTAAGACCAATGATCACAATTGCGTCCTTTGACGAACATAGGGGCAAGACCCTGTCAACACGGTTGGCAAGGCATGCGTGCACACATTGATAGCACAGATAAATGCCAGCTGGGCAGCTGACAATCCATAACTACGCCGAGACAGTTACAAAAGCAGTAATGGCAGAACAGTCATCTGTTGTGCCTTAATTGAGACTATCATTACCCATTAAATGCAACGGTCAGGGGAAAAACGCTCAACCCAGCATTTAACGAACATAGTTGCACCAACCTGAAGAAAGCTATAAAAGGTGAACCCAGCACTAAGGTAGAAGACAAGTAAAAATTACTAGAGAAAAAGAACTGTGAGAAAGTTTATTCTGGGAGTACGCAATTTGACTTAAGCATCAGAGTATTCTCAGTTGGCCTCACGCCGGCGAAGACATTCTTTTGCTTTCCTCTTGTCTTGACAACAGGTCCCGAAGATCGTCCATTGCATTGATGAGGAACATACTGACGAGGCACATTTCTAGCTTCATCAGTTTGGCGCCGTCTGTGGGGAACGCAACGAGTTAACCTTTACTCGAACCATCATGCTCCTATCGATAAAGTTTTTGTCTCAAGATGGATAATGAAGCGGTAGCATCTCCAGATCCCATGGTGATGGCTCAACAAATCCAGACCTTAACAGCAAATGTACAAGAGTTAATGAGGCAAAATGAAGAGCTGAAACGACGAGCCCGTCCAGAGGGCAGCAACACTTTGCATAATCGGCAGAGTCATAGCAGGCATGATGAGGAAGCCAACAGCCCTGGGAATAGCAAGAGAAAAGATACAATAGAGTACACTGGACAGTCTATACCTAGTAATAACAATTTGATGCAGAATCTGTGAAAAGAGCTCGAGGAAGTGAAGAATTCCATGAAGGGAAAGACAGTAATGAACTTGGATGGCATGCTGAAACGGACAGATTCGCCTTTTACACCTGGTGTCTTGGAATGTCCCCTGCCTCCAAAATTCTGTCTACTGCAATTAGAGTTCTATGATGGGACGAAAGATCCCCTCGACCGTATAGGGGTCTTCAAGACCATTTTAAACCTACAACAGACCCCAGATGAGGTTATCTGCAGATCATTCCCTACCACCCTCAGAGGGGCTCTAAGGGTTTGGTTTAGCAAGTTGCTAGCGTCTTCCATTGTGAATTTCAAGCAATTCAGTGACTCGTTTGTTCGTCATTTCATTGGAGGATAGCGTCACAAAAGGCCAACCTCTTACTTGTTAACAATAAGGCATCAAGAAGGGGAGAGCTTGAGGGATTATGTGAAACGGTTCAATAAGGCAGTATGGGAGATCGACGAAGCCGATGATCAAGTCATCATGACGACCTTCCAGGTAGGACTCAATAATCCCGACCTCATCTTTTCATTAGGAAAAACACCACCAACCTTCATGACGGATCTACTGTTCAAAGCCCAGAAGTATATGAATGGGGAGGACGCCCTTACAGCAAAAGGGCTAATGGGAAAACAGAAGAAGGAAGAGACCAGCGAGTCCCATGGAAAGAAGAAGGGTCGCAAGGATTCATACTCAGAGGCCAAGTCCAGCAAGAGCAGCCCTGATGCCCCGAAGAAAAAGATGAATTTCACTCCATTGGTTATGCCGGCGGACAAAATCCTCATGCAGATAAAGGATGAACCAGGGCTGAAGTGGCCCAAGCCGTTGAGTACATCCTCAAGGAAGTATGACCCGAAGAAGTACTGTCGTTTCCATAAAGATCACGACCATTATACTGACGAGTGCCATGATTTGAAGGAGCAGATAGAAGAGCTAATTCAACGAGGAAAGCTTCAAAAGTTCATCAAGAGGGATCACCAACCTCGGTCAAGGGCTGACGGTAAAACCCATGATGATGCCAAGGATGACGGACGAGACCTTCCAAAGCCAATCATAGGGGAGATACGAACGATAGCAGGAGGACCCGTATCATGAGGGTCATACAAGTCTTTGAAGAAGATGTATTACAGGCAGGTCAATAGTGTCCATATGAAATACCCATCCCCAAAGTACCGATGGTCAGAGAATGACGACATCAAGTTTTCTGAACGAGATGTAAGTGGGATAAAGCAACCCCATAACGACCCACTCGTCATCACGTTGGGAATAGAAGGATTCGCCATGAAGAGAGTGTTAGTTAATAATGGAAGCTCGGCAGACATAATGTATATGACGGCCTATCAGCAACTGAGATTGGATCCTAAGAGGCTCAGATCCTTTAATTCTCCACTGGTCAATTTCAGCGGAGATAAAATCTACCCGAGGGGAATCGTCACGTTATCCGTTACAGCTGGAACACATCCAGCACAGGTGACAATTCAAGTAGATTTCTTGGTTGTCGATTGTCCGTCGTCCTACAATGTCATCTTGGGACGACCCACTCTGAACAAGCTTAAGGCTGTAACGTCGACTTACTGCTTGAAAATGAAGTTTCCAACTCCAAACGGGGTAGGCCAAATATGTGGAGATTAGCTATTAGCCAGGGAATGTTATCAAGTTGTCCTGGCTTCAAAAGAGAACCACACGTGGGTGGTGGAGGAGGAACTAAAAAAGTCATCCCAAGACTTAGAGGAAATGAACCTGGTAGATGGGGACACGACGAAAGTGACAAAGGTGGGGACAGGACTCAGCACCGCCTTGAAGAGCAAGATTGTGGAGTTCCTCAAGTAAAATCTAGACATCTTTGCTTGGACTCACAAAGACATGCCGGGGATAGACAATGAGGTCATAGAGCACAAGCTGAATGTCAACCCTACCAAGAAGCCTGTCTAGTAGAAACGACGAGTTTTTGCCCCAGAACGGAACAAAGCAGTTATGGAAGAAGTAGAGAAGCTTTTGACAGCTAGATTCATCCGGGAAGTCTATTATCCCGAGTGGTTGGCCAACGTCGTCATGGTCAAAAAGTCCAACGGGAAATGGTGCATGTGTGTGGATTTTACAGATCTCAACCGAGCCTACCTTAAGGACAGTTTTCCGCTCCCTAGGATCGATCAGTTGGTGGACTCAACGGTCGGCCATGAGTTGTTGACTTTCATGGACACATTTTCAGGCTATAACCAAATCCGCATGAACGAGGAGGACCAAGAGAAAACTGCATTTGTTACCAGTCAAGGGTTATATTGCTACAAGGTCATGCCTTTTGGCTTGAAAAATGCAGGAGCCACTTACCAGAGGTTAGTAAACCAGATGTTCTGCAAACAGATTGGAAGGAACATGGAGGTCTACGTAGACGACATGCTCGTGAAGAGCAAAAAAGCAGAGCAACATCTAGACGACCTCAAGGAGACTTTCGACATATTAAGGAAGTATCAAATGAGGTTGAACCCAGCTAAATGTGTATTCGGGGTGTCATCTGGCAAGTTCTTGGGGTTCATGGTCTCGCAGAGGGGTATAAAGGCTAACCCAGAGAAAGTCAAAGCTATATTGCGTATGACATCCCTGAGGAGTGTGAAAGAAGTTCAGAGACTAACGGGGCGCATAGCAACCTTGAACAGGTTTGTGTCCAGAGCAACGAACAAGTGCCTCCCATTCTTCAAGACGTTGAAGCAGGCTTTCCATTGGACAGATGAGTGCGAAGCAGCTTTCCAAGCTCTCAAAAGTTACTTGTCCAAACCACCATTGTTGAGCTCATCCGTCGAGGGGGAGGATTTATTCCTGTACTTGGCAGTCTCTCAGACAGCGGTAAGCTCGACACTCATCAAAGAAGAACTCCAGGTTTAAAGACCAGTTTACTACACAAGCCAAGCTTTCCAGGGGGTAGAAGCAAGATACCTAAGGATAGAGAAGCTAGTCTTTCCAAGCACACACGATACTGGTGATGACAAACCAACCATTGCGAAAGGCCATGGGCAGGCCAGACGCAGCAGGAAGAATGGTTCAATGGGCAGTAGAATTGAGCCAGTTTGATGTTGATTATAGGCCTAGGACAGCGATCAAGGCCTAAGCACTGGCAGATTTTGTTGCTAAATTCACTACGGCCGAGCAAGATCCAGAATCAGAGTACTGGACGATGTGCACAGACGGCTCAGGGCTTCTGGCATAAGCGGAGTAGGAGTGATTCTCTTCTCCCCTGAAAAAGACATCCTCAAATATGGGGTAAAACTCCAATTCCCAGAGACGAATAATGAAGCAGAATATGAAGCCGTCTTAACAGGCCTACGGGTTGCAAAGGCTCTGGGAGTGAGAAACCTGAAATTGAACTCTGATTCAAAACTCGTGACCGGACAGATGAATAGCGAATACGAGGCTAAGGAGGACAAAATGAAGAGGTACTTAGCACTGACTAGTCAGTTAATTTCTAACTTTGATGATGTCAAGATAACCCAAGTACCCCGAGAAGAAAATTCTGAAGCAGACGAGGTTGCCAGACTGGCATTGTCAGAAAACAGCGAGAGACGCCCTGATTTGTTAGTGAAGGTGCAGTATCTCCCAAGCATCGAAGGACTGGAAGTGAGCTGTGTACTGTCAGGAAAAAGCTAGATGGATCCAATAGTCACTTACATCAAGGATGGCAGTCTTCCGTCAAACCCAGCCGAAGCTCGAAAAGTCAAGATCAGGTCGTCCAGGTTTACAATCTTGAATGACGAGCTATACAAAAGGGGATTTTCTCAGCCCTACTTGAAGTGCCTTGGCCCAGGAGATGATGAATATGTTCTAAGGGAGATCCACGAATGAGTGTGTGGGAATCATTCTAGACCACGCTCACTCGTTGGTTAGGTTGTTTGCGCAGGGTACTTCTGGCCAACAATGCAGAAGGATGCAGCTCAGGTCGTCCAGAAGTGTGACAAATGCCAACGATTTGGAAATGTGCAGCATGTCCCAGCTGAGCATTTGACAAGCATAACTTCACCTTGGCCATTCTCCACGTGGGGAATCGACATAATGGGCCCCCTACCTCGTGGTAAGAAACAGGTAAAGTTTTTGGTCATTGCTATTGATTATTTTACGAAGTGTGTGGAAGCAGAACCTCTTGTAGTCATAACAGAGGTGAAACTACAACACTTCGTATGGAAGAATCTTGTTTGCCGATTTGGAATCCCTCGCATTATCATTTCCGACAATGGGCGACAGTTTGACAATAGAAAATTCAGAGATTTCTGCAAAGAATTGGGGATAAAGAACCATTACTCTTCACCTAGTCACCCACAGGCCAATGGCCAAACAGAAGTTACAAATCGGACTTTGCTCAAACTGATCAAAACCCGACTTGAGGGGGCAAAGAGGGCATGGCCTGACGAGCTCTCAGGAGTTTTATGGGCCTACAGAACGATGGTAAGAACCCCGACAGGCGAGACTCCTTTCAAGATGACTTTTGGAACAGAAGCAGTGGTCCCTGTGGAGAAGCATTAGGAAGGCGTGGTACGACAAGCAAAGTAATGATGAAGGTCTCAAGTTAGCCCTGGGTTGTTTACCCGAAGTCAGAGATGATGCTGCGCAGAGAATGGCCCTATATAAGGAAAGGATGACGAGGTATTACAACCAGAGGGTCAAGTTGAAGCGATTCAACCCAAGAGACATGGTCCTACGGAAGGTTTCACAAGCCACCAAGGATCCAAACGACGGGAAACTAGGCCCCAACTGGGAAGGCCCATACAAGGTCGTCCGTTACTCAAGAAGAGGTAGCTACTACCTGGAAGACACAGAAGGAAAGCCTTTGCCTCGTCCCTGGAATGCTGAAAATCTTAAGAAGTACTATCAGTAAAAGAGCAAAAGCCTCAGCCTTAATAAGTTCCAGGATTTGGAAAACCTTGTTTATCCAGTCATAGATAAGCGAGACATCGATTTTCATTACGTATTTGTACTTTCATTATGCATATGTTTCATTTCCTTCCAATATTTTATCTTTAGCACTTGTTGTGTTTCCTTGTAATTCCCTTTTTATAAGCGAGGATGAATAAAACAGGCCAAGCGTCTGCAGAATCATTTCCTTTCAAATGATCGAAACAGTAACATTTCACGGAAGGGCTCCCTAAAGTTAAGGATAAAAAATCCCGTCAATATGAATGACAAGGATAAAAGTCCAATGAAAGTGATAAAAAAACTCTAAGTTTAAATCACCAGGATAAAAAATCCCATCAGTATGAATGACGAGGATAAAAGTCCAATGAAAGTGATAAAAACTCTAAGTTTAAATCACCAGGATAAAAAATCCCGTCAATATGAATTACGAGGATAAAAGTCCAATGAAAGTGATAAAAACTCTAAGTTTAAATCACCGGGTTAAAAAAATCCCGTCAGTATGAATGACGAGGATAAAAGTCCAATGAAAGTGATAAAAACCCTAAGTTTAAATTACCAGGATAAAAAATCCCGTCAATATGAATGACGAGGATAAAAGTCCAATGAAAGTGATAAAAACTCTAAGTTTAAATCACAAGGATAAAAATCCTGTCAATAAGAAGGACGAGATTAAAATCCAAATTTAAGTGATAAAAACTCTAAGTTTAAATCACAAGGATAAAAAATCCCGTCAATGAGAATGACAAGATTAGAGTCCAGTGAAAGTGGTAAAAACTCTAAGCTCGAATCACAGGGATGAGAAATCCCGTCAATATAAATGACGCGATTAAAACCTAAGTGATAAAACCTCTAAGTTTAGATCACAAGAGTAAAAAAATAAATAAATCCCATCAACACGATTGGCAAGGTTAAATACTAACTTAAGCAATAAAAGCTACGCATGTGAATCACAAGGGCAAAGACCTCATCAAAGCTAGCTAGGAAAATGCTAAGTCCAAAACGAAAGAGCAAACACTCCATCAACACAAACAAGAATCATAGTGATGGAGGCAAACATAGTCTACGAAAAACCTCAGGAACGTCATCAATAGAAGAATTCAGCAAGCAAGGTTATAATTCTAAGCACAAAAGTTATAAGCAGTTTGTAAGATGGCCCCAAAACTGAGGGGAAACCCGTCATTTCAAAAAAGTTGAAAGCCTCAAAGACAAGGAGGCAGCTGTTCGTCATTAAAAATATAAAACCCCAAAACAAAGGGGTAGCTATTGTTTTCCAAATAAAAGAAAAAAGAAGAAAACGATGATAAATTAAGAAGGAGGGGCAGAGGATTCACCATCAATTGCTTTATCTTTTTCTGGAACGCCAGACTCATCCCTCTCTGGTTCCTTAGACTCGTCCCCAAGAATCTCGGTATCAATCTTCTCAAAGTCTAAGTTGGAAAAGTCTACCGCCGCGCTGTGGTGCTTCATCGTCCATCTGCGCAAGAGCTCAAACCCCTTGAAGTACTGTATGAACTAGAGGTTTGAAAATTCTTCTGACCCTTTGAACTTCTTGATTACCTTGGCCCTTTCCTTGTCAGTCTTCAAGAGAGCTACCTGAATCTCTTCGTCTTTCTGGACGACCAAAACCTTCTCCACACAAAGGGCTTCTGTTAGCTCTTTTATCTTCTGGTTCGCCTCGTTCTTTTCGTTCATAGTAGTGGTTAAGTCCTTCTTCAATTGAGAGCATTCAACCTCCACAGATTCTGCCTTCGATGTGGCCACCACGACCTTCTCCTTTGTGTTTAGATAGTCTGTGGTAATGCGCAGCGATTCTCCAAGGACCTAATTGGAGTAAACAAAAGAAAAGAAAAGTTACACTCGTATACAAGACAAAATCCAAAAGCGACACTAAAAGAGCAGAGTTGCTTACCTGCACTAATTGTGTATATGTCGACTGACGAGCTCATGAGAAGGGATAGACGACAAGCCCTTCAACTCGTCATTGGTGATAACATTGTGTGCACGACCTAAGGCAGTAGTAGGGTCGTCCCACACACTCATCCCAATCTTGCTCTTCCCTTTTGAGCGAGTGAGTAGGGGAGTTACGGCAGTCACCTCCAGCGAGGGGTTGGAGAAAGAGGAGATACATTAACAGTTGGAGAAGGGGCAGCATCAACCTTTTCATCACCAAACTTCCTCTTCTTCGAATCAGATGTCAACTTGGCCAGAGGTTCGTTCTTTAAGTCCTTAATATGGGCATACTTATCTTTGCTATATCTAGTTGCCATTTATGTTTAAGAAAAAAAAAGAAGAAAAAGATAGAGGGCAACCAAGGCCAAGCAAGTAACAAACGGAGTTAGGAAAAAGTGACGAAGTTAAGGAAAGCAACGAAATTGAAAAGGTTAAGCACAAACAAGATCTTACTTTTTTCCTCTCAACGAATCTTCTCCAACACGTATCTCGAAGGTTCCGGACCTAAGCAGCAAGCGTATAACTGACGAGGATCAACAAAATCGTCAAACTCGTCTACTTCGCGAGCGTAAGCAAGCGCAGCGCGAACACGATGACAATACTGGTCTTCTAAGTCAGGTCAATCAAGCGCTGCAACGGATCAAAAAAGAGATTCATTAGACGAAGAACCCAAACAATGAAAAGAAGCAAGGAAGAATGATGGAGATACGCACCAAGGGCTGGGACTTCCCATTTTCGAAGTAATCTGGGGACTTCTCCCCAGAAGTCATCAGACAGAGTTTCCCAAGCCTTACTTGAGACAAAGAAATACCGTGATTTCCAATCACAGAAAGAAGAGGGGAAACCCCTAACTACCCTAGATTTCCTATCCCACGACAGGAGTTCAAAATAGCCATAGTGGGTCGAAGCTTTTAAACGGTACAAATACAAAAACTCATTCAGGGTTATCATCTCCCCGTCACAGGCGTACAACCAAATAGACATACAACTAATAATCGTCCTCCAAGCACTGGGGACAAGTTAACCTGGAGCGATTTGAAACTCGTCCAGCACTTGCATGATGAAAGGATGAACAGGAAAACGGAGACCGCACAGGAAGTCGGCCTCATAAAAACACACTTCCCCGTGGGCGAAATTACAAGCCTTTTCACCCAAACGGGGCAATCTAACAGAAGTTCCTTTAGGGAACTGGAACCTCTTCCTGTAACCCTTCAAATGGCTTTCTTTGAGGGAACAAGACTCGGAAAGAGCATGCAAAGGCCGCGAGGTTGAGGTTGAAGGCAATTTGGAGACGGCGGTGTCAACGACTTGGTTTTAAGACTCAGCATTGGAAGACAAACCGGTCTCCAACTCACTGGACCTGACATCATTCATCCTATACTCGACAGGGTCCATCTCTAAGTAATACCTAACTAAAGATTGATGGATTAGGGGATAGAGGGTGAACAAAACGAGCCTAATAGCAGAACTACGAGACACAAACAGACCTAACTGGGGACACCGACCAAAAGAGTGCTCAAGGAAGACTCCCAACCTGGCAAAGAAAAAAGAGACCAAGGGGCACTCTTAACTGAGATGCTCAAAACCAACCATTAAAACAAAAAGTGAAGAAACCTTACTAGAGATTTTGAAGATGAAGATCACTTGGCGCATCGAAATGCAGGCAAAATAGGGTGAAGGTAGGGGAATGGTTTTCTCTAAAAAGGAAAACCCAAAATTAAAGCGCGCCAAAACCGATGTAACTTCGCACACACCCCTAATCGAGAACCAACACGTGCCTGTTTCCTAAATGAGCAGTCGCTTCGCATTTAAACTAGAATGATGGATTTCGAAAATTGCAGAAAACTAGATTGTCGTGTCCAATCACATTCCTAAGATCGTCCAAACTCATGACGACCATGGAATGGGGGGGCAACTGACGAACATCCATGATAGGTTGTCTGTAAGAGCGACAATCACAACTGCGTCCTTTGACAAACATAGGGGCAAGACCCCGTTGACACGATTGGCAAGGCATGCGTGCACACATTGATAGCATAGATAAACGCCAGCTGGGCAACTGGCAATCCATAACTATGCCGAGACAGTTACAAAAGCAGTAACAGCACAACGGTCATCCATTGTGCCTTAACTGAGACTATCATTACCCATTAAATGCAACGATCAGGGGAAAAACGCTTAACCCAGCATTTAACAAACATAATTGCACTAACCTGAAGAAAGCTATAAAAGGTGAACCCAGCACTAAGGTAGAAGACAAGTAAAAATTACTAGAGAAAGAGAACTGTGAGAAAGTTTATTCTAGGAGTACGTAATCTGACTTAAGCATCGGAGTATTCTCAGCTGACCTTACGCTGGCAAAGACATTCTTTTGCTTTCCTCTTGTCTTGACAACAAGTCCCGGAGATCATCCATTGCACTGACGAGGAACATACTAAGAGGCACATTTCCAGCTTCATCATAGGTGATAATTCCTTTTTATTTTTCTAAGTAATTAAAAAGTAATTTTCTGCATGAACTAATCGATTTCACATCACACAACATATTTGTTGAAGTGCTATTACTCGAACAGCTCAATTCTTAGCCGGCATCATGTGACAATTCAAACAAAAGTAAAGAAGAAAGAAAAGAATACAAAAGCATTACAGCAGGACATCTAAAACAGTTTGATAATAAGATCCAGTTTCAAAGGTGGGGACTATGAACAGCGTTTACTAGTCGCCAAAATCGATAAACCCACATTTGTTTTATGCGCAAATTTCCATGTTCACACCCCAAGCAGCCTGGAAAACTTTGAATAATGAATATGGTGCGAAAATTCTTGGTACTGTAGATCCCACCGATATTTATGGGCGCTGTCCTTGTATGCGTAACTTCGCGTGAGTTCAGATCTTGACTTTTAGCATAAACAAAATTTCCATGAATTCGAAGACTTTTGGACAAGAATCTGGTGGAATCTTCCCTCATGTGCTTGAGAGATTCTGTGCATTCATCAGCACAATATCTTTTATTAAATTTGGGATCATGTTCGGTCACTACTTAGCGCACCGTAGTGACCGAACATGTTAGAATACAGATACATATTCATGTTTATATATCATAATGTCCATGATTTATATTAATTCTACCTCTCTTATATTGTAATAATTGAATTATCAAAAAATTTAGGGTAAAACTAATTCAATGATATGGTTGGAATAATCAATAAACTTTGAATATAATTGACAGAAAGATGTACAACATTGATAAGTATCACAAATAAAAGTAAAAAATAAAATAAAAAAAATTAATCCAAAAACATACCCTTAACTTTATTATGGAATTTTTAAAATCTTAGCCATTTATTTTTAAAAGAATTGGTATTGACGTATTGGAATTCTATATCACAAATAATTTAAGTGGACATCAAAATATAATCTACCTTAAAAAGATGATATGATATGAGAAATCCAGCTTCCAGTCTACGCTAGATGCAATTTAATACATGGGTGTGTGTGCGCACGTTATCTCATTCAATCACTTTGACAAAATAGTCAAAATCATGCTTAGATGACAACAAAGTGGATCCTACATATTTGATATTTCAAATAAAAACACCATGGCAACGGGAGCTTCTTTTGACTATGAAAATAGAATCTTGAATCATCTAAGTATCCAACCGCATTAAAAAAAAAAACCATCCAAAAGCATACACTGTATTCTTTATATAACTAGAGGTCTCCTAAATCTCCCTCTGTGAAGGTCTTTGGGGTCAGAGATACAACCTTGAAGACCCACCAAAGATGGCAAACTCTTCAGTTGTTCCATCGGCATACCTTCAAGGCCTAGTTCCAGCCGTGCCTGAATGGCTAAACAAAGGAGACAATGCATGGCAGATGGTATCTGCAGCACTAGTTGGCATGCAAGGCATGCCTGGGCTAGTGATTCTCTATGCAGGCCTAGTGAAGAAGAAATGGGCTCTAAACTCAGCTTTCATGGCTCTATTTGCCTTTGCAGCTGTAATGCCTTGTTGGGTATTGTGGGCTTACAAGATGTCATTTGGTGAAAAGCTTCTTCCATTTTGGGGTAAAGCTGGCCTTGCTGTTTCTCAAGACTACTTGATCCCACAAACTGTTTTACTCTCCACACAGTATAAAAATATTACTGCTGCAGCTACACCCTTATACCCTACAGCTACTATGGTGTTCTTCCAGTATGCCTTTGCTGCTGTGACTGTGATTTTGCTTGCTGGTTCAGTTCTGGGTCGGATGAGTATCAGAGCTTGGATGGCTTTTGTACCACTATGGATCACTTTCTCTTACACTGTTGGTGCATTCAGTGTATGGGGTGGTGGCTTCCTCTTCCAATGGGGTGTCATGGATTATTCAGGTGGTTATGTTGTCCATTTAGCTTCTGGTGCAGCAGGATTCACAGCAGCTTATTGGGTAAGGAAATCTTTCTATTTCACTGGCAATTGAGAGATTCCATTTAACATCAAGATTTTAATATTTAATGGATTTAACGAAGTACAAAGTGCCATGTTATTTAATTTTTGTTTCAACAATAAATTATTTAAATTTTAAATGGTGTGACATTAGATACATAATACATCTTTAGATTTATAAATATTGGGTTACGTTAATGGGCGCACAGTTTTTAATGAATTATCTTAAGAAAGTTTTGATACTATTTTTATTAGAAATATAAAAAGTTGTTAAAATAATTAATTCTATTTTTCTTTTCACATAAAAAAATTTAATTCTAAAAATATATATTAAACAAATATCATTAAGGCATCCGTTAACTTTTCCCGTAAATACTTAGTATAAACTACGATCCATTTTTAAAGATATTAATTCTGGAATTGTATGAAATTTTAAATGAATGAATATGGATTATGATCCTAGTCTGATAACTAGGATATTGTGTGGGGTGTAATTTTTATTTAAAGGGCGATATTGAAAGATACTTTGTTTAATTCTCAATTTTTAGCCATTAAAAGCAATTGCATATGACATATATTGCACTTGATCATAATCCAAGTAAGGGTGTACGCTTTCTCAAATAAAAAAATTAAAAAAAAAAAAAAAAAGTAAGTGTGTACGAATTTATGCAAAGTAGTCAATAGTGTAGCATCCAATGAATCAAATTATTCAACGAAAATAAGTAGTAGCTTTGACTTTTGCTTGGTCTTCATTGTAGGTTGGACCAAGATCGAGGGAGGACCGAGAAGAATTCCCACCTAACAATCTATTACTAGCACTTGCTGGTGCTGGAATTCTTTGGATGGGATGGACTGGTTTCAATGGTGGAGATCCTTTTTCTGCCAACGTGGATTCGTCTATGGCAGTTCTCAACACTCACATTTGTGCAGCCACCAGTCTGTTGGTATGGACATGTTGGGATGTGTTATTCTTCAAGAAACCATCTGTGATTGGAGCCATCCAGGGAATGATAACTGGGTTGGTCTGTATAACTCCTGGTGCAGGTGAGAACATTCTTATAAGAGAATTTTCCCCCTTACGTATTAGTAAAACTATGAATACAACTTTTTTCACAACAAATTTCATCATTGCTAAGTTAGTCGACCGTTTAAAAGTTTGTAGCTAGTGCACAAAATTTCTACGTTTGCAAGGTTTGAGTTGGTCAAGAAAATAATGGTGGGTGTGCTAGTAACAGTTGTGTCCACCACAAACAGTTGACTAACCCAATAATTGTGAAATCTATTTTCTTGTAAAAAATGTTGTATGTATCATTATTGCTTACATATACCATGAAAAAAAAAATGTCTCCTTTAGTTAATATCAATTTTCGTTATATAAGATTTACCAGTAGATGTACTAATAAATATGATTGATATCACTTTAAAACATAACAAATAAATGTCTCCTTTTTTTTTTCTTTTTTTCCTGTGTAATTGATGATACATCAGTTTAAAATTTATGGTATCCTAAAAATTATGCTATACCTATACTTTATTCAATGTTCTCCACATTCTCAAACTTTCGACAATTCACAGGTCTTGTTCAAGGTTGGGCTGCCCTGGTAATGGGAATAGCTTCTGGGACTATTCCATGGTACACAATGATGGTTTTGAGCAAGAAGCTGCCATTTTTGCAAAAGGTTGATGACACCCTTGGTGTCTTTCATACTCATGCTGTTGCAGGAACCTTAGGTGGAGCTCTTACTGGACTCTTTGCTCATCCATACCTCTCGAGCCTGTTCCTACCTGTCCCCAATTCAAAAGGGTCCTTCTATGGTGGTAGGGGGGGAGTTCAATTTTGGAAGCAATTGGCAGCAGCAGCTTTTATTATAGGTTGGAATGTAGTAGCTACATCCATCATACTCAATGTCATTAGACTTATAATACCCCTTCGAATGACCGATGAAGAGATCGAGATTGGGGATGATGCAGCTCATGGAGAAGAAGCCTATGCTCTTCAAGGGCAAGGACGAAGGGAAAAATTTATTCAAAATGGTAAGGGCAATGCTCAGATTGAACTTGAAGAACCCTGATTCTATTGTTGGACTAAAGGAAATGTAAAAACATTCATTAGCAATTTTATAGACCGCATAAGAGATTGAAAAATGAAAGGAACATATTAAATGTTGTAGATAAGCAACTTAAAACTAAAGGTGGGGAAATTACAATTGTTGTTCAAGGAATTTAGTTCCCTTTATTACATTCATGCATTCTACAACACAATGCAAAAGGTGAACTTTGAATGAAGCACCAAAAGATATTCAGCATGCTTGCAATTTTGGGTTTCACACCTTGTTCTATAGACCATTGCCTTGATAAAGCACATTTTAACCAATTCAAATTGTTCCTAGTCCTGAGTTACATTTGTTGATTATGATGATGAGGTTGAGGAATTCTAGCTTCCAACTTCAGAGTCAAAGGTTTTACATTTGGTTGTTAACTAAGACAGCATTGCTTTTGTTGCTATTTCAATTGGAGTGCTCTAACAACCTAGAGAGGACTTCCTGACATAAAATAAACAGGTAAGAGGAGCCCTTTATTAGGTTTGACATCTCTTGCCTTCTCCCCATAGATGAGAACGACAGATGACAAAGATGTCACACATTCCATAATCAATCTCACAAATACTTCATTAAACCCAAAGTTCCTCATAACAACTTGCAGAAAAGTTTCCAAATTATCATTTAAAATAAGCTATTAATTTGCAAGTCCAATTTTACTGCCATTAACCCATCTTTCACTTTTCTTGATTTGAAAAGCTAGGTAACATTTCTGGCACTACCACCTCATTTTCTGTAAATAATTTTCCATGAATGAAGGATGAGAGGTCTTAATCTTGACACTAAGAGAGTAATAGGTCTTAATCAAGATTTAGTAATTGTCTTCTACCATATTTCAAAGACTAATAGACTTGAAATGATTTAAAAGAGGTAGTATTAGGTAACCTAGGTTGGCTGAATATATATATATATATGGTTCCCTTTCCTTTACACGCAAATAATGAAAGGGAATAACATTAGACATGGCAAAATGGGTTAGAATTTTTTGACCCAACCCGACTTGAAAAATACCCGATCCGAACCCAATTTTTTTGACTCAAAGCAAAAATGGGTTGACTCGTGACCTAACCCATTTAAAAAAAAAATTTGGGTAAAAAATAATAATAAAATTAAGACAATATTGGTTTAATTGTTTGTTGTGAGCTTTAAGGAAACAATTGAGACATTTACATAACTACATGCAAATGAATTGAAAGATGAATGGTTGAGCATTCTATAATGAGTAAAAAAATTTAGATATCAAATAGTAAAGTACATACCAAGATAATTTGGTTATAGTAAAATTAAAAACGTAGATTTAAAATTGTAGATATGTGTGAGAAACATTCATAAGTGTGAAAATAGTAAAGCCAAAATATCAAATTACCATAAATTATGAATGCTTAGACCTATTTTTTAACAATTTATGTCCAAAATAAACGGTTTTTCAAAATAAATTATGATATTTCCTAGAGTATGTATTGCTTAACAATGATATGATATTCATAAAAGAGATCATTTATAAATAATTAAACAATCAAACTTTAATGTATATTCTCAAATTGAAATATAGTGTCAACCATAATTGATAATAAATTATAAAATTAATTTTCAAACTTGTAAACTTCTTATATGTTGTTATTCTTTGTCAAATGAGTTATCCAATAAGTCATTTGTAATTTTGTTTTATATTTTGGGATGTTGATATTGTGTAGAAATAAAACTTGTGTATTTGTTTTACTTATCTTTGTGTTATTTTGTTTTAGTTAGCAATGTTGGGATTTATATAATTTTAAAATTATTGAATAAATATTAATAAGTTTAACTGAGTTCATTCTTGATATAAGTGGTGAATTCAAAGTAATGCATTTTACATCAAGTAATTTGTTACATAACTTTCCAAATGGCAAATACACATTGTTTTCTTTATAATAATAATAAAAAAAAATTCAAGTGAAAAATATAGGTGAACCCAACCTGACCCGACTGAATCCGTTTTTAACCCGCTTAAAATGACTCGTTTTTAACCCACAACCTAATTGACCGACCCGAAACCGACCTGCTCATTTGCCATGTCTAAATAACATTGACCAAATCATGATTAGTTGAAAACAAAAAGTGGGTCCTACATATTTCAGATAAAATAAAACACCATGACAAAGGGAACTTTCTTTTTTTTATTGCATTACAAAGGGAACTAAAGCATATACTTGCATAGTATTTTTCTTTTATAAATTTATATAGCTATATGTGTCCCGTATCTATAGCCTCTAGCTTAAGCTTTTGGGAATCTATAGCATTAGTGAAGGTTTTGGGTGTTTACCAACAAAAAAGAAAAGAAGAATAAGGTTTTGGGGTCAAAGGCAACAATCTTGAAGACCCACCAACCAACAATGGCAAACGCTTTGGTTGTTCCATCGGCATACCTTCAAGGCCTCACTCCTGCTGTGCCTGAATGGCTAAACAAGGGTGACAATGCATAGCAGATGATATCTGGAGCACTAGTTTGCATGCAAAGCATGCCTGAGCTAGTGATCATCTATGCAGGTATAGTAAAGAAGAAATGGGCTCTAAACTCAGCTTCATGGCTCTATTTGCCTTTGCAGCTGTAATCCCTTGTTGGGTACTATGGGCTTACAACATGTCATTTGGTGAAAAGCTCCTTCCATTTTGGGGCAAAGCTGGGCTTGCTGTTTCTGAAGACTTTTTGATCTCACAAACCATCTTACCCTCTACACAGTACAAAAATATAACTTCAGCAGCTACACCCCTGTTCCCCATGGCTACGATGGTTTTCTTCCAATATCCCTTTGCAGCTGAGACTGTGATACTGCTTTGTGGGTCAGTTCTGGGTCGAATGAGCTTCAGAGCTTGGATGGCCTTTGTACCACTGTGGCTCACTTTTTCTTACACTGTTAGCGCATTCAGTGTTTGGGGTGGTGGCTTCCTCTTCCAGTGGGGTGTCATGGATTATTCAGGTGGTTATGTTGTCCATGTGGCCTCTGGGGCAGCAGGATACACAGCAGCTTATTGGGTAAGGAAATCGATCCAATACAAGATCCTTTTCATATCTTATTTGGTGGATGTAACAGTCTAATTTTAAATAACATTGTACAGTATATACTTTTAGAATGCATTTCAAATTGATTCCCTCCATTTGAAATTGATCAATTTCATGGATAATATTAGACATTATAAATTCGAAGGGAAAAATTATACTCTATATCTAAAATTAACCCATTTATGATTAATATTAAATGTTAGAAGTTTTAAATAGTATAGATTACCATGTCATTTAAAACTTTAAATGATTTGACCATCGGTATAATGTCAAATTTATAAAAATAAAATCTTAACCGTGAAATAAACTCTTTAATGCCAATGAAACGAAAAGTATTTTCAATGTCAACTCTTTATACTATGATGAAATGTATCCTCCACTTAAGAGTGAGATGGAAATCATTTATAAATAAAATGGATGACCTCTGTATCCACCAATGATAGTAAGTAGTAACATTGACTTGCTTGGTCTTCCTTGTAGGTTGGACCAAGATCGAAGGAGGACAGAGAAGAATTCCCACCTAACAATCTATTACTAGCACTCACAGTGTCAGGAATTCTTTGGGGGGGATGGACTGGTTTCAATGGTGGAGATCCTTTTGCTGCCAACGTAGATTCCTCCATGGCTGTTATCAACACTCACATTTGTACAGCCACTAGTCTCTAGGTATGGACATGCTTGGATGTGATATACTTCAAGAAACCCTCTGTGATTGGAGCTATCCAGGGGATGATGACTGGGTTGGTCTGTATAACTCCTGGTGCAGGTGAGAACATTTCGTAAGAAAATTTGTCACCTTATACATATATATCAGGAAAATGTTAAATCCACTATAATTTTTACAATAAATTAACATAACAATGAATGTAAAGGGTAAAACATACATATAATTCCTTTTAAGGGCAGTGAATTAGGCTCTCCAAATAAATTCAAACACAAAATTGCATTGAATACAATTGTCCTTGGAAAAGATAACATTGCATGAACTGTACCTAATTTTTTTTTCTACAAGTCAATGATTGAATTACTTTTTTTTTATGATTGATGGCACATCATCTTGTAAGTTTTATATCTTATTCTTGTTTTGTCCTTTTCACTAATATACTAGTATTCTAATTCGCTTCAATAGCAAGCAAGCATTGTAATTATACCATCCATTGTTTTCAACGATAAAATAGTAATCACGTCGCCTTTATTCTCTTATCTTATAGAGTATCTTGATTTCATAATTTGAAAGGACCCTAATGGTATTGCCATGATTAAATTCTCAAGTGATTTATCACCACAAATTCAATTAATTGTAACCCTTTCTTTGTTTTGGAATCATTATTCACTCCCTTAAGTCTCTTGTAACTTTGACCAACAAGGGCAGGAAACTCTTTCATTCAAACAAATGAAGCATATCCAACAGTATATCACTTTTAAATGAGGAAACTTCAAAGAGTAACGTTGAGATACTATAAATCTTACAAATTATCACAAAAAGTTATATAAATATTTATTTGTGGAGCCTGTTATTTAAAAGGATATAGGAATCATAAGAGGTGGGCTTAGGGCCCAATAGCCCAGTCCGAGGACGCTCAGGTATCCGAGGATAGTTTAAAAGAATTATTGAGGGGATAATATACGAGAAAATGGTGGATGTCGTATACAGTGGCATAACGCGCGTCCGAGGATGAAATTCACCTCGGATACCAAAGTCCGAGGTGAACGTAACTATCATTTTATCCAGGGTACTCCGTAAAGTTGTATCTGAACTGGAAGTTGAATATAAACCTAAGGAGGAGTTGGGGGAGGTAACAAATATCTTCCAAGGCTATCACCTCCATATTAAATGCTTTCCAGCTAACCCTCTGGCCGCATTAATGTGGAGGTGATACCTGAACAGTAACCAAGCAGCTTTATGACCACTGAGCAAAGGTGCCGGTAGGTGCTGGATGGGACAGAAAGGAGTTCCCCGGATAAGAACTACACGTGTACGATGGAAATAAAGGAAGGAACACAATATATAATATGGAAGCGGATGACATTAGGAAGGACTTTTGGAAGAAAAAGAAAGAAAGAAGGAGAGAGAACACTAGAGCTTAGAAGAAAGCCTCACTGAAACCTAGCCGAGGAGAATCTTTCCTACACAGTCAACTTGAAGTATCTTTTATTGTGTAATAAATATAACCTTTCCTGTTGAATACCGCTAGTTCTTGTACCCACGCTCTAAAAATTTATTATTAAGGCTTGTTGGGCTGAAAACCCATTCATACACTGGGTCCAATCCATATTGAGTCCCTACATTATTTATTATGTTATTGAATACGTAAATGCCGGCACACCAATCATATATATTCTTTGTCATGTTAAATATGTAAGTCTTTTGTAATAAAATTGATAATAATTTTTGTCTTTTTCGAGTTCCAATTACCTAAAAATTGCTCTATTAATTGTATGGTTATAGGTGGATGACACCTTAGGTGTATTTCACACACACGTGGTGGCGGGGCTACTAGGCGGGCTTCTCACCGGGCTTTCGCCGGAGCCAGACCTTTGTGCTCTCATACTAAAAAATCCCAACACAAGGGGTGCATTTTATGGTTCTAAGGGTTGGATGCAATTCTTGAAGCAATTGGCTGCAGCCACGTTTGTGATTGGTTGGAACCTAGTGTCCACCACAATAATTTGTCTAGGCATAACGTTTTTTATTCCATTAAGAATGCCTGACGAGCAGCTGGTGATTGGAGACGATGCTGTGCATGGAGAGGAGGCTTATGCTCTTTGGGGAGATGGGGGAAAAATGTGACCCTACAAAGCATGGTTGGCATGCATCTTTGCACTCAGACACAGCTCCATCACCATACATCAATGGAGCAAGAGGTTTGGCCATCAACTTGTAAGCCAACTAGTGTGTATCATAGGCCACAAAAAACAATGAGAAAACATGCTGGTAGGACATGGAGTGAAAGAGGTAATTATTTAATACTCCAAGAATAATGTTTACTTCTATATATTATGTAATAGTGGATTCAGTAATTAAATGTATGATAGAATCCGCAATTCATGTGAGAAGATTGATGGAGTATTGGATAATTTTTTTAGTGTAAAATGTTTTGTAATTATTTGATTTTGTGAGTATAATTTTTTAATGAACTTATAATATCTTTATAGGAGAAAATATATACATACAAAATTCCGTTGTTGTTTTCCCCCCATGTTGAGTCTTATTTTGATTATTTGTTTTGAGTGTACACTTAACACCTTGTAGAGCTGTTTTATGTGACTAGTAATTGTGTAACACTTGACTCTAGAGGCTATAAGGATAGTACTCAACCTCCATAGGGGGGGTTTTTGTGCGTAATACAAAATCCACATGTGATGGATTTATATTTTATATGAAAATAATATTGATAGGTATCATCATATGATTAATTCATTGTTTGTTTTTATGACATATAAAACATTACCACATAAGATTAGATGATATCACAACAACAAAAAAGGCCTATTGTGGCGGGCCAAAACTGCCGCAAAAGCCCAAAAAATGGCCGCTAAAGGGGCCTATTGCGGTAGTTCTATCCACCAGCTTTGCAATGCCACAATAGCTCTATTGCGGTGGTAACAAAAAACGCCGCAATAGATCTGCCATTTAGCAGCGCTTATAGACTATTGCAGCAGGCTAAAAACCGCCGCCATATAAGGTTGCCATTCGGTTAAGTGGCCTTTTGCGGCAATCAATAAGCACCACTATATATTTGAAACTTTAGCGGCAGGCGATAAACGCCACTATAGGTCTGTCTTCAATTATTTCACAATTTTAGTCCTTCAGCTAGGTTTTTTTTTTTTTTTTCCTCCTAGGTTCTAAAACCACATTTCTATTACAAATAACCTGTAATAATTTTAGCTCCACTAAGACATTACCACAAAAGTAACTAGATAACACCACAAATGTCTCCAAACTAACATTATATTAACATAGAAATATATTATCAAATACATAACATTGTCTATAACCATCATCATAAGATTAACAAGAAAAAAGATATGGTCCTTTGAATAAAATGACCGCTTAAATTAAGCTAATACTATAATTAAAGTTTCAAAGTGTTTAAAAATATCCTCCAACATTTGCAAAAAATGTGGTTGTTCAAATGTAGTTCTTTGTACACAAAAAGTCCTCAAACACCAATAACTTAAAAAAGCCCATAATAAGACCTTGTGGATGACTCCAGCCTATTTCAGTAATCTATAAAAGAAGCCATTCACTCATAAATTTAACTAAACCAGCAACTTTCTAATGCAGAGAAACATAAAAGGCCATCATCTGATGTTCTTCTTGCACCTTTATATGTGAGATGACTACGTTGAAAGTGAATGGGTGATTTAGGATTAGAGCTCCTCCTAAAAGTAATTCATACCAATGATGCTCTCCAGAGATCCTCAAAAGAAATAATATACCCATATAATATTGACTCAAACTTGCTTGCTAACAATTATATTGGCTCAACCTTAGGAAAGAAGAATGACAGGCTAACCTTCATTTGCTTAGAAAAAACATTTGAATGGAAGAAAATGTGCCATGCAGAGACATACATACGGCCATGATACAAGAATGGCCTCTCAAGTGCATAAGAATAACTGTGTTGAACAACCTGAAACAGGTACTCTGTTAATTAGGCCCACAACTGGAATTACCAGAGGGAGAACATAAAGAATCATATATACTTATATATATGCAATTTGAAACTTAGGGAGATTAAAATTACCGCTAGAGCAGAGTTTATGCAACTCACCTCTGGTAAAACGGTCAAATATTGTTGGAAGAGGCCCTGGCTTTTGATGAACCACAGTTGGCCCTTGTTTATCTAAAGAAATCCTTCTTCGAGCATTAGCTCCAGCATAGCCATTCACAACCCTAATGGTAAATTATTAGTCATTACAACAGAAAATTTAAATTTATTAGAAATGAAATGATAATTCATAATACTAACAATAACACAACAATATTTGAATTAAGGTTCCATCCTAGTAATAAAGAATGACACATATCTAAAAGTAAAATAAATTGGACCAGCACATGTGTATTTGTTCCATGAAAAGGAAAATAATGTCTACAAGAAGATTAAATTGTGTCACACAAAAGCCAAATTCTGAGACCCTATCGCCATCATCAAATTCATATACCTTTTTTCTATTATTATCTTGACTATTCTATCAAAATAAGAGGGCTCCACTGCCATGTGGACCCACGATGTAGACCTTTTCAGCATATTTATATATATAAATAAATATATATATATATATATATATTATAAGCTTAAACAGTGACTATATTTAAAAATTGCTTCAGCCCAGCTAAGCCAAAGAATGTGAACTAAGTTTGTACACCACGTGACAAAGTTACATCAGCCAGACAAAAAAAGGAAATGGCAGCAGTCTGTATTTTCCCAGCATAATCAAAGAATTATTTAGAAAAATATTTCACAATCATTACTCAGAGAGAGAGAGAGAGAGAGAGAGTCCCACTAGCATTGGTAAGCATTAGAACACTAGCAATAAGCTCTAAACCCTCTCCCTCACACACAGACACGCATGCATTCTGTTGTGACTCTTTGCTTCACACACACGCATGCATTCTGTTGTGACTCTTTGCTTCACACGCATACACACTATGGTTTTTGTCTACAATACTTTAATCTACACACTTTTCAAACACCAAGCACACACACACACAAACACGGACCCGGCACTTACTCCCACATGTGCATTAACAGTCGCAACATGCTGATACTGAGGTGATGATCAAAATCATGTTGGAGCTTAAGAGCATTCTTGATCATTGAAGGTTCACACCTAAGCACTGCAAAAAGGTAAAGTCATCCATAATGTAATTTTTATTAAGGTTGCACTTTGGCTGCTGCAAGATTTAAATTTAAATGGTTGAAGATTAAAACAAGTATTAACTGGACATTCAGCCACAATTATGCAATTTATAGACTTTGACATGAGTTGAATTTTGTATAAAGATTATTACCTAGTGTTGGTCCTGTAAGATCAGGGGACTTAGGAGGAGTGATGTGGATACAATAAATACTCAAGCTGCTCAATTGGAAGCCTGAGTTATACTAACTATTAAAATATTAATAGGTAACAAGGTTCAAAACCCTGTACAGTTCCCCACGTAGACCACAAGACCTAATATCAATGTATTTGGTCATAGTTTCAAAAGCAATTCCCCATCCTAATACTGAAGTAAGATAGTCATAATGTCATATATATATATATAAATATACACACACTCTTTGTATGACCAAGGGGCTATATATACTATTTTAAAGTATTTATATGCTCTAAGTTTCAATTAGACATAGGCAGATGCTGCAATCAAATGCATCAGAACTTATAACCGATAAATAACCAACCCAAACCAACCACAAATCACAACACCAGTATCAACTAATCAATCACAATAGTCACTCATCTTAAAATATGCTCTTTAATACTTCTTGTAGATATGCTCTTTCTTTATTTTTTGACGTACTTTTTCTCACTTTTTCGAAGTATAAGTATACTTTTAACCCATTTTCAGCAAAAAAAAAATCCAATTAAGCTGATGCAAAATGGACACACATCTTGTTTTGAACTGAAAGGGTAAATTCTTTTTATTGCTGCTATTATATTAACTGCATTTTTTTGCTAGATTTATTAACTGAATTTCATGCCTCTTATCCATGCCATTAATTTGAATGAAAGTTAAACATACAAATTGATAACAACTGAATTTTCATATAGATTTCACCCAAGTGATAATATATTAACGGATAGTGATGGTGGATGGTTGGGACATGCCAATTATGAATGTCCATCCTCCAACCTAATTTTGTCACTTTAGTACGATATATACATGCAAATGGGAGGTCAAATTTCTATCCAAAATGAATGTTATTATATTTAATGATATGGCTAAAACTAGCAGTGGAGGCCTCTTAAGGGGTTTTATGGTGGATGACAGTCATGCACAGTGGATCAATGTGAAACTATATATTGATTGATATGAAACTATAGTACGAGTCTTTAAGTAATTTAATGTGCAGAGGGTGTGTAAAGTAATTAGCTTTTAATTTTGGGCCCTATTTTCATTTCATTTCATGAGCTTATATTAGAGTTGTGTATAGATACATGGTATATTGTTTTGAATGAAGATTCTTTGATGTAAGCTGTATGTCGCTTGCACAGGTCAGTGTCCTTTTTACTAGTATAGTGTTCAATGAGTAATGCTTCTTTAAATTATTTTCCTTAGAATGTGAACTTATTTACAAATATTTATATATCTTTAGCATCTCTAGATTCCACAGCTCAGACAGGACATGCAAATGGGGCTGATTGGCAAGAAATTCTACCAAAAAATTTAAAAATAAGAAAATCAAAATTAAATGATAAAAAATTTAGAAAGAAAGTAAATAGGGGAACTGAAGAGAGGACCAAGTGAGGTTGAGTAAGGTAGCGAAGCAGAGAAGGGCATAGTAGGAAATTAAAACGTATGAGCCACGATTGTACAGTTTCTTCAGGTTCTTCTTCGCGTGGATCGATAGGTACCCTATGAACACCACTGACGCCACCACCAGAACCACGTCGAACCAGACTCCGTGGCATCCCGGTGAACCATCATGGCCGTCAGTGTTGGCCGGAATGAGTAGTGGCTGGAGAGATAAGGGAGGAGACTCGGGGTTGATTTGGAGGCTCGTCGTTGACATTTTTCCGGATTTTGTTTAGTTGGTGGGGGTTATGGAAACCCTAATTTTGGATTGTTGGGCATTGTTTGGTTGGTGGTGGTTGATGATCGGAGAGGAGCTTGAGTTGTTGACCATGGAGAGGTTTAGAATGAGCTTAGGCCGAGATCGAAGAGAGAGAGAGAGAGGGCTTGGTGAGGTGGTTTATTGTGGAGGCTTAGGGTCTGTGGTGGAGTTAAGGTTCGAAGAGGGAGCTTGAAGGGTCTATTTGAAAGAGGAGAGGCTGAGAGCTTAAAGAGAGAGGGGATGGGGAATGAGGAGGGCGGCTGAATGAGAAAGAGATGTGTAGGGGCTTTTATGTTTAGATTTAAATAGAACCAAAACGACGTAGTTTTGATAATAGTAAAAAAAAAAAAAAAAAAAAAGGTTGTCATGGAGGTTAGAACCAGGACGGGAAAATATACATGGCACGCATGTTAACCACTAAGGCAACATACGTTTTAGTTGTACATTATTATTATCTATATATAATATAAAACTGAATTTTTTGACTTACATGACAATTAGGATTAAAAAAATAATTATAATTTTTTTTAATTAGACCTCACATTAGATTTTTTTTTTTATATATATATAAAAAGGACTCACTTTAGGTTTCAATACAAAGAAAAAGAAAAAAGAAACACTCACGTACAAAATAAAAAAACTTTAGGATGAACGAAAAAAGAGAGAAAGACTCTTGTTTTAGAACTCTCTCACAATTTAGTTTTTAAAAAGACCACACGTTCGAATTTTTTTTTTTTTTTAAAAGGGACTCACTTTAGTTTTTTTTTTTTTTTTTTTTTTTTTTTTTTTTTAAGAAGAAGAAGAAAGACTCATGTAAAAAATAAAATAAAAAAATAAAAAACTTTAAGATTAAGGAAAAAAGAGAGAGAGACTTTTATTAAAACTCTCACACTATTTAATTTAAAAAATTAAAATGATGATAAATATATGAAGAATGAAAAATATATAAAGTTTGATCACCTTGAAATTTTGTAAGTATGAAAAATATATGAAAATAATATAATCTAACGGTAAAATTATCAAAATTCACATCAAATTAAGAAATATAGGGTTGGGTTCAAGTTACACTTAATGTAACTCTAAAAAATATTACATCAACCAATAACTTATTGTTGAATTCATATTTTTAAAATCCAACCGTTGGATCACATGTTCTATATGTTCTTAACATGCATGCCAATTTTATGTCAATTAGATGTAATTCACCATTTGATCTTTAAACTCATCTTTTATGCGTTATTTTAAAAGACAAAAACTTGAATTTAAACAACTGATTGATGACATGGCTATTAATCTTTGATCACCTTGAAATTTTGTAAGAATGAAAAATATATGAAGATAATGTAATCTAACGGTAGATTTGTCAAAATTCACATTGAATTAAGAAATATAGGGTTAGGTTCAAGTTACACCTAATGTAACTCTAAAAAATGTTACACTAACCAATAATTTATTATTCAATTCATATTTTAAAAATCCAACCATTGGATTACATGTTCTATATGTTCTTAACGTGCATGCCAATTTTCATGCCAATCGGGTGTAATTTACAATTTGATCTTTAAACTCCTCTTTTATGCGTTATTTGAAACTACAAAAACTTGAATTTAAACAATTGATTAATGACATGGCTATTAATCTTTGATCACTTTGAAATTTTGTAAGCATGAAAAATATATGAAGATAATGTAATCTAACGGTAGATTTGTCAAAATTCACATTGAATTAAGAAATATAGGGTTGGGTTTAAGTTACACTTGATGTAACTCTAAAAAATATTAAACCAACCAATAACTTATTATTGAATTCATATTTTTAAAATCCAACCGTTGGATTACATGTTCTATATGTTCTTAACATGTATGCCAATTTTCATGCCAATCGAAGGTAATTTACCATTTGATCTTTAAGCTCATCTTTTATGCGTTATTTTAAACTACAAAAACTTGAATTTGAACAATTGATTGATGACATGGCTATTAATCTTTGATCACCTTGAAATTTTGTAAGCATGAAAAATATATGAAGATAATGTAACCTAACGGTAGATTTGTCAAAATTCACATCGAATTAATAAATATAGGGTTGGGTTCAAATTACACTTGATGTAACTCTAAAAAATATTACACCAACCAATAACTTATTGTTGAATTCATACTTTTAAATTCCAACCGTTGGATCACATGTTCTATATGTTCTTAACGTGCATGCCAATTTTCATGCCAATCGGGTGTAATTTACCATTTGATCTTTAAACTCATATTTTATGCATTATTTTAGACTACAAAAACTTGAATTTAGATAATTGATTGATGACATGTTTATTAATCTTTGATCACCTTGAAATTTTGTAAGCTTGAAAAATATATGAAAATAATGAAATCTAAAGGTAGATTTGTCAAAATTCACATTGAATTAAAAAATATAGAGTTGGGTTCAAGTTACACTTGATGTAACTCTAAAAAATGTTACACTAACCAATAACTTATTATTGAATTCATATTTTGAAAATCCAACCGTTGGATCACATTTTCTATATGTTCTTAACGTGCATGCCAATTTTCATTCCAATTCGGTGTAATTTACTATTTGATCTTTAAACTCATCTTTTATGCGTTATTTTAAACTACAAAAACTTGAATTTAAACAATTGATTAATGACATGGCTATTAATCTTTGATCACCTTGAAATTTTGTAAGCATGAAAAACATATGAAGATAATGTAATTTAACAGTAGATTTGTCAAAATTCACATCAAATTAAGAAATATAGGGTTGGGTTCAAATTACACTTGATGTAACTCTAAAAAATATTACACCAACCAATAATTTATTGTTGAATTCATATTTTTAAAATCCAACCATTGGATCACGTGTTCTATATGTTCTTAACATGCATGCCAATTTTCATGCCAATCGGAAGTAATTTACCATTTGATCTTTAAACTCATCTTTTATGCGTTATTTTAAACTACAAAAACTTGAATTTAGATAATTGATTGACAACATGTTTAATAATCTTTGATCACCTTGAAATTTTGTAAACTTGAAAAATATATGAAGATAATGTAATCTAACGGTAGATTTGTCAAAATTCACATTGAATTAAGAAATATAGGGTTGGGTTCAAGTTACACTTGATGTAACTCTAAAAAATGTTACCCTAACCAATAACTTATTATTGAATTCATATTTTGAAAATCCAACCATTGAATCACATTTTCTATATATTCTTAACGTGCATGCCAATTTTCATTCCAATCCGGTGTAATTTACTATTTGATCTTTAAACTCATCTTTTATGCGTTATTTTAAACTACAAAAACTTGAATTTAAACAATTGATTGATGATATGGCTATTAATCTTTGATCACCTTGAAATTTTGTAAGCATGAAAAATATATGAAGATAATGTAATCTAACGGTAGATTTGTCAAAATTCACAATGAATTAAGAAATATAGGGTTGGGTTCAAGTTACACCTGATGTAACTCTAAAAAAATGTTACACCAACTAATAACTTATTATTGAATTCATATTTTGAAAATCCAACAATTGGATTACATGTTCTATATGTTCTTAATGTGCATGCCAATTTCTATTCCAATCGAGGTTAATTTACAATTTGATCTTTAAACTCATCTTTTATGCGTTATTTTAAACTACAAAAACTTGAATTTAAACAATTGATTAATGACATGACTATTAATCTTTGATCACCTTGAAATTTTGTTAGCATGAAAAATATATGAAAATAATGTAATCTAATGGTAAATTTGTCAAAATTCACATTGAATTAAGAAATATAGGGTTGGGTTCAAGTTACACCTGATGTAACTCTACGAAATGTTACACCAACCAATAACTTATTATTGAATTTATATTTTGAAAATCCAACCGTTGGATTACATGTTCTATATGTTCTTAACGTGCATGCTAATTTTCATGCCAATCGGTTGTAATTTACAATTTTATTTAAACTCCTCTTTTATGCGTTATTTTAAAATACAAAAACTTGAATTTAAATAATTAATTGATGACATGACTATTAATATTTGATCACTTTGAAATTTTGTAAGCATGAAAAATATATGAAGATAATGTAATATAACGGTAGATTTGTCAAAATTCACATTGAATTAAGAAATATAAGGTTGGGTTCAAGTTATACTTGATGTAACTCTAAAAAATATTACATCAACCAATAACTTATTATTGAATTCATATTTTTAAAATCCAACCGTTGGATTACATGTTCTATATGCCTTAATGTGTATGCCAATTTTCATGCCAATCGGGTGTAATTTACCATTTGATCTTTAAGTGAGATGGCGAAAAAAATAGAGGGAAATTTTGGGGCCAGGAAATTTAAAGGTCTATTGCGGCGGTCCAACCCGCCGCTATAACTAAGAAAAGGCGCCGCAAAAAGGATCCCTATTGTGGCGGTCATACAAAACGCTGCTACATCTCCTATATTGCAGTGTTTTTCTCTGCCGCTGCTATAGCATCTGCTCAAAATGATATATTTATTGCGGCGAGGCTTTTGGAGAGCCGCTATATCTTAGTTACCGCTGCTAAAACAGGTCTATTGCAGCTATTTATGTCCTACCACTATTGGATGCCTCAAAAAACCTACCTATAGCGATTGTCACAAAAAACGCCGCAATAGATCTCATGTACAGCGACAGTCCAAAAACGCGCCGCAATAGCTGACATATAGCGGCAGTTTTCGCACTCGCCGTAATAGGCCCGCCGCAATTGCTCGTTTTTCTTGTACTGTATACTCAAATTTTCTGGAATTTCATGTTTTAAGGAGAAACTAGAATGAAAATTTGTGTTTCCCCCTTAATTTTTTTCCATTTTGTGAAAGTATATAGGAGGATTGTATCCAAAGAAGTAACCAATCAATAGAATTAATTAATTTCTGAATGATGGCACTATTGGAGTTTGCCTTTCGTTCTGCTTGATTGTGCAGGCCAAGCTTTTTATAAATTCCACCCACATTTGTTAAGCTATATATAAATACTACATATATTCTTGAGGAAGACATTGCATCCGTCGTTTCTGTGGAAAAATTGGAGCCTAACTATGAGCTAAACACAAAAACAGAAAAACCATAAGGTCCATTAATTACTCTCTTGGAATTTACTTATAGAACAAAGTTTTGTGAGTCTAGTTTAACGCATTAATTGAAAAGTCATCCAAGTGTGGCATGTACATATATACCAAACAAATGAACAATACTACAAAGAAATTGAAACCAAATAACAAAAAGACAACAAGATTGTCATAACAAGGCCAGTGGCAATCTTGCACTGGCCTTGTTGTGACAATCATGCACTGGCCTTGTTGTGACAATCTTTTTAATGGCCCTTAGAGCTTTGATAACCACCTCTTAGTAGTTCGGCAATGGGAGAAAGGCATGTCGGCGCAGAACATCACCTTCCCTAGCATCTCCCTGTGGGTCCAGGTGTGGGGTTCGCCCTTCGACCTGCTTAATGCAGGAGCTGCCAAGGATATAGGGAGTGGCTTGGGACGAGTTGTCGACGTTGACTAAACAACTCTCTCTTCGGATCAAGCTAGGCGTTGACACCCCATTTTGCAACCTGTATTTAACCACGCATGGAGGATAAAAGAGTAATTTTGCCTTGAAAATATGCATCTTGATTCTAGCCATTAGATCCTTGGATTCATTTCACCAAAATGATCTTGATGTTGTAATGATCAAATCGACTGATCATAAGCCCTAATCGGACCACCGGATTGAAAGTTATCATCAAATCAAGTTTTAATGGCTAAGATGTACTATCACAAATTGAGTCCGACTATATATGATTATGAACAATTGATTTCAATTGGTTATAGGAGTAATCAATTTGAAATCAATGATGTGTCATAATTTAATTGGTTAGGACTACATTTTATGGTGAGGTTGCATACACCTAATTAATTAGATAGTTAAACATTAATTATTCAATGAGTAATTTGTGTAATTATCTTTTAATTAGAGTAAATTGGGAACCAATTAATTCTGAAATGGGAGTGATTGGAGCCATTTAATGTTAATTGGGAGCTAATTTGGGACCTATTAATGTTAATTGTGCTGAAACCATTTTCTAACAAATGACTTCTGCTCACTATTTCATCAATATCTCTCAGAATATTTTGAATCTGTGAATGAGGTTAATTTTCCCAGAAACTAGACATTCGGGGCTTCAATTTGAGCACAAGAACAAGACAATTCCGATCAGAATTGGGTTAGATATGATTTTTCGAAGTTGGCTCTACAAGCTGTTACAGCAGCTACGTACGGGAAAACCGAATTTTGGCTTGCTCCCCACTCCCACCAATCTCTCCATTTAATGCACCAGATTTTTCCCAAGGCTAAAATGAGGTCTAGGTTTATAATCCTTGTCAACCCTCATTAAATGGTCTTCCATTCATATTCCCTCCACTACTACTATATAAACCATTCCCCTCCTTCATTCCAAAGACACAAAAACCCCCCTCTCTTCTCCTCTCTTGAATTCTAGTGAAGTAGAGTAGTCTTGTCATATCTTGGTCTTCCTGAGACTCAAGGTATTGAGTGAGACTCACTCTCCCTCTCCTAGTTCTTCTTCTTGTCCTCCACCCTAAGACCTCTATCAAGAGTCTTCTCCTCCATCGTATGGATCTTGCATGAAGGTATAATCCATTTCCCTAACTTGTTTATTGTGTTTCCATGATGAGAATTTAGGATTAAAGCATGATAGTGATTAGTTAAATTCTCTTGAATATGTTTGAATGTTCTTAATTGTTCTTATGTGTTCTTCACATGTTCTTGGTTGTTCATCACATGTTCATGCATATCACTAGTTTTAATCTTAAATCCACATCAAAAATATGAAAAACATGTTTGTTTAATAATTCTTTCAAATCCTTGAATTTAGGTTATCACCTTTCACACACATTCACTAGAATTTTATTTTTCAATCCAAATGCAATGTTTAATAAATTGAATTAGGGTTTATCATATGCACACACATCAAATTCAACATGTAAATTGATTGACATATTGGATGATATGATATGATTGTTGGCCACCATAGTCTAGAAGACCGGTTTCACCAGGCAAGGTGGGTGCCTAACACCTTCCCACCTTGTAACATAGCCTCCGAACTTAGATCAAGGGTTAGTAGATCAAATGCTTATCCTTGTAATTTTCAATTTCTAGATTGTAACTAGGAAACAAAGCCATGTACTTTATCTTAGATTGTATCTAGGACCAAAGCCATGTAATTTTCCTATGATCAATGTAAATTCAAATTTCAAATTAATAAAATGAGGAATTTTTCAACTATGGTTTTCTTATTTTTCCAACAATTAAATAAGTGGCGACTCCATTGTAAAACCCTTAATCTAAAGGGGAAAATATAACTAGTCGAACCTCCATTTTGAGAGGCAATAACACGACTCCACCCATTCACGTGGGTTTGGCCCAACATTCCTATAAAAAAGGGGGCCGGGGGCGCGGTCTCTCACAGTGGCGACTCCACTGGGGATATTGAGGGCTAAGCTTCAATTAGGTGATGGTGGCCAACCATGTCATTGTTTGTTTATTACTTTTTTGTATATAACATGTCTAATATGTCATTATTTTGCATGTCATGCATCATTTGCTTGAATGAAATTTATTTTATTTGTGTGCTAGCCCGGAAGCCCAGTAGTATTAACCGTGGATTGTGGTCTTCCTGAGACTCACATACCCAGCGGTGAACCTACCACCCACCGCGACAAGGATCATCTTGGTTATGCCATGGTGGTTCATAAGGACAAACTGTACCGTTCGGACCAACGCGGCGCTCCTGGCGTCACAAGTTGGGAGGTACGACGTCCTAGCTTGTGGGAACCTTTAACCTACCTTCTACCCATGTTGTAATGACCCATAGAACCTACCTTTAGGTCGGTCCATTTAAATTGCATTTCATCATGCATTTGTTTGGCCGTTATTTGAACCATGATGACTCAAGTCCAACGCTTGATCCCATCATAATTGTTTGAACCTTGTATGCTATGAATGAGCTCAAGCCCAAAGGCTTGTGATTGAACTCTACTTGGTATGAAAACCAAAAATTGTTTCTTGAATCATTCTAAGCCCAATACTTGAGCCCATCAAAGGTGTATACGCATGATCAACATCAAAAGCCAAAAGCTCACAAGATGCATGCATTTCAAGTGCAAGCCCAAGCCATTTCAAGCAAATGTCAAAAGATCATAATCAAGGTTCAAGCCTTCCAAGTGCAAGCCCAAGCCATTTCATCATAACCAAGGTCCAAGCACACTAAGCCTCAAGCATCCTAAATGGACCAAGAATTAGCAAGTGGCCCAACTTTGCCTCACTCTACATTTGGTTTGCAACATCATGGTTAAGCTTAAAATTTGTTTATTTATTCCAGGTTTCTATGTTTCTTTGAATTCAAAATTTTCATATAGCATTTAATGAGCTTTGTTCATGTATATATATTAAGGAAAAAAAAAGCAAAAAAACAAAAAACAAAAAAAAATTCAAAAAAAAAAAATTCAAGATTTCCAAATCTTTCCCAAGAAAAGAGAAAAATTTTCCTTGGACTAGGGGCATTGAGCCCTTAAGTCATTTTAAAAAAAAAATTCTTTGAACTAGGGGCATTGGACTTCCTAGTGATTTTTTCAAAAAGACCCATTTTTTTTCTTTCAAAGATTTCAAGATTCTTTAAAGTCTTCTTTTCAAAATGGTACATGAGGATCCCTTGGGCAAAACTTTTTCTAAATTAAGATGTTTAAAGGCTTGAACAATCAACTTGTACTGAGAAGGGATTGATTTCATTTGATCCGTGTAAACACTTTTTCTAAATTACTTTGAATAAAAGAAGAAATAGTCTTACAAGGCAATCAAAGAAAATTTATCCATCAGAAAATTCAAAAGGCTTATGCATTCATTCCAAATTTCTGAAAACTTTTGTGTCTCCAATAGAGCATTCATACTTTTTCTTTTAAGAGGAATTTATTAAAAGAGCTCAAGTCACTGTGCCTACAAGCAAGCATTGCTAGGGATAGGAGGCCGTCTTTGGTAAAACAAGATTATACCTTAATACCTAGAATGATTATTATCCATTGCTAGCCCATTTGAGCCTTTAAACACTTAGCCTCTTTTTCGCATGAACCCACTAAAATCTAAACCTAGGGTGGGAAAATTCAAAGTATGCATGCTTAAATCTCATGTTAAGGAGGAGTCGACCTTGAACTTTGAAACTAATTGACAAAGCTCTCCTAGAGGACATGAAAGACAAGTAGAGAATTCATTAAGCTAAAGATAAGAGATCATCAAAGTAAAAGGAGTTTTCACTCGATCAAGGAAAGAGAAATGAAATTCCATAAATGTGAGAGAAAACAAAATGTGCATCAAGTTTGAAGAACCTAAAATTCATCATGCCAAGAAGAGTAGAAGGTTCATCCAAAAGAAAGTTCATCAAAAAAGGAAAAGATTCATCAAGCATAGAAATGTGCAAGCACATCGAGGCAAGAAAGAAGTCTAGAGAGTGTATCAAAATAACTTAAGCTGAGGAAAACAATGAAGGCAAAAGATCCCCAAAAAAAGTTCATTCAATCAAGAGATGAAAGATTTAAAAAAAAAAAAAAAAGAGCCCGCTAGGCTGAAAACTCAAAAGGGCAGTCTAGGCAAAAGTTAGGGCCAAAAAAAAAAAAAAAAAAAAAAAAAGCCCGCTAGGCTGAAAACCCAAAAGGGAAGTCTAGGCAAAAGCTAGGGCCCAAAAAAAAAAAAAAAAAAAAAAGAAATCCCGCTAGGCTGAAAACCTAAAAGGGCGGTCTAGGCAAAAGTTAGGGCCAAAGAAAAGAAGAAAAAGAAAAGAAAAAAAATTGGAAAATCCTACCAAGTTGGAAACTTGAGGATGCAACCTAAAAAGGGAAGAATTTTACAAGATGAAAGTCTAGAGGTATGATTCAAGAGGAATGAGCAAAAAAAACGATTGTTGATACAAGTGACCAATGAAGACTAGCGAGAAGACTGCAAAGAAGAAATAGGAAAACTCCTCCAATACTTGATTTTTGGGTAATGCATATTTGGGGGAAGATCATAGGGAATTTTGAGCCTTTTTATATCATTCATTTCATAACCTAAACCCGGCCTACATTACAACCTATGAATAAGACCTCCTTGAAGTCTTGTTAATTGTAGGCGCATCTTAAACTCTAATAATATTTTTCTCTTGAATTAAAAAGGAAAAGTGCTTAAAATTGTTAAACCCCACATGATGATATGTTCGAGGACAAAATTTCTCAAGCTCTCAAATCCTCAAAATGACTCAAAAGAACTTCCAAACCTGGAGCACTCTCCTTGTTTGCACCCAACAATGTGATTCATAAACATTATCACATTTCATTTATTGATTGCCTTTGGAGACTTAATCTGACGATGTTCAAAAGGATGAAGCAAATTTGATTACATGAGTTTAATGATCTTGATCCTTCCCAATCAAAGAGATTTGTTTGATTCTTAGACACTTTGATTTGCTAAAATGGTTGTTCAAAGGATCACCTCTTGTTCAAAAAAAAAAAAAAAACATTCTTTTTCGAAATCCAGTTCTCTTGAACTACGTCTTGACCTGATCCTCTATAAGAGAGGTACGTAGGCAGCCTTGCAGAGGCCCGGTCCCATTCACCCAAACAACCTTGGAGAACAAAGTCAAAATAATGTGACAAAATTGTTTGGGTGTATGTTAAGTTAAGCCCATTTGTTTGCATTAAGCATGTTTAAACTTGGAGCATTGACCTATTTATATTGTGTGCAAGTTTTCATGATAATTAGTTTCTAACAAGCTAGAGAAAGAAAGTCTTTTTGCAGGAACCAAGGATGGTGGACCATGATCTTCTTTCATGTACCCCAATGGTCACAACATCAAATAAATTCAGTTTCAATCTAAGCATGGAATATGCCCCAAACTAGGGGCATTGGGTAAGTACTTCTAATTCATATCAATGAACAAATCCATTGCTAATTCAAATTATCTTTTTGCAGGAATTAAGCAAGTACTTATCCAGCAATCCACATCAACTTCCAGCCAAAGTTACTATCATTCAAATGATAGGTTTTTCCAAAAAAAAAAAAAAATCATCATGAATTTATCTTCATATTACTCCATTTTCATCTTCATCTTCTTCATTTTTTGATAATGAACAAATCTTCATATTTCCAAAAAAAAAATTTCAAAAAAGCCTTGGGACTAGGGGCATTGGGCTCGTACTTCTTAGGTTGCCATAAAAAAAAAAAAAATCATCAATCAAAATTTTCAATTCCTTCCAAATAAAAAAATAAAAAATTCATTCCTTCAAAAAATTCAAGATTTCCAAATTTTTCAAAAAAAAAAAAAAAAATCATCATCAGTCAAAATTTTCTACTCCTTCAAAAAAATTCAAGATTTCCAATTTTTTCAAAAAAAAAAAAAAAAAAATCATCAATCAAAATTTTCAATTCCTTCAAAAAATTTAGGATTTCCAATCTTTTCAAAAAAAGAAAAAAAAAAAGATCTTCATTAAATTCTTCTTCAGGAACAAAAAGTTATGACCCTCTTCCACATTCTCTAGTGGTGCAACATCAAGTCGACTGTCTACCCTCAGTATTCATCGAAGCATGGAATATGTCCTAAACCAGGGGCATTCGCCAGGTATGCCGAATTCTTTTCAATGAATGACTCTGTTACTAATTGAAAATATTTATTTTGCAGGTACTAGGGTAAAAGGCCCACACACATCGCCATGAGCCAAGATCCAAAAATCCTAGGTCTCTGAAAACATGAGCCAGGATCCAGAACCTTTGGTCCTCTGAAAACATGAGCCAAAGCCCCAAAAACCCTTGGTCCTCTGAAAACATGAGCCAAGATCCAAAAATCCTAGGTCTCTGAAAACATGAACCAGGATCCAGAACCTTTGGTCCTCTGAAAACATGAGCCAAAGCCTCCAAAAACCCTTGGTCCTCTGAAAACATGAGCCAAGATCTAAAAATCCTAGGTCTCTGAAAACATGAGCCAGGATCCAGAACCTTTGGTTCTCTGAAAACATGAGCCAAAGCCCCAAAAAACACTTGGTTCTCTGAAAACATGAGCCAAGATCCAAAAATCCTAGGTCTCTGAAAACATGAACCAGGATCCAGAACCTTTGGTCCTCTGAAAACATGAGCCAAAGCCCCAAAAACCCTTGGTCCTCTGAAAACATGAGCCAAGATCCAAAAATCCTAGGTCTCTGAAAACATGAGCCAGGATCCAGAACCTTTGGTCCTCTGAAAACATGAGCCAAAGCCCCAAATAAACCCTTGGTCCTCTGAAAACATGAGCCAAGATCCAAAAATCCTAGGTCTCTGAAAACATGAGCCAGGATCTAGAACCTTTGGTCCTCTGAAAACATGAGCCAAAGCCCAAAAAAACCCTTGGTCCTCTGAAAACATGAGCCAAGATCCAAAAATCCTAGGTCTCTGAAAACATGAGCCAGGATCCAGAACCTTTGGTCCTCTGAAAACATGAGCCAAAGCCCAAAAAACCCTTGGTCCTCTGAAAACATGAGCCAAGATCCAAAAATCCTAGGTCTCTGAAAACATGAACCAGGATCCAGAACCTTTGGTCCTCTGAAAACATGAGCCAAAGCCCCAAAAACCCTTGGTCCTCTGAAAACATAAGCCAAGATCCAAAAATCCTAGGTCTCTGAAAACATGAGCCAGGATCCATAACCTTTGGTCCTCTGAAAACATGAGCCAAAGCCCCAAAAACCTTTGGTCCTCTGAAAACATGAGCCATGATCCAAAAATCCTAGGTCTCTGAAAACATGAGCCAGGATCCAGAACCTTTGGTCCTCTGAAAACATGAGCCAAAGTCCAAAAAACCCTTGGTCCTTTGAAAACATGAGCCAAGATCCAAAAATCCTAGGTTTTTGAAAACATGAACTAGGATCCAGAACCTTTGGTCCTCTGAAAACATGAGCCAAAGCCCAAAAAAACCCTTGGTCCTCTGAAAACATGAGCCAAGATCCAAAAATCCTAGGTCTCTGAAAACATGAGCCAGGATCCAGAACCTTTAGTCCTCTGAAAACATGAGCCAAAGCCAAAAAAAAAAAAAAAAAAGCACCCCTTGGTCCTTTGAAAACACGAGGCAAGATCCAAAAATCCGAGGTCCTCTGAAAACATGAGCCAAGATCCTTGGTCTTCCATTTTTTTTTTTTTACCTCAGGTAAGCATGTCTTATACTTATTCAAAAAAAAAAAAAAAAAAATTTGCATGCATGAACTACGTTTGGACCTGATCCTCCCACCAAGAGGTACGTAGGCAATCTCCCTTGAGATTCGGTCCACATTTTGATCCATAACATGACCATCTACACTTTTATCTACATGCATCATACATTCACCACGGTTAAATACTGATTGCAATGTTGGGTGTCTCTTTCATACATTAACATTCGCTTTGCAAGCTCTGCCAATGAGGGGCATTCTGTTGACACCCCATTTTGCAACTTGTATTTAACCACGCATGGAGGATAAAAGAGTAATTTTGCCTTGGAAATATGCATCTTGATTCTAGCCATTAGATCCTTGGATTCATTTCACCAAAATGATCTTGATGTTGTAATAATCAAATCAACTGATCATAAGCCCTAATCGGACCACCGGATTGAAAGTTATCATCAAATCAAGTTTTAATGGCTAAGATGTACTATCACAAATTGAGTCCGACTATATATGATTATGAACAATTGATTTCAATTGGTTATAGGAGTAATCAATTTGAGATCAATGATGTGTCATAATTTAATTGGTTAGGACTACATTTTATGGTGAGGTTGCATACACCTAATTAATTAGATAGTTAAACATTAATTATTCAATGAGTAATTTGTGTAATTATCTTTTAATTAGAGTAAATTGGGAACCAATTAATTCTGAAATGGGAGTGATTGGAGCCATTTAATGTTAATTGGGAGCTAATTTGGGACCTATTAATGTTAATTGTGCTGAAACCATTTTCTAACAAATGACTTCTGCTCACTATTTCATCAATATCTCTCAGAATATTTTGAATCTGTGAATGAGGTTAATTTTCCCAGAAACTAGACATCCGGGGCTTCAATTTGAGTACAAGAACGAGACAATTCCGATCAGAATTGGGTTAGATATGATTTTTCGAAGTTGGCTCTACAAGCTGTTACAGCAGCTACGTACGGGAAAACCGAATTTTGGCTTGCTCCCCACTCCCACCAATCTCTCCATTTAATGCACCAGATTTTTCCCAAGGCTAAAATGAGGTCTAGGTTCATAATCCTTGTCAACCCTCATTAAATGGTCTTCCATTCATATTCCCTCCACTACTACTATATAAACCATTCCCCTCCTTCATTCCAAAGACACAAAAACCCCCCTCTCTTCTCCTCTCTTGAGTTCTAGTGAAGTAGAGTAGTCTTGTCATATCTTGGTCTTCCTGAGACTCAAGGTATTGAGTGAGACTCACTCTCCCTCTCCTAGTTCTTCTTCTTGTCCTCCACCCTAAGACCTCTATCAAGAATCTCCTCCTCCATCGTATGGATCTTGCATGAAGGTATAATCCCTTTCCCTAACTTGTTTATTGTGTTTCCATGATGAGAATTTAGGATTAAAGCATGATAGTGATTAGTTAAATTCTCTTGAATATGTTTGAATGTTCTTAATTGTTCTTATGTGTTCTTCACATGTTCTTGGTTGTTCATCACATGTTCATGCATATCACTAGTTTTAATCTTAAATCCACATCAAAAATATGAAAAACATGTTTGTTTAATAATTCTTTCAAATCCTTGAATTTAGGTTATCACCTTTCACACACATTCACTAGAATTTTATTTTTCAATCCAAATGCAATGTTTAATAAATTGAATTAGGGTTTATCATATGCACACACATCAAATTCAACATGTAAATTGATTGACATATTGGATGATATGATATGATTGTTGGCCACCATAGTCTAGAAGACCGGTTTCACCAGGCAAGGTGGGTGCCTAACACCTTCCCACCTTGTAACATAGTCTCCGAACTTAGATCAAGGGTTAGTAGATCAAATGCTTATCCTTATAATTTTCAATTTCTAGATTGTAACTAGGAAACAAAGCCATGTACTTTATCTTAGATTGTATCTAGGACCAAAGCCATGTAATTTTCCTATGATCAATGTAAATTCAAATTTCAAATTAATAAAATGAGGAATTTTTCAACTATGGTTTTCTTATTTTTCCAACAATTAAATAAGTGGCGACTCCATTGTAAAACCCTTAATCTAAAGGGGAAAATATAACTAGTCGAACCTCCATTTTGAGAGGCAATAACACGACTCCACCCATTCACGTGGGTTTGGCCCAACATTCCTATAAAAAAGGGGGCCGGGGGCGCGGTCTCTCACACTAGGTTCCTCCAGGTTCGAGTGGAGATACCTCTTAGCCAACCACTACGATGGAAGGGCCCGATGGTCAATCTCGAGGGCAAGAGGTCATGGGTGGAGTTCAAGTATGAACGCATCGATGGGCTGTGTTTCTCATGCGGAAGACTCGAACATGAGACAAAAACTTGTAACCTATCTAAACTGTGCGCCACAGATGGAGAACAGCCCTATGGAGAATGGCTTAAAGCGGGGGGACGACGAAGACTGGTCGGAGAAGACAAGCAATCCAAGAGCCCTCCTACGCGACCGAACCCACATCACAACCGACGGTGCCGCAAAGCCCTAGGGTAACTTCCTTGACTTTGGAGACAGGATCTTTAGATGGGAAAGATCAGGAAAAGAATCTCGGAGATAGGGGAGACCACTAAACCTGGGAAAAGTTATTGGTCCCCATACCAGATGATATGTCCCATCAAGATGAACCCCACGTGGAAGGCGCTGATTCGGGCAAGCCAACTTTTAGGGAGAAAGCAATTTCTGAGATTGATACGGATCAGCAAGATTCGAGGGGCCGCTTTCAAGGTGAAGTATCTATGGGACAAAACCATGCAACGTACCCTAACCCCTCATCAACTCCAATGAAGTGGACGAAAATAGAAAGACCATAAAACATGAATATGGAGATAACTAAGTCACTCCTAGCAGAGGGGGCGGGACACAAAAGGAAAAATACAGTGGCTTTGGACTCAACAGAGGAGGAGGCAGGTGGAAGTGGTAAGCGACATAGAAACATGGAAGTGTCTCACCTTATCACAGTAACAAGTAACATTGGTGTTGGCTGGGTCCCAGCCCCGCCGGGCCCAATGATCATCATGAGCTGGAACTGTAGAGGGCTTGGGAACCGCCGTGCAGTTCAAGTACTAGCCGACTTGGTGAGATCAAAAGGACCCACAGTTTTGTTTCTAACGGAAACGAAGCTGTCTATACAGGAAATGGAACCCATAAAGAACGAGATTGGCTTTCACTCCATGCTAGTAGTTTCGAGTGTTCGCAGAAGTGGAGGGATTGCTCTCCTATGGAAGGATACAATCACGGTAGACCCACAAACTTTTTCTCTCCATCATATTGATGTACATGTTACTGTCTCTCTCTAGGAACCATGGAGGCTAACTGGGGTGTACGGCCACCCCGAGGAACAACGCAAAAAGGAGACATGGACCATGCTAAAGAACCTCCATACTCAGGTAGCGTTACCATGGGCATGTATCAGGGATTTCAACGAAATTCTCCAATCCTCTGAGAAGAGTGGTGGGCTACCCAAACCGCTCGGGGTAATGCAAGAGTTTCGAAGCACCTTACTACGGTGTGACTTAGTTGATATAGGATACCAAGGTTACCTATATACTTGGCGAAATGGGAGGTTTGGAAATGTATTTGTGGAACTTCGCCTTGACTGACAAAACGGCTTCATATTCAGACCACGACCCCATTACACTGCAAACTGACACCAGGAGTAACCCGAGGGGCCGAAGGAAGAAGTTGCAAAGGTTTGAAGAGAAATGGGCCACGCATGAGACGTGCGAGGAGCTCATCCGAACATCTTGGTCACAAGCCCAACCAACAGGGAGCTCGATGTTTCGCTTGTTTGAAAAAATAAAGAGATGCAGACAGGACCTGGTGAGGTGGAGCCGAGATACTTTTGGGAATACATGCACCAAGCTGACTGCAAAACAAAGTGAGCTACAGGAGTTGGCTACTACAAACTATGACCTCAATCTGGACCGTATCAACTCACTGCAAAAGGAGGTGAATGGGTTGCTGCATGATGAAGAAGTTTTTTGGAGGCAACGATCCCATGCTATCTGGCTTCTGGCAAGAGATAAAAATACTAAGTTCTTCCATCAAAGAGCCAGATAGCGTAGGAGGAAGAACCATATAGAATGGCTAACTGATGAAGCAGGGGTATGGCAAACTAATGAGAACAAGGTTGCAGAGATGATTGAGGGGTATTATCAGAGACTATTTACAACCTCAAACCCGACACACATGAATAAAGTGCTCAACTCTGTGTAACGTGTCGTGTCGGATGGGACGAGACATTCTTTGCTAGTACCGTATACGGAAGATGAGGTATGTGTGGCCATGTTCCAAATGCATCCTTCCAAGTCCCCAGGACCCGATGGAATGTTGTCGAACTTCTTCCAAAGGTTTTGGCCCATTGTAGGGCCAAATGTCACCTCGGCAGTCCTCTCGGTTTTGCACTCAGGCTGCTACTTGCGGAAAATGCAACACTCCCACGTGGTGCTCATACCAAAAAAGTCAAACCCGAAATACATCACCAAATACCGTCCCATTAGCCTGGGAAACGTGGTTGCTCGTGTGGTATCAAACGTAATAGCAAACCGAGTAAAGACAATCTTGCCTAGCATCATCTTAGACTCCCAGAGTGCATTTATCCCTAATAGACTGATCACAGACAATACTTCATTGGCTTACGAAATGCTCAATCGCATGTGAAACAGACGGAAAGGAAAAATAAGGCATATGGTAGTGAAGTTGGATATTAGCAAGGCCTATGATAGGGTCGAGTGGAACTTCCTCAAAAAAATTATGCTTAAGATCGGTCTACCTGAACAGTGGGTAGCCTTAGCCATGGAAACAGTGCAAACTGCTTCCTATTCATTTCTTGTAAACAGCGAGCCAAAGGGACATATCACACCAACCAGAGGGATTAAACAAGGTGACCCTCTTTCCCCTTATCTTTTCCTTTTGTGCGCTGAAGGCCTTTCTTCTTTATTAAGGCAGGCCACCACATCGGGACAGTTGCATGGCATCCCTTCATGTTGAGGTAGAGTGCAGATTTCGCACCCCCTTTTTGCCGACAATAGTCTACTCTTTTGTGAAGCCACCCCTAACGATTGTTAGAAACTCCTGAGCATCCTTGGTGCTTATGAAGCAGCCTCGGGACAGGCCGTTAACCGACATTAAACTTCCCTTTTCTTTAGTCAAAATACAAGGCCTGAGACTTGAGAGGAAATCCGGAGCATGTTGGGTGCACAAGTGATGATGGACTATGATAAATACCTAAGATTGCCTATGGTGGGAGAAAAATCTAAAGTCAGTACATTTAAGGAGTTGCAAGAGAAGATTACAAAAAGGGTGATGGGGTGGAAGGAGAAGAATATATCGAAGGCTCGCCGAGAGGTCTTAATAAAAAATGTCACTCAAGCCATAGCAACTTACTCTATAAGCTTATTCAAGATCCCTAAGACAATTTGTGATGGGATAAACTCAGCCCTCTCTAAATATTGGTGGGGGCAGACCCGTAATGAGAAAAAAATCCACTGGATAAATTAGAGTAAGCTGTGTGGATCGAAGAGGAAAGGGGGAATGGGGTTCAGGGATATATATGCTTTCAACTTGGCGATGCTGGCCAAACAAGCATGGCGGCTGCTCACAGAGACCCACTCACTATTTTACCGAGTATACAAAGCTTGCTACTTCCCTTCGTGCACGTTCATGGATGCCGAGTTGGGAACAAACCCCTTCTTTGTTTGGCGAAGCTTGCTTCAGGCCCGTGAGGTGATCAGGGAGGGATCGATATGGGAGATGGGAGATAGGAGATCAATTGGGGTCAGTTCTCACAAGTGGCTACCCCGACCCCCACAGTTCCTGGATGGAGCAAATACATGTTTGAAAGTACGAGACCTGGTTAGTGAAAAAACCAACCAATGGAACCGCAGCTTGTTAGCGGCCACGTTTACCCAGTCCACAGTGAAGGATATATTGTGGTGTAAGAGGGGAGACTTGAACTCAAGGGATAGTTTGAAGTGGAAGGAAAACAAAAACCAAGTCTTCTCGATACGAATAGCATATCAAGTGGCACTCAGACTAAACAAACCTCCAACTGGGGAACACTCCTTGGACGCACAAGACCAGCGCACATGGAAGAAGTTATGGTCACTCAATATTCCCCCAAAGGTCCGCACCTTTATGTGGTGGGCATGCTTGGACGTTCTCCCCACCAAAGCTAACCTGGCTCAGTGGAAGGTGCGAATAGATACTAGATGCTCTTTATGTTGAAAGAAGAATGAAACTACGTGCCACATCTTATGGGAATGCCCGTTAGCCCGTAACGTGTGGGCCTTAGTACGCGGAAAGCTACAAAAGAGCAACTCAGCAGCTGATAACTTCCTTATGCTGGCACGACAAATGATGGGGAGGCTGGATAGAAAGGAGCTCAAAGTGTGGTCTATTACAGTGTGGTCTATATGGAACGCAAGGAATCGTGTTCAATTCAAGCAAGTGCAGACCTACCCCACTGATATATATAAGCAAGCGTCTAATTTATTAGAGGAGTACCAATGGCTAGCCATGTAATGCCCCAAAATCATAAGCAATAAAAGTTTATTCAATCTAAATAATCCATAAAAATGTTAAATAAAAGCAATTAGCAACCAAAATCTCATCACAAATGTCAGAACTCTAATCTGCCAAAGATAAAACATCCTCAAAATAATTCTCCAGTACAATGTTTAATACCATAAAAATAATAATAAAATCCTCAATTCCACAAAATAATTTGTAACTGTTGTCCTCCAAGAATCTCTACTCCAATGATCCCTCTAATGTATCTGTAAGGGGTAATAAAAAGGGGGGGGGGGGGTGAGATAACTCAATAAGTGGAATTCACTAACATTGGGGCATGGGAACAAACCTTTCAAATAAATAATTCTTTCAACAAATTCATAACTTGTAACTCATCAATATTTTATTATCAAATATTTCATATAAAAAATATCTTTATATTGTGAACCATCATAATATATATATCAATACCATCATATAAACAATTTCCTAGACTTTTCTCGTTGTCAACGTTTATGCCCTGTTGATAGGGTTGTGTTGTACCCTTTTATGACTAGAACCTCCTTTTCATCCCTTTTCTTAAGGAAGACTCCTTTGGAACCTAAAGGTGCACTCTCTTACTAAGGAGCTTTCCTTTTTGGATCCTCAATAGTATACTCCCTTGTTAAGGAGCTATCAAATGTGCACTGTCCCCTTTTCTGGGACAATCCCTTGCTAAAAACTAGCTGCAGTATGATTGTCTCTTTCTAAGGACTAAATACAATACTGAGCTTTTAATCACGACTTATCATAGGTTTTCGAAACACATTCAATATGCTCACAAAAATAATCCATTCATAATTCTAAAAAATATAAAGATATATTCACGCATACAAGTTTAAATAAATTCAGGTTGTCCCACAAGTTTTTCATAAAACAAATAGTTAATGTGCACATCAAACATTTATAAAATATCAATTTATATATAGAATATCAACATATTTCTTTGATATAAAATAGTTTAATAATCAACATTGTTTTGGGAAAACTCCCAAAATTAGTAAACACCACTTACCTCTTATTTGCAAAAATATGAAACCAACCTCCCTTGAATCACAACAAATTAGTAGAATTAGAACCTAGCAACACCAAAGATAGGTCCATTAATACACAATTTCCCACTTAAAATCAATTTTCACACTTAAATAGTTTAACCTATCATCATTAAGGCCTACGAAGGTGTCTAGTTTTTTTGAAATACATTTCAGCTTTGTCAGTGGGCTTGGCTATTGAATTTGTGGCCATCACTACTTGGGATTGCAGTTATTAAATTGATAAATGGGAGCATTGAAATGCCTCGTTTGATGCCTGAACTTGTCAATCAGGTTTCCAAAATTTTCACAACTATTCTAATTATAGTGTCCGCTTATATCTGCCACCATAAATCCCTTGATGCCACAAAACATAAGATATTGCTAGTCAATTTTATGAACAATGGCAGTGCGTGGATGGCAAATTGGTTAACTTAAATAATATATAATTTCTTATTCCTACGTTATAGGGGCTAACAAGATATTCTAGGCTTGAAAAGCATTGCTGCCTTCTATAATAATTTAGAGCTGAATACACGTCACTAGAAGGATGATAAGAAGATAAATATCAACCATAAAGCAACCTTTTCCCTTTCACATGGTGACAAACTTGAATTGATAAGGTCCAAGCCTATTACTCTTTTAGGTACAATTTCAAAGCCTGTGGAGTACCCTTTCCTGACATACAACCATATTGACCATTCCTAATTTAATATAATAACTGTGGGGGTAAAAGCCCAACCTTATGTACTGGGCCTAGGACCCTATTTGAAGATTACTGTGTGTCCGAAGAGAAGAAAGTGGTTGAGAAGGAGTCCATGTGGAAGAGATATACCTGAAAATGAATGAGGAGTATAGTTTGAAGAGAGCACCAGTGGTCCAAAGAGGTCATTCTCATCGGATACAAAGAGTCTTAATCAAGCGAATATCTGGAAGGTTCGAGTGATCTTCCTAACGACTTCAATGATAAGGATAAGCTTTGGGCATGCCTGGAGATGATAAGAACGGAGAAATATCTAAAAGGAAAAACTGCTACCACCACATTAAATGCACTGCAACTGCTTTTCTGGCCGCATTAATGTGGAGAAGACCCCTGAACAGTGTAATCTCAGCTACCACCACTCACAGAGAGTTAAAGAGGATATCTGACGTGACATATACTCAAGTGGATACTTAGGTGAAGAACAAGTGGACGATGAAGATGATGGGGGAAGGATGCTATATGAAGGGAAGAGGCATCTGATAAGAAGGGATCGGAATAGAGGGAAAAAGAAGAAGATAACAATTTTACTGTAGCTCTAAGAACTGTATTCACCTTTCATTCAATAATATACCTCTTCGGACATCAATTTGTTTAGCTTTCAAGTGTGTTTTTACATTAGTTCATCCCTTAATTCCATAGTTAACTATTGTTTAATTCACAATCAGCCCAGTTTTTTCACCCACTCTCTACAAATTCATTGTTTTGGGTTCATTGGGCTCATAATCCAAACCTTTTGGGGTTGGGCTACAAAAACTGACCCTACAATAACAATTATAGGAGCCCTTTTTCTAGTAATATAATGATAGTCTAAGTTCATGACAATTGCTAGCTATTAAATATTCAAACTTCTTAAATTTAGAGCATGAGAAAATCATATCGGCAGGTTTCCACGCACAGCCACATAGAAGAAAAGAAAACTTTAATAGTGTGTTGCGACTGAAACAAAAGGAACCTTCTTATGTATATACATGTGTAATTTAAGAGGTAAAATGTTAGGATTTTTAAAAGCTTATCAATGCCCATATATTTATTTATGCCACCTCACGCAGGCTTCATATACCATAATATATATCTTATTTTTAATATCTTAAGTTCAAATCAATTAAATCCATTTAATTGTAAGTCTTCTTTTTAATTTACGCATAAAAATTAAATTAGTATTAAAATTCTGTGGTGTTACAAGCCAAGCCTCTTTCCCACCGCCCTACGTCATGACACTTACATACTTTTGCATGTATGGATGTTTTTATAATAATTTTCTGGTTGTTGTTTAAGGAGTTTTTGTTGGGCCACGTAGTTAGTGAGATGTGTGGTCAAGTTTGTTTTAAACTCCTCTTACACTTGGGTCTCTTCCTTTTGTACTTTTTTTTACATTAATATAATTCTATCGCTTCTGTTTTAAAAAAAAAAGATTTCCTCAATATTGAAAAACCTCGTATAAATGCTTTTGTGTTCTTTTTTGTTTTGTTTTGATGAGAATGCTTTTGTGTTCTTTTCTTTCTTCTTTACTTTTGTTTGAATTGTCAAATGATGCCGGCTAAGAATTGAGCTGATCGAGTAATAGCACTTCAACAGTTGTGTGATGTGAAATCGGTCAGTTCATGCCAAAAAATTACTTTTTAATTATTTAGAAAAATAAAGAGGAATTATCACCTATATATGTTTATAAAAAATATATGTTTAGATATGGCCTATAGTGCAGTTTTTTAAAGCCTACTTGTCTTTTATATAATTATATTACATGCACAAGTGACCCGTGGAATCTGAATTTTGAATGTAGTAGGGCTGTAGTGGTGATAAAATATGACACCCACAAACGAAACCCCCACGTCATATAATTTTTTTATTTGTTGAAATTAAGAATTGCATAAAACGGATTAAACTTATGTGGATCTCTTTTTGGGATCTAAAATTCATCATTATATATATATATATATATATATATATATATATTAAAAAAAGGGATATTCATCATTTTATAGTGTTGTTGTACACTTGTACTAAGAGCATCTACATCAGTAAATGCAAAATTTTTGTAAATTATATATATATATTAAAAAAAGGAATATTCATCATTTTATAGTGTTGTTGTACACTTGTACTAAGAGCATCTACATCAGTAAATGCAAAATTTTTGTAAATTTGCATATCTAAAACTTACTTTTTATATTTTACACTTCCATTTATACAAAACATCTACATCAGTTTGTCTATTATATACATTTATTCAAATAAAATATTCAATCTACACCCACCATCAACCTACCTAGCCACCATCATCAACCCACAAATCTTCAACTAATTCATTCCTATCAAACACATAAACAATCAAAAAAAAAAAAAAAAAAAAAAAAAACAGACACACACACACACACAAAATTCTAACTTTCTGAGCAGCCAAACAAAAACCCAGATAGAAAAAAAGCAAAAGAAACCCAGGTAGAGAAGGTGTAGATGGGTCTCATGGAGCTACCCCAAGCGGCTTGCTTGGACTTCGACTTGGCAGATGGGTCTCATGGGTTATCGAGAGTTTTTGAGCAATCTGGAAGAGGATCTGAGTTTTTGAGCGATCTAGATGTAGGCGAAGGATGTTGGAACGGCGACATCATTTTGGCTCGCCGGAATATCAGATTGAAGAACGGCAGCATCATTCAGTCAGTCATGGACTCAAGTCACTCAAGTCATGGCTGCTGAGGAAGAAGAAGAGTGATCAGCGGCATTGGAGAGTGAGGTGAGAGTGACAGCAACAGAGACAAGGAGAGAGAAAAAATTATTAAAATATTAAATATAAGTGCTACAATAACCGTGCATACATGCACAATTACTGTGAAAATGTGCAAATATGCACACTTTTAGAAGCACTAACGTGGAGCATTTTTGAGGGGCAAAATGTGTAAATTTTGTGTCTTTTTCTATTATGCAAGACTTTGCATCCACTGATGTGGATGCTCTAAGTCTTTATTCTGGCCAGCACTTGAGTTTGGTATAAAAGTCAGAATTGGTCAAGCTATTTTGGAATGTGACTCCGAGGTAATCATGAAAGCTTTGGGCGAAGATGGAAGGGCTCTAGCCTCCTTTGATCCATTGATTCAAGATTCTAAGTTTTTCTCTAGATTTTTTAGTCAAATACTATACTCTCATGTTAGGAGAGATGCTAATAAACTTGTCCATAGTCTATTCTTTTAATGTCACAGACTATGCTGTGTGGATGGACGATGTTTCGCCACAGTTTTATTCTGTTTTTTAGGTTGATATAGTTGGTCTTCATTAATAAAGTTTTCAAGTTTTCTTCTATAAAAAAAGTATAATTTTTATTTTATTTTATAAAATTGGTAGACAAAATTAATATATGATTTCTTGTATATATTGAATTTCTCAATGAAATTTAATCATGTAACTTATCCATGTAGTACAAATTATATATCTTCTTTCAAAGATAATTAAATTAATGATATGATTCTTTTAAAAATATAAAGAATTAATGATACAATTCATTTATCAATAGAATTAAGTTGGTAGTATTTAATTGAAAAACTTATCATACAACATAAAAATAAATATATATATATAAAAACCTAAAATATTTTAAAACTTGTCAAATATACGTGGTTTAATATTTCCCTGAGTGTATGAAAAGGGTGAGATCTAGGGAGTTTTAAAACTGTAAAATGTAATTTCCTTAAATAAGGATCTAGGGTATAGTTTAGGGTAATAAAATGTAATTTTTCCTAAAAACAAAATTAAAATATAATAAGGTGGGGGACTCATTCTATATATCCTTAGATACTTCTTTTTCTTTCTTTTGATACCATCCTTGGATACTTCTTCTGAGTGAATTATATGCTATTAATTTCGTACCAGACGACTTTGGAGTAGAGTATGGATTGCGGATTACGGATTACCAATTCTATTACAGATATGATTAATTAACTTTTTCAACATCAAAGATATGATTAATTTTTTATATCATACTTTTCCCTTACACATTTATAAACGTTTACTTTAATTTAAAAAATTGGAGTTGAAACATTGTATATATAGCGGACAAATATTGGAATTAAGGTAAAAGAATCTTATAATTTAATTAACAGATCCTGATATTTCTAACATCCAAAGGATTTAAATCTGTCTCTTTTATTGTAATGAATCAAATTATACAAAATAAAATATATATTGGAGTTAGGCTTATGGATAACAATTGTAGGTACCGAAATCTCAAATATACAGATTGATTGGCTTGCAACCAGATATCCACACCTGGGTTTTGAGGTTGGAAATTAACTCAAAAGCAAGATGGTGTGGCTAATGGCTGTCAGCCAATAATTTTATACAAAGGAATTGGCAAATATGGAGTGAGGGGACAGAGCCAAGAATTTATGAGGTCTTTTCTATACGGTCTAATTCTAAATGGGTCTAATTCTTCCTTTGTATAAAATTATTGGCTGACAGCCATTAAACAAGTTGCATGTGATGTGAGGGGCCATAAAGATTTCGGTACCCACAATTGTAAACAAGTTGATATATGTGACGTGACGGGCCATAAAGAAGAATTAGACCCATTTACAATTAGGGTCCGGTTAATGTGTGTCTTTAGGTACACGTTAAGTTTTCTACTTTTGAAAACTTTTTCTCGAGAATTGAAAAAATTGTCAATACTTTTTCAATTCTCGAGAAAACTTTTTCTAAAAATGAAAATAATGTGTGCCATAAGGGCACACATTAGTAAAATCCTTACAATTAAAAAGCGGAAAAGTCTAGTGCCACAACCACAATGCACAATTTGTGTGGCGAGTTGTGGCACAAATTGTGCATTGTGGTTGTGGCACTAGACTTTCTCTTAAAAAGCAACGGTGTAACTAAAAACAAAATATTATTTATACTAGAGAATAAGACCAAAAAAACGTCTTCAATAGATTCTCTAAATCTTAAATTTTTTTTACTCATGAACAGTAGCTCATCAAATCTGATGGGCTACTGTTCATTCTTATAATATTTTTTTCTATTATAATAATCAGTTATTGAATAAAAAAATGTTGGAAGATGTGTAATTGTTAAAAATGAATAAATAATGAATAAAGAAATAATATTTAAATAAAATAGAAAATGAAATAGAAAATTTGTTGAAAAATATATTTAAAAAAATGGGTAGTTAAAAGGTAAAAGTTACTATTTATTTTCCAAATAGTACAACAATTTCATAAATTTGCTAGAAATGCTTACACCATAACATCTAAAACAGCTTGATAATAAGATCCAGTTTCAAAGGTGGGGACGATGAATGAACAGCGTTTACTAGTCGCCAAAATCGATAAGCCCACATTTTTTTTATTTTTTATTTTTTTATGAGCGATAAGCCCACATTTGTTTTATGCGCAAATTTCCATGTTCATACCCCAAGCAGCTAGGAAAACTTTGAATAATGAATATGATGTGAAAATTCTTGGTACTGTAGATCCCGCCGATATTTATGGGCGCTGTCCTTGTACGCGTAACTTCAAGTTCAGATCTTGACTTTTAGCATAAACAAAATTTCTATGAATTCAAAGACTTTTTGGACAAGAATCTGGAGGAATCTTCCCTCATGTGCTTGAGAGATTCTGTGCATTCACCAGCACAATATCTTGTATTAAATTTGGGATCATGTTCCGTGCATTAGCGCACCGAACATGTTAGAATACAGATACATATTCATGTTTATATCATAATGTCCATGATTTATATTAATTCTTCTTCTCTAATTGTAATAATTGAATTATCAAAAGCTTTAGGGTAAAACTAATTCAATGACATGGTTGGAATAATCAACAAACCTTGAATATAATTGATAGAAAGATGTACAATATTGATCAGTATCACACATAAAAATAATAATAATAATAATAATAATCGAAAAACATACCCTTAACTTTATTATGGAATTTTTAAAATCTTAGCCATTTATTTTGAAAAAAATTGGTATTGAAGTATTTTAATTCTATATCATAAATAATTTAAGTGGACATCAAAATCTAATCTACCTGAAAAAGATGATATGATATGAGAAATCCAGCTTCCAGTCTATGCTAAATACAATTTATATATATGCGTATGCGCGCACCTTATTTCATTCAATCATTTTGACAAAATAGTCAAAATCATGCTTAGATGACAACAGAAGTGGATCCTACATATTTGATATTTCAAGTAAAAACACCATGGCAACGGGAGCTTCTTGTAACCATGAAAATAGAATCTTGAATCATCCAAGTATCCAACCACATTAAAAAATAAAATTTAAAAAAAAAAAAAAAACCCATCTAAAAGCATACAATTGTATTCTCTATATAACTAGTGGTGTCCTAAATCTACACCCTCTGTGAGGGTCTTTGGGGTCAGAGCTACAACCTTGAAGACCCACCAAAGATGGCAAACTCTTCAGTTGTTCCATCGGCATACCTTCTAGGTCCAGCCGTGCCTGAATGGCTAAACAAAGGAGACAATGCATGGCAGATGGTATCTGCAGCACTAGTTGGCATGCAAGGCATGCCTGGGCTAGTGATTCTCTATGCAGGCCTAGTGAAGAAGAAATGGGCTCTAAACTCAGCTTTCATGGCTCTATTTGCCTTTGCAGCTGTAATGCCTTGTTGGGTATTGTGGGCTTACAAGATGTCATTTGGTGAAAAGCTTCTTCCATTTTGGGGTAAAGCTGGCCTTGCTGTTTCTCAAGACTATTTGATACTACAAACAGTTTTACCCTCCACGAAGTACAAAAGTATTACTCCTCCAGCTTCACCCTTATACCCTACAGCTACTATGGTGTTCTTCCAGTTTGCCTTTGCTGCTGTGACTGTGATTTTGCTTGCTGGTTCAGTTCTGGGTCGGATGAGTATCAGAGCTTGGATGGCTTTTGTACCACTATGGATCACTTTCTCTTACACTGTTGGTGCATACAGTGTATGGGGTGGTGGCTTCCTCTTCCAATGGGGTGTCATGGATTATTCAGGTGGTTATGTTGTCCATTTAGCTTCTGGTGCAGCAGGATTCACAGCAGCTTATTGGGTAAGGATATCTTTCTATTTCACTGGAAATTGAGAGATTCCATTTTTAATATTTAATGGATTTAACAAAGTATAAAGTGCCGTGTTATTTCATTTTTTTTTCAAAATAAATTATTTAAAATTTTAAATGGTGTGACATTAGATACATAATGCATCTTTAGATTTATAAATATTAGGTTATGTTAATGGGTGTGCAGTTGTTAATGAACTATTTTAGGAAAATTTTCACATCAATTTATTGAAAACATAAAAAGTTGTCAAAATAATTAATTCTATTTTTTTTACATAAAAAATTTTATTCTAAAAATATTTATTAAACAAATATCATTAAGGCATCTATTAACTTTTTCGATAAATATTTAGTATGAACCACAATCCATTTTAAAGATATTAATTTTGGAATTGTATGAAATTTTAAATGAGTGGATATGGATTATGATCCTAGTCTAATAACTAGGATATTGTGTGGGGGTGTAATTAATCTCATTTCTCTCATAAAATATTTTACTTTTAACTTTTGAATTTTTATTTAAGGGCGATATTAAAAGTTATTTTGTTTAATTCTCAATATCAACCATTAAAAGCAATTGCATATGACATAATATTGCACTAGATCTTAATTTAAATAACTCTTTACTTGTATTTAATTCATTTCACAGTTGATATATATATATATATATATATATATAAAAGAAGAATTTTAGATTGTTATTAGATATTACAAATTTAATAGTGTAGCATTCAATGAATCAAATTATTCAAAATTTTAAATAAAATAAAATATTAAAGATCATATATAAATAATATTAATGATTTCAGTAATCAACGAAAATAAGTAGTAGCTTTGACTTTTGCTTGGTCTTCATTGTAGGTTGGACCAAGATCGAGGGAGGACCGAGAAGAATTCCCACCTAACAATCTATTACTAGCACTTGCTGGTGCTGGAATTCTTTGGATGGGATGGACTGGTTTCAATGGTGGAGATCCCTTTACTGCCAACGTGGATTCCTCTATGGCAGTTCTCAACACTCACATTTGTGCGGCCACCAGTCTGTTGGTATGGACATGTTGGGATGTGTTATTCTTCAAGAAACCATCTGTGATTGGAGCCATCCAGGAATGATAACTGGGTTGGTCTGTATAACTCCTGGTGCAGGTGAGAATATTTTATAAGAGAATTTCCCCCTGTGAATACAACTTTTTTTTGCAATTAAGTGTCCATTTAGGATTTGCTTATTTTGCTAAAATTGAAATTATTTTGCTGAAAAGACTGTAAATAAAGGCAAAAGTTAGCTGAAATAGTATAGCGGAACTCATGAATAGTACCAAAAAATGCAATAAGACTCATGAATAATAGCAAAAATAAACTGAATAGTAAAATAAGTTGGCAAAAATAATTCTTGGCAAATGCACACTAAATTTCATCATTGTTGAGTAGGTCCGCCGCTAAAAAGTTCGCGGGCACAAAACTCCCTTTTACAGGGCTTAAGTTGGTCCACTGTTAAGCGGGAAAATAATAATGGGTCTGCTAGTAAGAGTTGTGTCCGCTATAGAGAGTTGATTAACCCAATAATTGTGAAATTTAGTTTCTTGTAAAACATGTTGTATGTATCATTATTGCTTACATATACTATGAAAAAAAAAATGTCAAGTTTAAGTTATTATCAATTTTTGTTATATAAGATTTATTAGTAGATGTACTAATAAATGTGATTGATATTACTTTAAAACATAATATATAAATGTCTTGAATTTTTTTTTTTTTTTTTTTTTGTGTGTGATTGATGATACATCAATTTAAAATTTATTGTATTCTAAAAATTATGCTATACCTATACTCTATTCAATTTTCTCCACATTCTCAAACTTTCCGCAATTCACAGGTCTTGTTCAAGGTTGGGCTGCCCTGGTAATGGGAATAGCTTCTGGGACTATTCCATGGTACACAATGATGGTTTTGAGCAAGAAGCTGCCATTTTTGCAAAAGGTTGATGACACCCTTGGTGTCTTTCATACTCATGCTGTTGCAGGAACCTTAGGTGGAGCTCTTACTGGACTCTTTGCTCATCCACACCTCTCAAGCCTGTTCTTACCTGTCCCCAATTCAAAAGGGTCCTTCTATGGTGGTAAGGGGGGGGTTCAATTTTGGAAGCAGTTGGTAGGAGCAGCTTTTATTATAGGTTGGAATGTAGTAGCTACATCCATCATACTCAATGTCATTAGACTTATAATACCCCTTAAAATGACCGATGAAGAGATCAAGATTGGGGATGATGCAGCTCATGGAGAAGAAGCCTATGCTCTTCAAGGGCAAGGACGAAGGGAAAATTTAATTCAAAATGGTAACGGTAATGCTCAGATTGAACTTGTAGAACCCTGATTCTATTGTTGGACTAAAGGAAATGTAAAAACATTCATTAGGAATTTTATAGACCGCATAAGAGATTGAAAAATGAAAGGCACATATTAAATGTTGTAGATAAGCAACTTAAACACGCATATGAACTAAATGTGGGGAAATTACAATTGTTGTTCAAGGAATTTAGTTCCCTTTATTACATTCATGAGTTCTATAACACAATGCAAAAGGTGAACTTTGAATGAAGCACCAAAAGATATTCTGCATGCTTGCAATTTTGGGTTTCACACCTTGTTCTATAGACCATTGCCTTGATAAAGCACATTTTAACCAATTCAAATTGTTCCTAGTCCTGAGTTACTTTTGTTGATTATGATGACGAGGTTGAGGAATTCTAGCTTCCAAATTCAGAGTCAAAGGTTTAACATTTGGTTGTTAACTAAGACAGCATTGCTATTGTTGCTATTTCAATTGGAGTGCTCTAACAACCTAGAGGACTTCCTGACATAAAATAAAGAGTTAAGAGGAGCCCTTTATTAGGTTTGACATCTCTTGTCTTCTCCCCATAGATGAGAACGACAGATGACAAAGATGTCACACATTCCATAATCAATCTCACAAATACTTCATTAAACCCAAAGTTCCTCATAACAACTTGCAGAAAAGTTTCCAAATTATCATTTAAAATAAGCTATTAATTTGCAAGTCCAATTTTACTGCCATTAGCCCATCTTTCACTTTTCTTGATTTGAAAAGCTATGTAACATTTCTGGCACTACCACCTCATTTTCTGTAAATAGTTTTCCGGGAATGAAGGATGAGAGGTCTTAATCTTGACACTAAGAGACTAATAGAGTCATAGGTCTTAATCAAGATTTAACAATTGTCTTCTACCATATTACAAAGACTAATAGACTTGAAATGATTTAAAAGAGGTAGTATTAGGTAACCTAGGTTGGCCGAATATATATATATATATATATATATATATATATTTATATTTATATAGTATAACAAAGTAATTGGATTAGTGATATGATTCCCTTTCCTTTACACGCAAATAATGAAAGGGAATAAAATTAGACATGGCAAAATGGGTTAGAATTTTCTGACCCAACCCAACCTGAAAAATACCTGATCCGAACTCAATTTTTTTGACCCGAAGCAAAAATGGGTTGACTCGTGACCCGACCAATTTTTTAAAAAAAATTGGGTAAAAAAATAATAAAATAAAGACAATATTGGTTTAATTGTTTGTTGTGAGCTTTAAGGAAACAATTGAGACATTTACATAACTGCATGCAAATGAATTGAAAGATGAATGGTTGAGCATTCTGTAATGAGTAAAGATTTTTAAATATCAAATAGCAAAGAACGTGCCAAGATAATCTGGTTATAGTAGAGTTAAAAACGTAGATTTAAAATTGTAGACATGTGTGAGAAACATTCATAAGTGTGAAAATAGTGAAGCCAAAGTATTAAATTAGCATAAATTATGAATGCTTAGACCTATTTTTTAACAATTTATGTCCAAAATAAACGGTTTTTCAAAATAAATTATGATATTTCTTAGAGTATGTTTTGCTTAACAATGATATGATATTCATAAAAAAGACCATATATAAATAATTAAACAATCAAACTTTAATGTATATTCTCAAATTGAAATAGAGTGTCAACCACAATTGATAATAAATTATAAAATTAATTTTCAAGATTGTAAAATTTTTATATGTTTTTATTATTTGTCAAATGAGTTATCCAATAAGTCATTTGTAATTTTTTTTTATATTTTGGGATGTTGATATAGTGTAGAAATAAAACTTATGTATTTGTTTTACTTATCTTTGTGTTATTTTGTTTTAGTTAGCAATGTTGGGATTTGTATAATTTTAAAATTATTGAATAAGTATTAATAAGTTTAACTGAGTTCATTCTTAATATAAGTGGTGAATTCAAAGTAATGCATTTTACATCAAGTAGTTTGTTGCATGACTTTCCAAATGGCAAATACACGTTGTTTTCTTTATAAAAAAAAAAAAAAAATCATGTGAAAAATATGGGTAAACTCTACCCGACTCAAATCCGTTTTTAACCTACTTAAAATGACCTGTTTTAACCCGCAACCTGATTGACTTGACCCGAAACTGACCCAACCCGACTCGACTCGACCCGCTCGTTTGCCAAATCATGCCGACTGAATCAATACCTTATTAAAACACCATGACAAAGGTAACTTTCTCTTTTTATTGCATTACAAAGGGAACTAAAGCATATACTTTCATAGTATTATTCTTTTATAAATTTATATAGCTATATGTGTCCCATATCTGTAGCCTCTAGCTTAAGCTTTTGGGAATCTATAGCATTAGTGAAGGTTTTGGGTGTTTACCAACAAAAAAGAAAAGAAGAATAAGGTTTTGGGGTCAAAGGCAACAAGCTTGAAGACCCACCAAACAACAATGGCAAACGCTTCGGTTGTTCCATCGGCATACCTTCAAGGCCTCACTCCTGCTGTGCCTGAATGGCTAAACAAGGGTGACAATGCATGGCAGATGATATCTGGAGCACTAGTTTGCATGCAAGGCATGCCTGGGCTAGTGATCATCTATTCAGGTCTAGTAAAGAAGAAATGGGCTCTAAACTCAGCTTTCATGGCTCTATTTGCCTTTGCAGCTGTAATGCCTTGTTGGGTACTATGGGCTTACAACATGTCATTTGGTGAAAAGTTCCTTCCATTTTGGGGCAAAGCTGGGCTTGCTGTTTCTGAAGACTTTTTGATCTCACAAACCATCTTACCCTCTACACAGTACAAAAATATAACTTCAGCAGCTACACCCCTGTTCCCCATGGCTACGATGGTTTTCTTCCAATATCCCTTTGCAGCTGAGACTGTGATACTGCTTTGTGGGTCAGTTCTGGGTCGAATGAGCTTCAGAGCTTGGATGGCCTTTGTACCACTGTGGCTCACTTTCTCTTACACTGTTAGCGCATTCAGTGTTTGGGGTGGTGGCTTCCTCTTCCAGTGGGGTGTCATGGATTATTCAGGTGGTTATGTTGTCCATGTAGCCTCTGGGGCAGCAGGATACACAGCAGCTTATTGGGTAAGGAAATCGATCCAATACAAGATCCTTTTCATATCTTATTTGGTGGATGTAAGTGTAACAGTCTAATTTTAAATAACATTGTACAGTATATTAAATGTAACCGTCTAAAATTAACCCATTTATGATTAATATTAAATATTAGAAGTTTTAAATAGTATAGATTACCATGTCATTTAAAACTTTAAATGATTTGACCGTTTGTATAATATTAAATCCATAAAAATAAAATCTTAACTGTGAAATAGACTCTTTTCAATTCCAATGAAATGAAAAGTATTTTCAATGTCAACTTTTTACACTATGATGAAATGTATCTTCCACTTAAAGTGAGATGGAAATCATTTATAAATAAAATGGATGACCTCTGTATCCACCAATCACAGTAAGTAGTAACATTGACTTGCTTGGTCTTCCCTGTAGGTTGGACCAAGATCGAAGGAGGACAGAGAAGAATTCCCACCTAACAATCTATTACTAGCACTCACAGGAGCAGGAATTCTTTGGGGGGGATGGACTGGTTTCAATGGTGGAGATCCTTTTGCTGCCAACGTAGATTCCTCCATGGCTGTTATCAACACTCACATTTGTACAGCCACTAGTCTCTTGGTATGGACATACTTGGATGTGATATACTTCAAGAAACCCTCTGTGATTGGAGCTATCCAGGGGATGATGACTGGGTTGGTCTGTATAACTCCTGGTGCAGGTGAGAACACTTCATAAGAAAATTTGTCACCTTGTACATATACATCAGGAAAATGTTAAATCCACTATAATTTTTACAATAAATTAACATAACAATGAATGTAAAGGGTAAAACTTACATATAATTCCTTTTAAGGGCAGTGGATTAGGCACTCCAAATAAATTCAAACACGAAATTGCATTGAATACAATTGTCCTTGGAAAATATAACATTGTATGAACTGTACTTAATTTTTTTCTACATGTCAATGATTGAATTACTTTTTTTATGATTGATGGCACATCATCTTGTAAGTTTTATATAATAAAATTTGTAGCATCCTTATCATTACTCTATACCTTATTCATTTTCTCATTCTCAAACCCTTAACATTACTCTATACCTTATTCATTTGCTCATTCTCAAACTTTCCCCTATCCACAGGTCTTGTTCAGGGCTGGGCTGCACTGGTAATGGGTATAGCTTCTGGGACTATTCCATGGTACACAATGATGGTTTTGAGCAAGAAGCTGTCATTGCTGCAGAAGGTTGATGACACCCTTGAGATATTTCAAACTCATGCAGTTGCAGGAACCTTGGGTGGAGCTCTCACTGGACTCTTTGCTCACCCATACCTCTGTAGCATGTTCCTAACTGTCCCCAATTCAAAAGGCTCTTTCTATGGTGATGATGGGGGAGTTCAATTTTGGAAGCAGTTGGTGGGGGCAGCTTTTATAATAGGTTGGAATGTAGTAGCTACGTCCATCATACTTAATGTCATTAAACTTCTAATACCCCTTCGGATGACTGACGAAGATATCAAGATTGGGGATGATGCAGTTCATGAAGAAGAAGCTTATGCTCTTCAAGGGCAAGGACGAAGGGACCGAACTATTCAAAATGGTAGTTGTACTGTCCTGATTGAATAACCCTGATTCTATTGTAGGACTAAAGGAAATGTACAAACATTCATTGGCAATCACATGTACCACATAAGAGATTGAAAAATGAATGCAGAGATCAAAACTTGTAGAAAAGCAACTTAACCATGCCAAGGAAATTGCAAATGAACCAAAGGTGGGGTAAATTACAATTGTTCTTCAAGAAATTTAGTTCCCTTACATTCATGAGTTCTGTAACACAATGCAAAATGAGAACTTTGAATGAAGCACCAAAAGAAAATATATATTCTTCATTCTTTCAAATTTATGTTCCACACCTTGTTCTATAGACCATTGCTGTAAAGCACATTTTAACCTAATCAAATTTTTCCCAATCCTCAGTTACTTTTGCTGATGATGATGAGGTTGGGGCATTCAAGCTTCCAACTCCAGAGTCAAAGGTTTCCCATTTGGTTGTTACTGAGACAGCATTGCTATTGTTGATATTTGGATTGGAGTTTCTGGCCTTCAGGCTGTCAAGTTTCTCCACAAAGTTTTGGACACGACGTACCTGTCCAAGGAAGTTAAGAGATGATGCAGCAGCCTTACAACAACAAAGCCTTAATCCAAATTTTTTTGAGATTGGCTATGGATCCTCAATAGATTAATTAGGGTCAGTCACATGTATTCTTTTCTTCCATTGTATTCTACCTGAAGTCATACTCTCTAATACTTCCTTAAATGACATGTCCTTTTTTATTGCTTCTATGAATGTTATTTTTGGTCTTCCTCGAGCCTTCAAATACTTAAATTCAAGGCTATTCAAGCAAGTTCATAGTTTCAAAAAAGCTTAAAACCTAGCCACAACAGTTTTACATGCCCAGTCCACTAGTTGCAAGAATCAAATTTTTAACAAAGTGTTAGATGAATCAAACCTATCAGAAATATACAGTCACTTTGGTTCACAACAATAAACTTCATTCATTTAAAGAAAAAATGACATGACTTCAAGTTTCATGCGTCCTAGACACAATTCTACCATGAAAGATAGAGAGTCTTACTGAATCTAATAATGTGACCATCAAGTAATCAATCAGAAATACAGAGTTAACATATATCACGAGCAATAGCCATATCATAGAACTTGAAGACAGGTATTGGATCTCTTGCCAGATCATCATTATAAAAAAAATGCAAAGAAGCAAAAATGCTACTGCAACAAATAGAATACATACAGCATATATATAATACACATCCAATGATTTTAGCCCCCCATCCCAAAGAGAAAATAATGGATTAGCCCAGGATGAAGATAAGATTAATCTTCAGAGTCCAATTTGCCAGCAAGTGTAATAATTTGTTCGTGCTTGCACCAATTACTTTTTAAAAAATAAATAAATAATAAAATTTTATCAGAATGGAGGATATACTTCATGTACACAGGATGATTACACAAAATTCTCCTAAAAAATTACATAAACACCAATTGTGTTGCACCAATTACAAGTTTACAACTAATTCCAATATTTAATGCAACAATGGTTCACTATTAATGCATAATTCCACTAATGTGGAGACTGGAGAACCCATTATTAGAACCTTGGAGTAGCCGTTCTCAACAAGTTTTAAAGAAACAGAACTACTAGCTCTAAAATGCAATGAAAAGTATTGAATTAAAAAAATAATTACGACTAATACAAAATGACTTTAAACTGGTGCAGGTTTCTTTTTGGTGGTCATTGTTGTTTACAAAAATGGCTATTATTAATTCTTTCAATATTTTTTTTTTCCTAAGTCTTTCAATAAAAGTCTTCTGATACATATACACACATTTTCTATATGTTTCAAAGCACATCTTCAGATACATGGCACAACATAATATAGGATATGAGATGAAATACACATTAGCAACAAGGATCACATGAAGTGCAACATTTTATATGTTAACTGAATCACAATAAAATATAAAATAAAAAATTATCATCATGGCTTAAGAATTTTTAATCCACAAGTAAAAACATAGTAACATTTCTACTGACAACATAGAAAACTAACCTCAGCCTTCCGTTGCATTTTTGCTTCTCCTTCAGCCTCAATGCCATCCAATTTCAGTAATTGCCTCATAAGCAACTCTGTCAATACAACAAATTCTTTCTCCTCAACTTTTGTCCCACCATTCACAGCCCCTTCCAAGGCAGCTACCTATGCAAAATAAAATAACCTAAGTGAGTCTCAGTTGTATGCAGCCTTCAACAATAAGTGGTTTCAAAGGAGATATGGACTCACCCTTTCCGAAAGCTTATCAACCTCTGCTCTGACTCCTGCAACTGCTTCACACGCCTTTGAAATCTCATTATTTTTTCGTATCTCCTCAAGCTTCCTCTCTTTGCTTGCAGGGTTCTCCAAAAGCAAAATCTTCGACCTATCCTTCACACCTGCAATGTGGAGATGCTCCTCATCCTCTTTCTCTTTTCCCCTGAACAAGAGTCTCTGGTCTTTAGCCTCTAAACCAGTTTTCTGGACAACAGCATTCTTTATATCCCCTGTCATTAACGAAACACTTAACGCAAACATATATAAACTTCAATCAGAATAGATTATAGTTCACACTGGTCACCTAGAAGGTATCAAGTTATAGTTTTACACAGACATACACCAGCGCATAAAAATAAACATTTGCACTCAGAAAAATAATGATATATATAAAACCATAATCAACTAGAAGAAAATACAGATTAGCAATTAAAAATTAAGAAAACCATTAAAAAATTATGCAGCAGAAACTTTCCCAGAAAATATACATGGAAACAGGTCGAAGGGCACATCTAACTTTTGCGTATGATTGTCAGTACACCAGTTTTAGGGACTACATGAGTGTAGAAGAATTCAGTACGCAATTCTCACCTCTCTTACCTTTATGAGAATTTCTAGTACAATACTGAAAGATTTCACAAGAAAAAATACAATAAAATCATGATAATAAGAGCACTACATCTTACAAGATAAGCCTTACAAACCAATATGTCTACTTTTTTAAACACAAAACAAAAAAGTAATTAATTAATTTATGTTGCCTTGTGGCATCATCACATTCATTGCTAGCTCAGTTTGTAGTTCATTTGTTGTACAATTAGTATTTCCTTTGACATTTTCCTTTCACAAAGAGTGCCACTGGGGACTGAAAATTTTACTTCATAAACATTACATATTAAATACAAATAAGGAAAATGCCAACGCTACTATCAATTGTACTACAAAAACCTTACAAATTGATGTGTCAATAGGCGCAATCTCAACAACATAGAATACATTTTTTATTTACTTATTTTTTCGTGTTTAAAAAAAAAAGTGATGATGAGATGATCATCTTGGCAAAAATTAGACGACAATTAGAAACTAATGTGGACTCTTTGATTGTGCTTCGACTTTTAATTAAATTAAGTTTAACTCTTCGTTCTAAACATACACACAAAATGACCATATAAGGACCATTTTGTGTCTTTCAAAAAAAAAAAAAAAACCATTTTGATTAAATTAAGATTAATTTACTAATATTATTTTAAGAAAATTTTAATACACTTTTATATTTCTATAAAAGTGGTCTAAAAAACCGTTAAATTTTCCCATTTATTAAAAAAGTACACAAAAAATACGAGCTTGAGTACATATAAGAGCTAACAATAATGTCAAATCTCAACGCTTCCAATTCTCTTAGAATAAATTAATATTAAAAAAAAAAAAAACCCCACAAAAAATATATAAATATAAATACAAAGGAAGAGAATAGAAGAAGAAGCTTTTACCAAAAGTAGAATGGGCCGGAACATGGAGCACGTGGTGGGCCGGGCCGTGGCAGACGGTGACCTTGATGGTGGGCCCACCTGTGGATTCAGCAACAGCGGCAGCTGGGGCAGAGGCACCATCATCAACGACGACGTCGTCTCGCTTCTGAACTAACATGCCGCCAGGTCTCATCTCCCACTCGATCTCCTCGTTTTCCTCGACGTGTGACGACGCCGTTGGCTGCTTCTGGTTGGAGCTCTTCCTCATCTCGATTCGAATCGAACAAAGAATCCCAGAATGGATAGATAGAGAAATAGAAAGTCTAGCCCTTTTTTGGGATGTTGATACGAGAGCTTTATGTGCAAAACAGTGACTGGGTTTGGACTTTGGAGTAGTGAGAAAAAACGGGGTTTGAGTTTTAGAGAGAGAAAGAGATCGGAGAATTGTGAAAGCGTTTTTTTTTTTTTTTATATGGAACAGTTGGTCGTTTGAGAAACGAGAATATGTGGATGACCTTATTTGTTATTTCCTTTTGTTTGTACCTTGTACCGCGCATATAATAATGTGGTCGGCTCCGACCCTAAATAATGGACTCTCACCAAAACCGGTGAAAAAAACAACTATTGAGATTGAGAAAATCCTACTTAAAAAAATTTTACATTTGATTTGATTTAGCACACATTAATTGTTTATTTTGAGAAAAATTTTATAAAAAATTGTTAAATTAGTAAAATATTTTTTTATTTTTCTATAAAAAATTTCTTAAAATAAATTATTAATATATGCCTTAAAGACACATGTTAATAAATCCCTAAAAAAAAAAAAAAAAATTTATTATAATCATCATGCTGATGAATAATGTTTTACGTGTTGAATGGAGATTCCACGTGTGTCAACAAAGTTACCTTGGTTTCATCAATTATATAGTATTTGTTAGGTTAGTATTTTTCTTTTATCTATTAAATTAGACTAATGACTTTTTAAAAATATTTTAAAGTTAACAATTTTAAGACAAAAGTCAAACATTTAATGAAAAAATCTTTTACTTTTTTTTTTTCCAATGAATGCCTTTTTTTTCTAAAAAAATGCTTTATCTTTTGAAAAATTGGTAAATCAAATTAAAGAAATAATAGCTTTTAAACGCCCGAAGTTTAGCCACATTCAAAAATATTAAAATGTATATACTATAAATTTCTTTTTTATATAGTTATTTCTTTCATGTAACTATCTTTATGTTCGTTCTTCCCAAAGGACTTGTTACTCAATCAGTCGATATTTTTTAAATATTTTTAACGTAGATAATCAAGATTCAAATCCTCCCTCTCCTATTATAAATTAAAAAAAAAAAAAACTATCTCCATGTTCTCATATTTCCAAAATTTAAATTAATCAAAACCATAATTTATAAAAGATAACTTGTGATCTCAACTACTTCTTGCTTCCAAAACAAATTTTCATATTTATAAACAATAACCATTCGAGCAAAGTATAAGACATAAACAAATAATAATAATAAATAGATAAGGGAAGTTTACAATTAGAAAAAGAAAGCAATGATTTTTTTATTGAAATATTATAATATTTTTTTTTTTGAGGAGATATTATAATTTCTTAATGGAAAAAGGTTAGTAAACAATTACATATCTTCCTAATGGAAAAAGAATAATAAATTTAGACCAAAGCAGTAAACTAAGTATATTCTCGTCTCTTTCTCAAAAAAAAAAAAAAAATATATATATATATATATATATTCTCATCTTTTAATTTAATCTTTAATTTACTTTTTGAAGTAGATATTACGTTTTTTTTTTTAATGAAAAATAAAATCCTTTTTACTGTTTTATCTTTTTCGAAAATTCAAAGTATTTACAACTTGTACTTTGTCCTTTTTTATATATACATCTTGTACTTTGCGATGTTGTCATTTACTACACTTTTCTCGAGTTCTGATGAAACTTGTGCTTGTGGTTTAGGAGTTGAAAACTTAAGGGTAGGCAATGGCCCAGCCCATAAACAATGTCTATTGGGCCTTCAATGAACTGGACAGATGGCCCGAACCTAATGAGCTTTTTAGAAGTATTGGACCTTTAACAAGTTTTTAATGGGCTTAGATTTTTTTTTTTTTTTTGATAAGGATTAAAAAAATTAATACTATAAAAAAAAATCATATGTCACAAAACATAAATTGTAAAATTGAACTTTGAAAGATGCTTCAAAAATCATTGAGTAATTTTTATTGATTGGAATAAATCAGTATTAATGATAACTATATTTGTATATAATTAATTACAAATATAGAACTATAACTCTACAAGTGTATGAATATATGAAAGAGATAAAAATAGTAAGAGGTGAAAGTAGTCAATAAAGAGTTTGATTTTTTTTTTTTTTTTTTTAAGGGCATTTCAACATATGACGCCTACTCTTAATGATAGTTTTTTATCATCAAATCAAGACACCAATTGGTTTTTCGGTGTAGGCAGAAATTGAATTTCAAATCTCTTGTTCAATTATCAGATTTTATCAATTGAGCTAATTAATATCCACTAGAAAACTTGATATTTGAAAGAAAATTTTAACGGTGATAGTCCTTTTTTATATATTAAAAAAAATCAAACTATAGAATATATGTTAATAATGCATAACTTAAGAGTCTCTTCTCATTCATGTCACTAGGAGGCTAATCTAATGAGCGCCTGTGGGTAGAAAATGGTTAGGTATATGTTGTTTAAGTTACCGTGATAGGGAAAATAATGTAAAGGAGCAAAATTCAATTGGGCCCACATTTATTTTCCGACTAATTCAAGTGAAAGTGGATGAAAATCTTATGACTAGTTTGGATGGAGGAAGAATAAAGGAGTAGAGGAGAATTGACCGAAAATTAGCCGTAAATCTCCACTCAAAATATGTTATTTAACTTTTCATAATTATTGAATTTATATTTTTGCCCACAAATTTCTATCCCTCTCTCTACTTGATCAGGACATAAAAGTAAAACAATTTTTCCCCCATTTCCCTTTCTTTTGTAACCAAATGGTGGAATTCTTCCCCTTTTATTTTTTATTTTCCTCTTTTCCTTCTTATTTCCAAAGATAAATGTTTTCTTTTCCCTTTGTTTCTCATTTCCTATCCATGCTGATGGAAATTTAGACCCCTTTAACAACCAGATTGCGTAGCCTAGATTAATTAGCCAAATTGTTACTTAGTCAAATTATGCAATTCTAGGTTAAAGCAATCCAACAATCATATCAAGAATAATAATGTAGCGGAAAATAAATGAACACAAAATATGATCACCCAAGAAACCACACGGTAAAAACCTGGGGAGGATTTGACCCACCGATCCTCAATGCATAACAGAATTCACTATGAAAGAATTGAAGTTCTTACAAAAGGATTACAAGCTCCCCACTCGACTTCCTAATGCTACCCACCAGTAGAACTTCCTGACACGACCACGCGCAGGCTCCGAATCCACGGACTACTTCTTTCTTGAATTCCTCAATCAGCTACAAGCTCCCCGCTTGCTTTTCTTTTAAGTTCCAATGGTTGCAACGGTAATGATCTTCAAGATGTTGAAATCATCTCTACCTTGAAAGCCCTAAGTTTTGTGTAAAGGAAAGCTCCTCAAAGATCTCACAAGAGATTCACACAAAACAGCAATGTATGAGCAACAAAGCAATATGGACAACCTACAAAAACGTGGCTAGGGTTTAGTTTATATACCTAGGGTAAAAACATAAAACCCTAAACGTTTAATGAGGTAGGGCTGAGTTGGAAATTCTGCAAAATAATCAACCTGTGCGATTTTCGATCGATCGAGTCTATTCTTTGATCGATCGAGCCAGGCCAAAAGTCCTAAGTACTTCTGCAGCCACTCGATTCCAACTTTACAATAATAAACCAACTTTGAGCAAGCCTAAACAAGACTAAATACAATGTTTTAATCATGGTTTGCCAACATTACAAATTAGAGTTCTAAATACATAAAATCCTAAAACCTTAAAACCTAACAAACTCCCCCTTTGGTAATCCATGACAAAACCCTAATTAAAAGCTCAAAGTTTTACAAATTAAAAAGCCCTTTACAAAGATAATGCTCATAAATTCAAATTCAGCCTAACTACTATCCATCAGTTGCAAGTGTAGACAGCAGCTTAGTTGAATCAACCTGTATATTCCTGAAATACTCAACAAACGCATAAACGCATGTGTGACAGAAAAGAGTAAAACAACAGGTATAACATTCTTGTAAGATTCACACAACACAAAATAAAGACATATAAGAATGATTAACTCATAAATATAAATCAATAAGCAGTGAATCACAAAGCAACAAGAATCAATAAAAATAACATGTATATCAATCAATGTTACTCCCCCTAACATGAATATCCCCAAAAATGATATACAAAGTGAAGCACCTAGATACAATCTAAAAACTCCACAAGCTCCTCAAAACAAAAAAAAAACAAAAAGTCTCAAAAAGTCTCCCCCTAACTACAAAAACTCCTCTACAAGTCAAAACTCCACTCCCCCTTTTTGTGACGGAATGCCAAAGGGCAATCACAAGTCGCCATCAAAAGGAGGTGGTGAGGGTGAATGAAGACGCGCAAAATCGGCTCGGAGAGCATGAATCTCGTCTAGTAAGTCCACCAAAATCTGACCATGAGCCGCCTGAACGGTCATGACAGTCTCCAAAGTACGACGAACATTGAAGTCGGCCGAAGGAGGTGGAGGAACATCAGCAGCAGTAGCATCATCACCAACTGGATCAGGAACATCCTCACCAGCAAGACCTGCAGAAGAAGGAGGAGGTGCGCTACTAGAAGGCTCAGACCTAGGGTGTTTAGAACCAGCTCGAAGATGAGCAGCCCTTTGTCTAAGAAAAGACGCACCTATAGGAGCTATCACATGAACGGGCTCAGAGGAAGGAAAGCCACTGATATCAAGATAAAGAAGAATCCTATGAATGAAAATAGGATGCACAAGAGCATGAGCAGAGGATGAACTCCTATAAACATCGTTCAAAGAACGAAGAAAAAGATGGGGAAAACTAATAGGAGCATTAGTAACCAAAGCGTACAAAAATACACACATCTCAAGAGGAATAGTGTAAACATGGGAAATGGGCCAGATAGAATGACAAGCTATCCTAAAGAATAGATAGTGTAACCCGGAGAGCTCAGCAGAAGTGATCCGAGGATCAGAACCCCACTGGACAGTAGTCCCAGTGATGTAAGACAAGACATCACTAATCTCGGGAGACATGTCATATGGATAGACAGGATCCCGAACCAATGGTACCCCTAGAGCATCAGCCACTATCTGAGGAGTAATGGAGTACTCTACGCCTCGTATCCAACTCTTGACTAGAGTGTTGGAATCATAGATGCGGATAGAGATGTTCGAGTAGAACTCTCTAATCAAGGCAGAAGGTGGAGGAGGATCAGAAACATCCACCAAGGGTAACCAGCCCCTACGCTCAAAGTTTTCCCTAATGGCAGGATCAAGTTCATCTAAGTGAACAGAACGCTCAGCCCAAATCTTTCTCCTAATGTTTAGCTTCTCAAAAATCTCTTGGTTTTTCTCACTCGGAAATTTCTCACGGTCAAAGGAAGGAGGGGACGGAGAAGAAGAATGAATAGTCCTACGGGCTCTAGTTTTCCTAGGCATGATGCTAAGGAAAGGACAGAGACACAAAGAGAAAACTAAAAAGAAACACAAGAAAAACAAAACCAAGGGCAGACTGCAAGTTAGCACAAAAATTAATAGAATGAAAATCTATATGATGCATGAACAAATTCAATGCCATGATGCATGTACTAATGCAGTGAGCAATTAAGTTCAATTGAGATTAAATTGGCAAAATTGGCTTGAACAAGGAATTTCTATCAAAAATCCCAAAAATTGAAAACCACTTGTTGAAATTTTTAACCAAAAAGATGAATTGAGCATTATAAAACACATTACATAGATTATAATGCTTAATTACAACTACACAACAAGCCAATTTCATCAAATTCTTCCCAATTTAACAAAAGCCCCAAATCGGATCAATTAGAAACTCTAGAATTTTCAATTTCACACCAAACTCAAAATTGATCAAATTAAACTATTTAGATCATGTCTATAACATGTCCCCACAAAAACCCATGAATCAATTGCATAAAAAATGGCGTGAATCAAAGTAAAATTCCAAAATAGCAAATTGCGAAAATCGCCCCTAAATGCATGAATATATGCATGAAATGATGAAAATTAAATCAAAAGGAAGGGCAAAAGGGTCTTACCGGCTTGAGGAGAGAGAGATTTTGCAAAAACTTCGGAGGAAAACGACAAAAATCTCTATGTGGAGCCTTGCCAATTCGGAGTGAGAGAGGAAAAAATTTGAAAAGTTTGAATAGTGAGTTTGAAAAAGTCATATCTGAACTTTTAAAAAAAACTTTTCAACGATATTCGATCGATCGAAAATCAGATTCGATTGATCGAAACACACAGTCATTTTGAGATAAATGAAAGCACTTTTTCGATTGATCGAAAATCAGATTCGATTAATCGAAACACACAGTCATTTTGAGACAAATGAAAGCACTTTTTCGATTGATCGAAAATCAGACTGGATCGATCGAAATGGGCAGAGGCTCACTAAATTTTGAGAAAAATCACAGTTTTGAAAGACACAAACCTAATTTTGAAAAACAACTCCTCAAAGTATTAAATTACAGAAACAAAATGCATGAGTATGAGATGGAATGTTTTTTTTTTTCAAAAACCCAAAATTTTAAACCCAATTTTCTCAAAAACAAATTTCAATCATTCTTCCATTTAATTTTCTCAAGCAACAGATATGTTGTGCACAAATCTCAAGATATTCTCAAACTTGGTTGGTCAGACCAAAAACACACACACTAGCATGTACAGTGTTTAACAAAGAGTAACTTGTGTAGTGTGTGATACTAGCAAAAACTTGAGATACATGTGAGGTGATATGTGAATAGCAATCAAACACAATGTCTACACAATTCATCACATAGAATTTAAAAGAGACTATCACCTAAAGAGTTACATCCTATAACTCCCACATCTCCTAGAACAAAAGCTTGCAATCATGTAAGTTTCTTGTATTTTTGCCCCATTAGTATGTGAAATATATTCTGTGAAATAGCATCAAGCCTAATAGTACACACCGGTTTGAATTAAGTGAATTTGGCATCAAGCCTAATAGTACACACCAGTTTTAATTTAATTGAGGCTACACCTTATGTTCTTTTTGTGCATGTGCTACACTTTCTCGAGCACAAAATCTTATAATATGCACTAAGGTGTTCATGATTGGTTAGTGAACAGTGGTGAGATGGTTATTTATGCCTTTCTCAAAAGAAAAAAGTTCGACAGTCAAATAACATATGACTTCATGATTAAGACAAAGTGATTAAAAACCACACACATCTTTCCCACCACACAACATGCACTACAAAGTTTCAACTAGTCAAGTGCAATGAATAAGTTCATCGAAGTTAAACAAGGTACACAGGACATGACATGTGTAAAAAGATAGACCAACCTTGTTTTTCAAAAATCAAGAAAAATAGTGTCAAACATAATTTTTGCTTTCTCCTTTTCCCTTTTTTTTTTTTTTATTATTATTAAAAGAGAAAACAAATAAATCCTAGAATGAAATGCATGAATGTAATGCAATGCAAGTCCTAGAACAAAAAAAACAAAAACCAAAGAACAATGGTCACAAAAGAGTAGAGCAATGAAGCACAAGGACCATGTCAGAAAGACTCAGTTAGTTTGAGTCTTTTGCATCCAAAACCTTTTAGATGCACCATGAGCATTGGAGTTCTTATTCACATTCGAGTGATTCCCAACTCCAGGATTGGAATAAAGGTTTAACACCTTTACCAATTCACCAATTAATGCCATAGGATCTTGTGCTTGAAGTACATGCACTTTTGGTTTATTTGCTCTCTTATCAGCTTGAAGCTTGTAACAGTTAGGACGAATGTGTCCAGACTTACCACAATAATGACAAACCCAAGCAGGTTTACCATGCATCTTGTCCTTAGATTTGGTAGGCTCCTTAGGTTTAGATTCTCTTAAGTCTACCCTAATCTTCTTAGGTGGTGAAACTTCTACGGGTTTAACTACCTCACTCACAGGTGGTTTGACGGTTTCACTCACAACCTCACTCACAGAAGGTTCAGAAGAAGAAGGAGGAACAAACTTAGTGGAATGTGGTCCAGAATCAAAGATGCTTTCAACATATCCTAACCCAGTTTTATCAGAAGGATACTTTTGAACATTCAGCATGTGATCAAGTTTAGAACTAGCAGATCTAGCAACAGATAAATCATGTTCCAAAGTTCTAACTTTATCAAGCAAAAACATGTTCTCAGATTTAACATTATTCAAAAGCTCATTAGCATCAAACAGTTCAACAAGCAAATTTCTCTTTTCAAGCTCAAGAGAATCAATTTTCTTTAGGCCAAGTTCAACTTTCATAGCATCTTTTGCAGCAACTTTGCAAAGTTTGTTATAGGCCTCTTGAAGATCTGCATCTTCAGAGAGTTCCCCATCAGAAGGGTTCTCCTCAGCAGATATGCTTTCATTGACTATAGCAGTGGCCGTGAAAGCAATGAAATTTCCATCCTCGTCACCACCGGACTCATCATCAGAAACCTCATTATCACTAAGGGTTACAGCCATAACTTTACCCTTAGTCCTCAAAAATGTAGGACATTCAGATTTCACATGATCATACCCTTGACAGCCAAAACACTGAGGACCCAAAGAGTTATTTGAAGATTGACCAAAATTTTCTCTAGGTTTTTCAAAATTGTTAACCTTAGTGGGATCATTCTTTCTAAAATTTCTAGGTTTAGCTGTGTAAGTACCTCTTGCCTTTCTATTGGTATTTCTAAGAAAGTTCTTAAAGTTTTTGGCAAGATAGGCAATCTCTGTAGCAGAGAGCTTATCATCAAATCCACCACCATCAACATCATCAACTAACTTAAGAGCCATTGATTTGGATTTGTTCACTTTAGGTAGGTCAGACTCATAGGATTGAAGAGATCATACAAGCTCATCAACAGGGATGGAGCCCACATCCTTGCTTTCAGTGATGGCAGTCACTTTGGGTCTAAAGTCTTCAGTTAAAGATCTAAGAATCTTCCTAACAATTTTAGGTTGATCATAGATTTCACCCAAATTAAAAGCAGAATTGACAATATCATTTAATTTAGCATAGAATTCATCAAAAGATTCATCATCATACATTCTAATGCTTTCAAATCTAGAAGTCAATTGTTGTAGTTTGTTTATCTTAACTACCTTTGTGCCTTCATGCACAGTTTGGAGGATTTTCCAAGCAATATGAGCAACCTCAACATTAGAGATCCTCTTAAATTCCTCCATAAAAACAGCATTAAAGATGGCATTCATAGCTTTGCTATTGAAGCCTGCTGCTTCTTTTTCAGAAGTTTGCCACTCACTCACAGGAGTAGTGGGCTTCTTCCATCCGTATTCAACGGAATTCCAAACCCTCTCATCAATTGATTTCAGGAATGCTTTCATCCTTACTTTCCAATAAGCATAGTTGTTCCCATCAAAGTGAGGAGAAACAAACAGAGAGTGTCCATGCTCCATGACAACAGAGGTCAAGGATCAGCTCAGAGATTAAAAATCTCAAACAAAAAGAGCTACCTGCTCTGATACCACTTGATGGAAATTTAGACCCCTTAAACAACCAGATTGCGTAGCCTAGATTAATTAGCCAAATTGTTACTTAGTCAAATTATGCAATTCTAGGTTAAAGCAATCCAACAATCATATCAAGAATAATAATGCAGCGGAAAATAAATGAACATAAGATATGATCACCCAGGAAATCACACGGTAAAAACCTGGGGAGGATTTGACCCACCGATCCTCAAGGCATAACAGAATTCACTATGAAAGAATTGAAGTTCTTACAAAAGGACTACAAGCTCCCCGCTCGACTTCCTAATGCTACCCACCAGTAGAACTTCCTGACACGACCACGCGCAGGCTCCGAATTCACGGACTACTTCTTTCTTGAATTCCTCAATCAGCTACAAGCTCCCCGCTTGCTTTTCTTTTAAGTTCCAATGGTTGCAACGGTAATGATCTTCAAGATGTTGAAATCATCTCTACCTTGAAAACCCTAAGTTTTGTGTAAAGGAAAGCTCCTCAAAGATCTCACAAGAGATTCACACAAAACAGCAATGTATGAGCAACAAAGCAATATGGACAACCTACAAAAACGTGGCTAGGGTTTAGTTTATATACCTAGGGTAAAAACATAAAACCCTAAACGTTTAATGAGGTAGAGCTGAGTTGGAAATTCTGCAGAATAATCAACCTGTGCGATTTTCGATCGATCGAGTCTATTCTTCGATCGATCGAGCTAGGCCAAAAGTCCCAAGTACTTCTGCAGCCACTCGATTCCAACTTTACAATAATAAACCAACTTTGAGCAAGCCTAAACAAGACTAAATACAATGTTTTGATCATGGTTTGCCAACATTACAAATTAGAGTTCTAAATACATAAAATCCTAAGACCTTAGAACCTAACACATGCAGACAAACAAAAAAGTGAATTTTGGTTTGGTCCACTTGAAAGTGTTTACCCCATTTCCATTATCTTCTTTCTCATTTCCTATCCATGCAACCAAATGGGACAAACAAAAAAGTGAATTTTGGTTTGGTCCACCTGAAAGTGTTTCCCCCATTTCCATAATCTTCTTTCCAACACGTAAACCAAAGAAATATTTTACATTCTCTCTTGATTCCTTTCCTTTCATTCCTCTCTCCTTCCATCCTAATGAAGTGCCTGGGCTATTTTTACATCACCAAGCATGGATGCACAGCAAATTTCAATTACTTCACAATTTTTTTGATTTAAATTGTGCTTGATATACAATAAAAATGATATTAATAAATATTTAATGTGAATATGATATTGTTATTAAAAAAAAAATGTGAATATGATATTGTACTAGTCACAGTCTAGAATTTTTTTTTTATTTTTTAAGTTTCAACCTATAGCGTCCGCTTATAATGATAACTTTTTATTCACAATCTAAAACTTAAATATTGAAAAAAAAATAGTCTATAATATTTACATATTCATTTTCTTCTTTCTTACACTTTAACCAAATAAAGAATTTCTCTCTTTTTATTCCTCTCCTCTCATTCCTCTGTCTATCCTTCCATCTTAATGAAGTGTTAAAGAGTTGCCAGGGCTATTTTAACATCACCGAGTATGGATGCACAACAAATTTCAACTACTACTTTCACAATTTTTGAGTTAGTGAATTGTGATTGATGTAATTTTTGAGTTAGTGAATGAGGTAATGAATTGTGATTAATGTATAATAAAAATGATATTACTAGTATTAAAGAAAATTCAATGTGCATGCATGCGAACTACTTAATTTCCAACTTAAATATTGTTGAAAAAAAAAAAAAACAGTTAATGTCTATAAGGTATACCAATTCCTATAACACTATTTACTAATCAATTGCTTACGAGGAACTACAATAAGGCAAAAATGTCACCAAAATGTTAGAAGAGATTAAAAGTTAAATGTAAAAATGTGTTTCATCAGTGACACTAGTGATACTTTACTCTTGTATATGTTGCACAACCAGAATTGAGGCCGGATGTATGTAATACCAAAGGTATGACAACCAATGCAATAAGATTAGAGGACAAAACTAGCACTAATTAATATGTATTCATATTGCAACCATCGCTCGCGCTAAACCAATACTGCAACCACCGCTCACTCACTTTAGCGTGATAATCACTCCATAAGTATCACTCCACACTCCACAAATATAAGTACTTGTGAGGTATAGAGGGCAAAGGTCGGGATTCAAGTCTCTAGGAAGAAGACTCACACATATACACTTAAATTAAACTAGGGTCAAATTTAAAAATGTATTGCACCAAATCTCAGTCTATCAAATCTCAATCCAACAAGCCTATATTATAAATATATACATGAAAAAGTTGACATAAACGGAGCAAAGTGGCTTTGAAATGGGGCATGTAGCTAGTTGAGATGGCTAGCTTGATAGTGATCTTGTACTTGTATTGAACTCATGGTCATGGTCATGGTCACGGTCTAGAAGGTTGCATGTCGTTGTGTGTACTAAGGGCAAGAAATGCAGTGGTATATGCCATAATAACCTTTCTTGGGCTTTACCATTGACAAGCTTATGTGCAAGATTGAACTGGACTGCCTAAATTGTGTGGAGTATTAGATTAATGAGGGAAATACATTATTGGGCTAGAGTATAAGCTCGACAAGAGTCACAGCAAATCGAGCCAAATCGCAATTACACGAGTTACAAAGAGTGTAAAACACCAGCATCTGTAAGAGAGACTGCGATTTCTAAAATGTCAAAAACGAAACCAACAACATCTGCAAGAGAAAATGCGAACTTTACAAAACTGATACTAATTAATTTCACATTCGAAGAGCATATTAGTAAATGTCATTATTGCGTCCAAAGTAATACTTTTCCTCTTAGAAAATGGCCACCAAGACCGCCTCTCCCAGCACATGCCCTTCAATCGCCTCCAACAGCTTGTCCTTCGTGACCTATAAAAATTCAGAAGATTTAAAATCAATAATAACCTTGCTTTTTTTTTAATCAACAATAAAAAGAAACATGTTAAATTGTATGGTTGGTTCTCAAACATTAATTTTTATTTCAAAATTATACTTCATATGTTTCACTTTACTCCGTATTCTTTGATTCAAAAATTGTAGCCCCTATACCTTCAATAAAAAATTTGTGTTCCTATCATCCTTGTAGATAAAAAATTCTAACATGACAAACAGAATCCTTGCCATTTATCACACATTATAAGCACCAAGTTGTTAAAGTCACATCGATTTCATACTTATCCAAAAAAAAAGACATCAATTTCATGAATTTTGTTTTCCATGTTAAAATTTTTTTATACATCAAAGATGATAAGGACTTTTTAAAGTATAAGAACGAATTTGAAATAAATGTCAAAGGTTAAAAATTGACTTCTAAATATATAATCTACCTAAAGAATTATAGAAGACAAATATATATAACCATGCCCATACCTTATTACCAAGGTGCACCTCATCATCCAATGCATAAAGTTTGAACTCGAACCTATGACCATGAGAAGGCAACTTGGGTCCTCGCCATCCAGGCACTTTCAAATCAGTGACCCCTTCTTTGATCCCAGCATAGTCACCTTCCATTTCCTCTTCTTTCCCTGAAAACCCCTCAGGTAGACCCTTCAAGGTTGGAGGAATGTTCACCACAACCCAAACAGTCCATGGCACAATTGGACCATTAGGGTCTGGTGCATCAATATCTTGCACCACAAGGGCTAGGGTCTTGGTTCCCTCAGGCACGTTGTACCATTCAAGTGGTGGAGACAAGTTTTTCTTTGCACCTTGACCTTCGTCTGTATACTTCCTAGGCAACCTTCCTTCATGGTTTATTGCAGGTGATACCAGCCTGAACTCATCGCTAGCCATAGCTACCAAAATTTGTCAATTTTGCTTAGTCTAAGTTGTCAATATGTACCAAGTTTCTTTGCTTATTAATATAGAGCTAGCATTTTTTGGGTGTGTTATTTGGGTGACACGTGGTGTGTAGAAGTTTCATGTTGGCGAGAGAAGGAGAGAGAAGAATGGAGCGGAGAAACATGGTACATAACGTGGAGCATTGTGGGGCTTTCTAGAGAAGGAGAGAGCCTGGTCAAGTTTGAAACCCGAAATTGCTGCTGTACCATGTCGGGAAGGCAAGCCACGAATTTAAAACCTTCAACCAATGTTCCAATTCCTTAACCAAATAATTACATATTCAATATGATTCATCTGAATGTTCGTGAATGGACTTGGAAATTGAGATAAATGTAAAACCACAATAAGATGAACCGTTCGATTCTCCCAAAAAAAAAAAAAAAAAAAAACAATAAGATGAACCGTTTTATGGGCTCACAGGCCCAAAATAACCTTAGAATAAAATTCTCCATCTTTAATAAAGCTAGAAAAAAAAAATTTAACTATTAAAGTATTAAGTCAAATAAATAAAAGTTCAAACCATAAAGTTTTGTATTTGTCCCCAGAAATAATATTACTTTAGAAAACCATTCTAGAAAAGTAGATAACTCATTGTGCCACATTCAAATAAGCTTATAAATTTATATAATATTTAAAAATTAAAACGTAGTATTTATTATTATTATTATTATGCTCATTTTGAGTCACATTAGATAGTATTTCGGTCCATTACAGTCTATTTCGGTCCAATTTGGCCTATTCGGTTAACTTTGGCCCACTTCGGTCTATTCAGTCCATATGGGTCCACTTTGGCTCACTTTGGTCCCTTCATTCGACTGTGGTCCATTCGGTCCATTTCGGTTCACTTAAGCTTACTTCAGTCTATTTGGTCCATTTCAGTCTACTTCGGTCCACTTCAGCCCATTGCGGTCCATTGGTCTATTCAGTCCGTTTGGTCCACTTAGGTCTATTTCGGTCTACTTAGGTTCATCTCTCTCTCTCTCTCTCTCTCTCTCTCTCTCTCTCTCTCTCTCTCTCTCTCTCTCTCTCTCTCTCTCTCTCTCTCTCTCTCTCTCTCTCTCTCTCTCTCTCTCTCTCTGAGAGCAGGAAAAAAGTGTTGTATAATTCCTAGTTGTATGTTCAAATTTGTAAACCTAAAATATTAGCTTTGCATTTCTTTTTCCTTTGTAATAATATTTTTCCCTTGAGGAAAATATTAATAAAATGAAAATTTTAACATCTTCCTTGTTTTCCATGGCATCTTAATATGGTGTTAAAATTGCAGAACAGAGTAACACAAGACAAGTCTCAAGTCTGATGGGTAATGTAGTTGCTGTTGAGGTATAGAGCACTAGCCGAGCCACAAGAGCTGAGGTGAGTGCAGCACTTGCTGATAAGCAGTGCAGTGATCAAGCCACACAGCATGCACCTTACCTAATTAGCACTGAAGTCCTGGAGCTCATCGAAGCCATGCCTCATCATGAATTCTTCACACAAGAGCACTGAAGGTCTGAGTTCCGAGAATTTAGGAAGCAGTTAAGGCAGCTGACACGTGTATAGCTCTAGGAATTCAGTAACTGATTTTGGCGCCATTCCTAGAAGTTAGTTAGGTTGACTGTGTATATAAACAGGGGATTGTGTATTTTGTAACTTACTCACTTCACTTGTAATCATTTTCTCATCAATGAAATTCTCCAATTCTATTTAGATTTCTCTCAGATTTTTTCATGGTATCAGAGCAGCTAGCACAGTTTACACTGATTTCCTAGCTTTAGTTTGGTTCCAGAAGATTTTCTTTCGTTCCAAACAGGATTTTTCTCAAGAAAGTTTTTTTTCTTTTACTGAGAAATCGATTGAGAATTTCTTTGTGCTTTTCCTTCCATTGAAATTTTCCTTTCAAATCCTTGAAGATCATTGATGGCTTCTGTTGAAGGAAATGATCATTTTGATCCAACACACGTTCAATCCACGCGACCAGTCTCTAATTCCAATACACAAACCAATCCTTTTCTGCTTAGTGCAAGTGAGAATCCAGGTAATATCTTGGTCACTCAACCATTGTTGGGAATGCAGAACTATCAATCTTGGTCTAGGGCTATGGTTCTAGCACTCACTGCCAAGAAGAAGATAGGCTTCGTGAATGGAAAGATTGAGAAACCTGAAGATGATTCTCCATTGTATGAAGATTGGGAAAGCTGTAACACAATGGTGCTTTCTTGGTTGATCAATTCAATGCATTTCGATGTGTCAAGTGGTATTATGTATTGTGAGACTGCGAGAGAGATGTGGCTGGAGTTGCAGCGTGTGTTTTCTCAAGGAAATGGACCAAAAATCTATAACCTTCAACAAGAAATATCTCAAATAACTCAGAGTCAATTGTCAGTGACTGAGTATTATTCTAAGTTCAAGAAGCTTTGGGATCAACTGCTTCATTATGAACCTTTGCCAGCCTGTACTTGTGGAGCAATGAAGATACTCAGTATTGCTCATGAGAAATCCTATGTAATGAGGTTTCTAATGGGGCTCAATGAGAATTTTGAGATTGTGAGGAGTCACATTCTCATGCTTGAGCCATTCCCATCAATGAGCAAAGTGTATGCTCTAATTCTTCAAGAGGAGGCTCACAAAGGAATTGGTCATGGTCATGGCTCTGCCTTTGTACCTAAACCTGATGTCGTGGCAATGTATGTTAATACCAAAGGGAATTCTAACAACAGAGCTGGACCTAAGAAGGAAAGACCCTTGTGTACTCATTGTAACATGCTTGGACACACTGTGGACAAGTGTTACAAACTCCATGGTTATCCACCAGGCTATAAGCAAAAGGGGAAGTTCAATGCTAATCAAGTTTCCTATCCACAAGGTGTTACTGCTGAGAATTCTTCAAATGCATCTGCTCAGTGTCCTATTACTAAGGCACAATGTGAGCAGCTCTTTGCATTTTTCAATCCTGGAATTGATCAAAGGCAAAATCATCATGTTGCATCTGTTAGTACGAGTGGAAGTGTCTCTGGTTTGACTACTGAAGCTAGTGGTGTACCTGTTGCAGCTGGTGTGCCTTCCTCATCAGCCCATGCCAATTCAAATTTCATTGATACTATGTCAGGTACCACTTCAAACCTTTCCTTCAAACCTACTTTGCAACACTCTATATTTTCTGCCAAGATAGTTGATAAGGAGTGTTTTCATACCAATGATTGGGTCATAGACACAGGGGCCACTGACCACATGGTACATTCTGTCACTTGTTTCACTTCCATCACCACTATTTTGAATACTCATGTTAATTTGCCTAATGGTGAGATAGCTTTGGTCACACACATTGGTACGGTGAGAATTTCAGAAAAACTTACCCTTTACAATGTGTTGTGTGTTCCATCATTCAGCTTTAACCTCATTTCTGTCAGTCAGTTAGCAAAATCTATTTCTTGCTGTCTTATCTTCTTTGGGACCTTGTGCTTTATCCAGGACCTTGCTCATTGGAGCACACTTGGTCTGGGTAAGGAATGCAATGGACTCTACTTACTGGAAAGGGGCAACTTCACTTCACAATCCATTTCTGCTTCTATTTCTGCTGCTGTACCTTCTGTCCACAGCACTCATGTATGGCATTCTAGATTAGGACATTTGTCTAATGCCAAATTAGTTTCAATTAGGAATAATGGTGAACCACTTTGTACTTCAATTGAGGATTTTGCTTGTGAGATATGTCCACTTGCAAAACAAAAACGTTTGCCTTTCAATAAAAGTTCTCAAATTTCTGCTGCTTGTTTTGATTTGATACATTGTGACTTATGGGGTCCTTTTTCAGTGTCTACCATTGATAATTGCAAATATTTCTTGACAATTGTAGATGATTGCTCAAGGTGTACTTGGGTTTACTTGTTAAAGCATAAGTCCCAAACTCAATCAGTTTTAGAAGGTTTTTGTGCAATGGTGGAAACTCAATTTTCTAAAAAGATTAAGACCATCAGGTCTGATAATGGTACAGAATTTCTTATGAGAGATTTCTTTGCTAAACAAGGCATTTGCCATCAATTGAGTTGTGTTGAAACCCCTCAACAAAATGGTGTTGTTGAGAGGAAACATCAACACATCTTGAATGTGGCTAGAGCTCTCATGTTTCAATCCCATATACCTTTACATCTATGGGGACATGCTGTTCTTGCAGCTGTTTATTTGATAAATAGAACCCCTTCTTCAATTTTGTCAAATCAAACTCCTTTTGAACTTTTATTTGGTCATCCACCCACTTATTCACACTTGAGAGTTTTTGGGTGTTTGTGTTTTGCTTCTACTCTTTCTAATCATAGAACAAAGTTTGCTCCTAGAGCTAAGAAATGTGTCTTCTTGGGGTATCCTTTTGGGGTAAAAGGTTATAAGGTTCTTGATTTAGCCACTCACAATGTGTTTCTCTCTAGGGATGTTGTTTTTCATGAGCATTCCTTTCCTTTTGCATCTGCCTCTAATAGTGTTCCAAATTTTTTCACTTCTTGTGAAGATGTGGTTGCTCCCTCCTTTTCAGCAGGTAATGATTCCTTTGTCACTCCCATTAGTGTCCCTGATTTTGTTCCCAATGATGGTACTGATGCCTTATCTCTTCCTTTACCTTCTGCTGACCCTATTTCTGATAATACCACTGCTCCTCCTTTACCTTCTGCTGATCCTATTTCTGATAATGCCACTGCTTCTTCCTTAATGTCTGTTGATGTTTCACCTGGTCCTAGTCAAGTTCCTTTTACAGCTGCACCCTCTTCCTCTCCACCAGTTGTACAAGCACCTCCTATGCCTCTCAGAAAGTCAGCTAGAGACACTAGACCTCCTGCATACTTACAGGATTATGCTTGTACTACATTCGCACCTGGTGCTGCTTATGATCTGGCTGAATGTCTCACCTACTCTCACTTGGAAGCTGGTTACCAATCATACTTGTTGACAGTTGGTTCTAGTCCTCAGGAACCTCAGAGTTTCTCCCAGGCAGCTCAGGATCCTCTTTGGAGAGCTGCCATGGACAAGGAAATTCAGGCTCTTGAAAATAATCACACTTGGGATGTGACTGCCCTGCCTCCTGGTAAATCTCCCATTGGCTGCAAATGGGTCTATAAGGTCAAATTCAATCCTGATGGAAGTGTTGAGAGGTATAAGGCTAGGTTGGTGGCTAAGGGTTATACTCAAAGAGAAGGGCTTGATTTCTTGGAGACTTTTTCTCCAGTTGCCAAGACTGTTTCAGTGAGAGTTTTGATTGCATTAGCTGCTGCTAAAGCTTGGCCTTTACATCAATTAGACATCAACAATGCCTTTCTCCATGGGGATTTGGATGAGGAGGTTTACATGATTTTGCCTCCTGGTTTTCACAGTAAGGGGGAGTGTTCAGCCTCTTCTCCAGCAGCTGCTCCTACAGTATGTAAGTTGGTGAAATCCCTTTATGGATTAAGACAAGCTTCTCGGCAATGGTACACAAAATTGTCAGCAACAATTACACAACTTGGTTTTGTGCAATCCCAAGCAGATCATTCCTTATTTGTTCATAGCAGAGGTTCTTTGTTCACTGCACTGCTGGTCTATGTAGATGATATGATCATTACAGGCAATGATCTTGGTTGTGTTGCTTCTCTAAAGTCAGTTCTGGATCAAAAATTTGGGATTAAAGACTTGGGATCACTCAAGTATTTTTTAGGCTTAGAGATTGCAAGAAACAAGACTGGTATCAGTTTAACACAAAGAAAGTATGCTCTTGAAGTTCTTAAAGAAGCTGGAATGACAGGTTGCAAACCAACTCAGACACCAATGGAGCAGCAATTGAAGTTGTCCAAAGGTAGTGGAGATCTCCTTTCTAATCCTGGACAGTATAGGAGGCTTATTGGGAAGCTAATGTATCTGACTTTGAGCAGACCAGATATCACATATGCAGTTCATAGGCTTAGTCAGTTCTTGGCACAACCTAGAACACCACATATGAAGGCTGCTACCAGAATACTTCAATATATTAAAAGCACACCGGGACAAGGTGTATTCTTTCCCACAGATTCTGATTTGCATCTAAAAGCATACTGTGATGCAGATTGGGCTGGATGCCCTGACACAAGGAAGTCTTTGACAGGTTATTGTGTGTTCTTGGGTAATGCCTTGGTGTCTTGGCGATCTAAGAAGCAAAGCATAGTGTCTAGATCAAGTGCTGAAGCAGAATACAGGGCAATGGCTACAACTACATGTGAGCTGACTTGGATCTTACATTTGTTGCAAGATTTGCATGTTAAACATGACAGACCTGTGTTGTTGTACTGTGATAACCAGGCTGCACTCCACATAGCAGCAAATCCAGTATTTCATGAGAGGTCCAAGCACATAGAAGCTGATTGTCATGTTGTGAGAAATAGAATCATTGATGGTACACTTAAAACTTTCTATGTTTCAACCAAAAATCAGTTGGCAGATGTTTTTACAAAGGCATTAGGAGTTGAAAACTATTTGAGGTTGATCACTAGATTGGGTGTCATCAATATTTTTGCTCATGTAGTGGAATATCCTTCCCCACCTAAGTCTTGCCAAAAATCAAGAGCTCTGCTCTTGAGGGGGAGTGTTAAAATTGCAGAACAGAGTAACACAAGACAAGTCTCAAGTCTGATGGGTAATGCAGTTGCTGTTGAGGTACAGAGCACTAGCCGAGCCACAAGAGCTGTGGTGAGTGCAGCACTTGCTGATAAGCAGTGCAGTGATCAAGCCACACAGCATGCACCTTACCTGATTAGCACTGAAGTCCTGGAGCTCATCGAAGCCATGCCTCATCATGAATTCTTCACACAAGAGCACTGAAGGTCTGAGTTCCGAGAATTTAGGAAGCAGTTAAGGCAGCTGACACGTGTATAGCTCTAGGAATTCAGTAACTGATTTTGGCGCCATTCCTAGAAGTTAGTTAGGTTGACTGTGTATATAAACAGGGGATTGTGTATTTTGTAACTTACTCACTTCACTTGTAATCATTTTCTCATCAATGAAATTCTCCAATTCTATTTAGATTTCTCTCAGATTTTTTCATATGGTCTAATAAGTGAAGTGACACCAAAATTTATACAACAATTAAAAGAATATGTTGTGATTAACACATAATAAAAATTACATTAACAATATGACCTCAACAAATTGTGATATAGACTATAAAAATAGTTTACAACAGGAAAAAGCTACAGCAAATGAAAGAATTTCTTATTTTTAGATTTTAAGAACTGGGAATCTAAGTATATATAGCTCAATATGGTTGGAAGAAGACTGATCGAAACTGAACACTATTCAAAATCGCTCAAGCATAGGTCAACGTCCATTGAATGAGGAGAGAGAGAGTGAATGAGTGAGTCGCCTAGATTATACAGATTCTTTGTCGAGAAAGTTTGACAAAGTGTAGGCCTAAATCTTTCGTAAACGTTTCTGTTACTCAAGAACTGCAAAAAGAGTCACCACCCGTGTACAATTTATTCAGAGTTCTTCTGTGGACACATATTCTTCTACACATTTTGACATAATTTGTGATTGAATTGTCTAACCTACACACAGAATCATCATTAATACTTAAAAAAATTAATTTAATCACAACTGGAAATGTACACTAACAGTAATAAAGTGTGTGCAAAGACTGTATGTCTAGACTTTTTGAGTATTCATCACCAAGAGAGTTGAAAAACGTGACTCTCTCTCTGCCTTAAACAGTAAATTCCTGAAAACTAATCATACCTTATTATAGCCATGTTTCCACACTATTAGCAACCACACCACACATCTTTACAAGCCCTCCAAAAGGGACCCCCCAAACCTGAATTCTTCAAATCAAATGGCTAATCCAAAGGATTACCTATAGATAGTACCAGCAATGTAGACCTGTCGTGTTTTTTTTTTAAATATCTTCTTTTGATATTGGTTCTGTTAAGTGGTCTCATCACAAAACCCCTAAAGAACTCAAATTTATGTTAAAGTAGTACATATATATCACTGCCATCACATGCATATCAACAAAAGTTGCGACTGATGGGTGTGTGTGTGTTTTTTTTTTTTAATGTTTTTGGGTCCTCAGACAGAGAGAGACTGATGCGGGTTGAAGAAGGTAGGTTTTGAGAAGACAGGTAAAGCAGGTAATTTTCATTTTTCAGTGGAACAAGTAAGAATAATTAGGGTTCTACCCACCCCAACGTGAAAACCGGAGACACATCACACATGTGTGTACGTGTTTGCTTGCTCTCTTTTTTCTCTCTCTCAATTACTGCTGTTCCAACAGCTTTAACTCTTTTCTTTGAAAGAAATTTCGATTTCATCATTTATGTTGCTGAATAAAGAATAATTCTGGATATAGTATGACAAAATGTATCACATCTGGGTATCATATCTGGGAATAGAAGTTTTGCTTTTACTGTGTGTCCGGTTAATTACATCTTCCTGTCCTTGTGATTAGCATTTTGACTGCCGGTTACTCCAATATGCTAAGAATTTGTGAGTAGAAAATTGTGTTAAAAGTTGTAATCTTAGCATTTTTGTAATTCACGTCGTACTCTGATTGATTTGTTCAAACTTAAACTTAAAATTAGAAGTTTTCAATTCAATTTAATTACCACACTATCAGTTCTTAAGATATTTTATGTATTTTTTTTAGCTTAAAACTAAACTAGTTTAAAAAAATAAAGCTATATATATATATATATATCTAGTGTAAAAGCAGTGTTATATCACTTAATATTTTTTAATTGGATGTGAATATTGACAATTTCACCGTTAGATTATATTATTTTCGTATATTTTTTATACTTACAAAATTGTAAGGTAATAAAAAATTAATAGCCATGTCATCAATTATTGTTAAAATTTAAAATTTTGAAGTTTAAAATAATGCATAAAATATGAGTTTATGGATCAAATGATAAATAACATCTGATTGATATGAAAATTGTCATGTATGTTAAGAACATATAAAACATGTAATTTAACGGTTGGATTTTCAAAATATTAATTCAATAACAAATTATTAGGTGGTGTAACATTGCTTAGAGTTACACCAGATATAACTTGAACCCAGCTCATATATATATATATATATATATATGGTAAACAGAAAATTAAATTAAAAACAACTAAGAGCATTCGCATTGGGCTTGCGAAATGCCATATGTAAGAAAAATTTAGCATTTAGGTCCAAAGGAGCTCAGCATCCGGAATTGTAAATGTAGACTATTGCAAAAAAAAAATTTGCAATTGTGCTACAGTGCGATTCTACATGTAGAATCGCACTGTAGCTCAATTGTAAAAACAAAAATATTATTTTTTTTCCTTTTCTCTCTCATCTGTCTCCTGACTCTCCCACTTTCTCAACTCTGTCTCCCACGTCTCTCTCTTTCAGATTTCTCCCTCTCCTTTTGCTCTCCTAGTGATTTCTCCCTCTTCCTTTGCTCTCCCTCAGGCCATCGTTGGCCACCACCGCCCAGCAATACCAAGCCCAAGCCGCATCTCACTGTTTTTCTTCGATTGGTTTGCTCCGATGTGGGTGTGGTTTGCTCTGATGGTGATGCGTGTTGTTTGCTTCGATGGGTTCGATGTGGCTTTGATGTGGGTGTGGTTTACTCCGATCAGTGTATCATGGGTCAGGTGGTGGCGTGGGTTTGGATCGGTTGTGGCCGGTGGGTTTGGATCGTGGAGATTGGTGGGTTTTTCAGTGGAGATTGGTAGGTTTGGATCGATGGAGATTGGTGGGTTTCTGGGTTTGGATCGATGCTGTGTGTGTGGATCAGTGCTGTGGGTTTGGATCGGTGTTGTTGTGGTCATGTCTTGTGATTATGGTGGTTTTTGGCAATTTTTTGTGTTTCTTTTCCTCTTAGTGGTTGTTTCTTGTGGTTGTTGTTGGTGGTGAGTTTGGTTGTGGTGGTGGTTGCTAGCCGGTGGCGTGGTGGCGGCAAGGTGGCAATTTTCATGTGATTGTTCTTGCTATGGTTGGGGTTTGAGTTTGTTCACGGTGGAGAAGAGAGAGAGATAGGGGATGAAGGAAGAGAGAGAAAATTAGAGAGAGGAGATTTTTTTTTGTGGTTATATATTTTAGTGGATAATATATATTATTTTAATGAGTAGAATAGGAAAATAAAGGTTGGGATGTTGGATGTATAGTAAAATGGTATTGTGTAATTAATAAAGTAGTTTTTTGGGATGGTAAAATATGAGATGATAGAATTTCCGGATGTGAATGCTCTTAGTATTTGTGGTGCTAAAAAAAGCTATATTGCTATTTTTAACACCAGCAAATGCAAATTTATAGCTACATTAGTGGAGCCAAAGCCAAATAATTTGGCTCCACAATTATAGTGCATAGCCAAAAGTGGTTGTACACAGTAGCTCAGAGGTAAAAATAATAATAATAATAATAAAATATTAAATTGCGTGTTCACATTGCTTTATATAAAATATATTATTTTATTCATGTGTTCATACTGCTTTATAATGAATATATTATTTTATTGTATTGTTTATATTATTTTATTGTGTTGAAAACTAAAATAAAACTACTGATGTTGAGCGTTTTATAAAGTGAGAAGGTAAGATATATAAAGTAACTTTTTGTGGACTCATATTGCTAAATTTATGGCTCCACTAATGTGGATGCTCTAAGGGATACAAAGTCTAGGGTAAGCTACACCCCAAACATCAGCTAATAACTAATACAAAGTACGAGAAGGAGGCTGCAAATACAAATCATAGCTATCACTACTAGAATGTCCTTCCTTTGCCAAAAGATCCGCACATTGATTTCCTTCGCGGTAGGCGTGGTGAATCGGGCTTCCTCGAAAGACTGGAGGAGTGACCTGCAATAAAAAATCAAAGCATTAAAAAGATAAAGTTATATATATATATATATATATATATAACCACATTACATTATGGAGGTTTTTGTTTACTAGGAGAGTGTATTTGAGTGAATAGTTCGGTGTTCCAACCAAAAATAAAAAAGAAAGGAAAAAAAGTGTTTTTTAAGTATCAATAAGTTTCGGGATATCATATTTTTCACAATTACTTACATAATTAAATATGATTGATGTACAATAAAAGTGATATCCACGATGAATCCAAATGAAAAATTGAGAGTAAAATTGGTCATATCACAATAGTTTATGTAGTAATTATGAAAAGAGTTGCATTTCTAGCATTACTTGTATTATTTAATAAAAGCCTAGGCATCATTCTAAAAGAAAATATTAATATTTACTAGTACATTTCATTTAATTAGGCAACTGTATTATTCTTTTTTTTTTTTGGTTAAAAAAATTTAAACCCATAACATCTTAGTAATTTCAAATCAGAATCACATCATGCGAAAACTCATTGTACTTGTAATGATTTTTACCTATATTGAATTCATCCTAGCATTACTCATTTGATTTTATGATTTGTCAAATGAGGATCCTCGTTTTTATAAATTGAATTCATTATATATTGAAGCCTATAAGTTCCCTCATAGCAAGAGCTTGGTACATTTGTCCTAGACTCCTAGTTCAAATTCTTTAGGGAATCTTTTAAGGAATTATCATGCACATATACTATTTATTTGATATGCGTTAATAATTAGATGTTCAAAGAGTTTGGAAAAACCTGAGGTAAAAATAGTAAAAAGAAAAAAGAAAATATTGCTGTTTCTGTCGTAGGTTTATTATTCAACCAACAAACCAAAACTTTCCTATCAAAAAAAAAAAAAAAAAAACCAAAACTTTGGGTTCTTTAAAGAGTGGGGTTTTTCAGTGAAACTTTGGAGGGATATCTTGCTTGAATCTACCAATGGTTGAAGTAACTTTGATCCAAAATTCCCTTTAAAAGAAGAGCTGATTAGACACTAAGCTCTTTTCTTTAAATTCTCTTGCAGCATACAGTGAGTAACCTCGGGATAAAAAGCTTTGATCGTACACTTAAAAGCCCGACAAACACTTGCCCTCAGATTTAGGCACACCTGCTAACAATGATACATCCACTTCGAATTCAGAGGAAGGAAATAGAAGGACCCCCCATTCTTCTCCTTCCTCCTCTTCTTTCACTTCATGACCCACCTTCAAAGAAAACTAATTGACTATCTCTCTCTCTCTCTTGCCGACTAGTTAAACATTACTGTTGCTAATTGACTAATTGTTGGGTTCCTCTTGGGCCTCTACCATCGCAAATAATTTCACAATGAGTCTCGATGAGAATAGGAAAATGTAAAAACTGTTATGTTTGTAACGGTACTATTCGTTGAGGGATAGAAAAAGTGATTTAAATGAGTTAATTCTCCAAATCTTTAATAATTTTGTTAAAAATATTCAAAGGGGTCCTTAAAAGATGTTTTCAACTTTTGAATTAAAATTGAAATTTTTAAGAAAGAGTTCTATGATTTGAAAGTTTACGTTTTCTAAATCCATAACTTTAAAAGTATTATTTATACATTGTACTCAATTTCTGTTTGCACTCAAAATTAAATGCTTAAAATTTTCTTAATGAAAACTCTTATCATAGAAGCTCAACTCTATGATTAAAACTCTAATTTTTTTTTTCTGCATTGAATAAAATTCATAAAAGTTAATGCTTATATTTTAGGTAATAATAAAGGGCTTGTTTCGTAGAAAAATTTAAATAATATTATTTAGATATTTTTAATATATCTGTTAATAAAAATATATGTAATATTATTTAAAATGTGAAAATATTTATTTGAACTAAGATACTAAACTGGGCTAAAATTTGTAATATATCTCTTGCGACTTATCTTCAAAGTTAAAGTAAGCAATCGTGGCTTTTAACGAGGCAAAGAAAAACCTTTGCGTATGCTAAAGAGATCTGCTGGGCTCTATGCCCCTACCTATGTTAGACACCCGTATCCTGCGCCAAAGATTGGCTGACTGATCACATGACGATATCCTCTCCATTCATTCAAAAATATCATATCAACATTATTCCACATTGCTCCCCCTATATATATCATATATGTCTGTCCCATGATAAACAACACAACTACTCACAGTTCAAAGTCTCAAAAACCAAACCAAACCCAGTTTGTGTGTGAGCATAGGAACTTTGGCAGTGTTAGTTTCTCTCTAATGGACTACCTTTCCACTTTTACTAACCCTAGCTCATCTGGGTTTTCTTCAGCGGGAAATAACAACAAAGAAAAGAAGCCAAAGGGTGGGAAAAGAAGCAAAGGAGTGAAGCTCTCTACTGATCCTCAGAGTGTGGCAGCTAGGGAAAGGAGGCACAGAATCAGTGACAGGTTCAAGATCTTGCAGAGCTTAGTACCCGGTGGGAGCAAGATGGACACGGTGTCTATGTTGGAAGAAGCTATTCACTACGTGAAGTTCCTCAAGACTCAGATTTGGCTTCACCAAACCATGATCAACTTTGTGGATGAAGACCCATCTCTATATCTTGCTGGTACTTATCTGCCTCCACAAGAGACCTATTATCCACAAAACGTTTTAGTCGATCAAGTACAACCTTCAGAACTAGTACCGCGGCCAATAAGTTCTTCCTTCCAATGTGAAGAACCTGTGCCTTTTGACACTTATGGGAAATACTAGGCTTTGGTCTCTATGTGTTTGTGTCTGTTTGGGGAGGGAGATGGTGGTGTTGTATGATCTATCATCTATGTGGTGTTTGCTAGAAAATCATGAGATTGTTGTAGTTGTTGTTAAGGGTATTATTTTTGAGGGATGTGTGATAATGGAATCTTGTGTAAAATTCTAATGTTAAATTAAAATGTAGCTCTTAACTGAAACATCTTGTTCAAGTCATTAGTCATACCATATATTCTAGTTTTTAATAATTAGGAGCTGTGCATGAAGCTAGTTAGTTCGCCTTTGCGTAGAACCACTCCATATATGGCTTTTGAGTGTAGCCAGCTGGCCTGCACTAAACCTGGAAGCACATAGATATGTTTTAGAAATTTCTTGAAGACTAAGAATTGATGTGCGAACATGAAGAGGTTTTATATTGGACTTAGGAAATGCACCGGTCCCGTAGCTCAGTTGGTTAGAGCGTTGGTCTTATGAGCCGAAGGTCGCGGGTTCGAGCCCCGCCGGGACCAATTAATGATTTAATTTTTTTTAAATTTCTTTTTTGTTTTCTCTTTCCATGATTTTCAATTTCATTGTTTTCTTCTTTTCTCCTAGAAAAAGGAAAAAAGAATCCTTGGTGCAACATCCAAAATGTGGAATCAAGACTCTTGAAAAGGTATAAGATAGAGTGATAGACAGAATCATACAAAAATATTCAGATTGCAAAAATTTGTTGTAAAAGATAAAAAGAGCACAAAGCCTTAAAATCAACACACCCCCTTTTTAACTCATCTAGGCCTACAATTGAGAATCATTGCTATTAAGGTCATGACAACGTTCCAATAGCAAAAAAGATTTACCCGAGAATTGTTCTAGAATAGTTAGCTGCCAACTAGAGTAGAGAGACTTTCTCTCTCTCTCTCTCTGTGCATTTCTTTTCTTCTACCTTTGTTTTGTGGTGGGGTAAGCAGGTGTTGATCATGGGAGACTCGATGTCAATTTTTACCTGTTTGATTTTTGACCATTAAAAAGGAAGTGAAAATCATTTCATTGTGCACTCTCTGACCCAAGAGGAATTGAGAGTTGGGCTACACATTTTTTTCAAGGAAAGTCCAACATTGGTGCTTTCCCAAAAGCCCAAATCTCAGTTGTGGCCCTTAGATGCTGACAATGTTTACATCTGTTCATTCGTGTTTACTTTAGAATAGCAAAAAAAAATTAATTCATAAATCTGCTGTATCCTTGTTAGTAACTATCAGCTAGCTACACCCACACGGTTGGTGGCCTGATGGAAAATAACTCGAGCTTTCATACATATAGGGGCGGCTTGATGCATTTGGGGGCCTAAGGTGAAAATTATTTATCTTGTTTCATATATAAAATTACTATTAATTAACATGAACCATGTAAAAATTTTTTATAAAAAAAAGTTTATATATACAAAAAAATTTGACAAAACTTTTTATATTTGTTGATGTGGCAGATTGATAGTAGTGAGCAAAAGAGTGATATCGATGGTGAATCTAGTTGAAAACTAGTAAAAGTTTGCTAACCTGACTATTGTGAAAAATATTATGAATTTTTTTGTGAATTACTTTATTTCTTTTCTTTTTTCTTTTAGAAGTGCTACATTCAGAATAATTTTCATGACAAATCTTAGGTGTTAAGTTGCTTCTTGTTTTCTAGTTGAACCTACCATTAAAATTATTTTTTTGCTGTCAATAACAACCTTTAACAATTTGCAATTAAGATTTTTTGTAAAAATATTGTGAAAATGTTGTGGATATAGCATTTCTTTTTCTTTTTTTATTTGTTTTTCATTTGATAAGAAAATATTATTTTATTTATTGGTTAATATTTTGGCCTAATTAATACTATTAGTTAAAATTTAGGGACCTTTTTTTTACTTGGGGCCTTACGCGGCCGCATCAATGGCTTATACCATTGAGCCGGCCCTGCATACATATTGTATGGGTTTGAACACGCCCGTTAGCACTTTGTGAGTTTCCTATCCATTTGTGCCTTGAGGCGAGTTGGGTGCTACTATGGTAACACCCTGACATGTAGCCACGTGGGTCCCCCAACTCATTTTTTGTTTACCAAAAAAAAAAAAAAAAAAAAACTATCAGCTAGCTACCGTATTGGTAGTAAAATCACATGTACGGTTCCAGGACCCCCCAAGAGCACGGTTTCTTTGCCACATCTTTATAACTCAATCAAGACCCCTCAATCATTGATTTCTCAACAAGTTAAAAAGCCAATTGAAGTGAGGTCAATTTACTTTGTTTTTATTTGGCTAAGTCTGAGGTCACTCAACTCAATTTAGACTCCTCAATAATTGATCCCTCAATAAGTGAAAGAGCTACTTTGGTCAAGTCTTAGTCAAGAAAGATAGTCATGGATGTTGGTCCCTCTCCCCCCCCAAAAAAAAAAAAAAAAAATGATATGTCTACAACATTTTTACAATATTTTTACTAAGTGGCAGGTTGTTACTGGTTATTATTGTTGGGGCAAAAAAGTAATCTTAGTGTTAGTTTCAAATTTGAACTAATAACAACTAATCACCTGTGATTTGTTGTAAAAATGTTGTAAAATTGTTGTAGACGTAGCATCTCTAAAAAAAAAATTATAGCGTGTTTACAAATCTCTCATTTTAGTAAAATTTGTGAGAAGTGATTGGTAGAAAAATTTACTCCCAAATTTTTTTTTTAGCGAAATTGATTCTTGAAATCAAACTCGCAATATATCATTTTTTTTGTAGAAGACACTTTCTATCAAATTAACGCCCGACTTCTAAATATATATATATATATATATAGTTAAAAATGCAATTTGTACATGCTAACTTTAACCAAAAATTATTTTATTTCTTTAAGTTTGAAGTTGGTTATTGTAGGGTCAGAATTTGTAGCCCAAGCCCAAAACCATAAATTTGTAGAGAGTGGGTGAAAGAGCTGGGCTAGTTGTGAATTTAGTAAATGTTAATTATGATATATTGGATGAATCAACGTAAAAACATACTAAGAAACTAAATAAATTGATGTCCGAAGAGGTTTATTATTGATTGAACAGTGAATACATTTCTCAGAGCTACAGTAAAACCTTTCTTTCTCTCGTTTTATCTTTTTTCCGATCCCCTTCCATCAGAGGTTTCTTTCATTTATATAGCCCTCTTCTCCATCATCTTCATCGTACACTTGTTCTTCATCTAAGCATTCACTTGAGTGCATGTCATATCAAGTATCTTCTTTTGTTCTCCATGAGTGTTGGTAGCTGAGGTTGCACTGTTCAGGGGTCTTCTCCACATAAATGCGGCCAGGAAAGTTGCTGCAGTGCATTAAACACGGTGGTAACAGCTTTTTCTTTTAGATATTTCTCTATTCTTATCATCTCCATGCATGCCCGAAGCTTATCATTATCACTGGGACCACTGGGAAGATCACTCGACCATCCCAATTATCTGCTTGATTGAGATTCTTTATATCCGAGGAGAATACACTCTTCGGACAGCGGGTGATCTCTTCGGACTGTACCTCTCGTTCATTTCTAGGTATATCCTTTCCACACGGACTTCTTCTCAACCATTTTCTTCTCTTCGGACACACAGTAATCTTCAAATATGGCCCTAGGCCCAATACATAATGCTGGGCTTTTACCCCCCACAATAGCCCCTCAAAATTTTAATTTTTCCCTTGCATCCGAGGAGAAAAAAATAGGATTTTGACTTGTTACGAAATAAAAGCTTAAAGTACAGAAATATATGAGTTTCACACGTGTATGAGCATAGATTAAGGCGCTTCATCATTGCTGCTGCCGTTTCAGTATTCCCAAAGCGCTATTGATTACCCTAGGCCGTGTTTTGTCTCTGGCATCCAACGGTGGACTATTGATCTAACGGACGTGGTTCTTCCTCGGAATTTGGGCGGGATGACTTCTACCCTTTCATCTGTCCCCATATATAAAGCCTCAGAGGAGGTTATTTCTTCTTTACTTTGCAAATTCTCAGATTATCCAGCGAACTCAAGCACTCGAATCCACCAAACTTTTCCAATCATCAATCCTAGTTCTTCCCAGAGTCTGTAAAAGTCTTTCTACAAATTCAAAGATCATTCTCCGATTTAGTTTGCGTAAGTTTCAACATCTTCAAACCACTCATCCTCTTCTCGGCTAGGGTTCTCGGCCTTCAAACTCTTATCTCACAACTATTGTTTTGCATCTTTCTCTAGTTAACCAAAAATGGGTAGATTTCAGTATCTTGTCAATAGTCCTGCCTTAATAGAGGAATTTAAGGACACCTACGACATACCACAGGGGGTAAATCTGAGATATTGTCCCCCAGAAAGGATAATAACCGACCGAAGAGAGGGGGAAGTCGTAATCCCTATGATAGCCTTCATAGAAGGAGGAATGACTCTCTCTATGGGTTCTATCATCAAAAACTATCTTCACAATCATAGGCTTTCTCCTGAGCAGTGCGCACCCAATGTCTTTAGGATCCTAGGAGCAATTGGCGCCCTGAACCTTCATCTAGGATTAGGGCTTACTTGGCTTGACGTGGTACACATGTACGAATGTCATAGCCAAAAGGGGGCGGGATACTATCTTAAATCCCGGTCCGACGTCGTTAGGCTCATCTCCTGCCTTCCAAAGTCTAATAAAGGGATGAAAGACGACTATCTGATCGTCTTGGGTGCGTGGCATGACGGTCTTCATTGCCCGACCCAACCAGGAGAGCCAGGTGGGACCTCCTAGACCTAGGTTTCCTAATAATAGATTTAGGATCTTCGTTTTTTTTTTAACAATATGTCTTCTCTTTGTATCATTGTTTTCGAGTTTCTGACCAAGTTTCTCTTTCTTGTGGTGTTAACAGATAAAGATTACGTTTCTCCTCGGCTCAGTCTCACAAACGTTGCCGCGCTTAATTACTTACTACGATCAGAGATTTTTGTGAGTGAAGACGGGCAGCTCCGGTCCGTTCCTCTCATTCTTGGTTTCACGCCAAAATCGAAAGATTTTCAGCCGGCCGGCAACGCTATCACTCAAGGAGACTATCGGCTCAAACGCATAGACGTTTCTCGGCCTAATTTTTTAGCACCGTTCGATCTTGCCCCCGCGCCACATCCAAATCCACCGGGTGTGCCTCTACTCATCCAACCAGTTCAGCAGGTTCCTTTTGAACTAGTTGCTACAGAGGAAAGAGTCGCCTCCTCAGCCTCTTCACTTGAGGAACAAATTGATAGGTTTAAATTTGAAGGAGAGGCTTCGGGAGGAGTTTAGGTAATACAAGTCTCGGACGCTGAGGAGGAAATTGACAGGCAATCTAGTGTCCATCCTCCTGTTTTGATAACTTCTCTTCCCCAAGACTCTTTGGAAGAAGAAGAAGACATGGCAAACCTGAGGGACTTGATGAAGAATAGAGGTAAAAAAGCTGAGCCTAAAGAGACCGGGACGTCTCAGCCGGTTATTAGTCTTCCTCCACCACCTCCCCAGGTTCCATTGGATCTCGGCGCCAAGTAACGGCCAGATCCAAAGAAGAAGAGGCCCCTCACGGACAATGAAAAAAGAGAGGTAGCGCCTCCGAAAGGGACCAAACAGCAAAAGGTGGCTAAAGATCACCGGAGCAAGAGGGCTTTGTCTACAGAGAGCCGAGATGAAGCCCTCATGGCTGATGTGCGCCGAGGACCTCGCACCTGGTCCCCAAGGCTGGAATTGGATGGTGCTCCAATCCCCTGGGAGACCTCCCTCAGAAATTACAATGGGGGGAGGGCAGGTCTCGTTGCCGAGGCCTTGGAGCAGCCACTTCTCCTTCCAAAGGACATGGAGTCTTATAAGCACTTCAACCAATACGAGCTCTTCCTATCCCTTAAGAGGGATTTAGCCATGGTAAGTGAACTGATCCGCTTAATTAAGGTGCTGGTCTCTTTTAGTTACCACTTTTCTTTGCTCTATATTGAATTTTTTTTTGTTATGTAGATTACTCAGCAAGTTTATGTGGCCGAGGAGTGGAACAAGAAGTCCTATATTGAAGCCCAAGCAGAGGCCCACTCTTGGTCTGAGGCAGAAAAATCGTTGGGCGGCCTGAAGGAAGAATATGCTCATCTGTCCGAGTAGTTAAAAGAGATGGTCAAGCAAAGGAATAGTCTAGATGCTGGCCTTAAAAATGCCGAGAAGCAGGCCGAAGACCAACTCCAGCTGCTGAATGTGATGGAGATTAACTTGGCGACAGAGAAAGAGTTGGTGAAAGGTTTTCGGGCTGAGCTTCAAAAAGCCAAGGAGACCGCCCGATTGGCCGAGAAGGATGCTCAGTTGGCCAAGGAGGTAATCGAGGCTGAAAGGTAGGCAACATATAAGCTGGGGGTGGAGAAGACCCAAGTCAACCTTACCGAGCAATTTGCTGCGGCCAGCCGAGAGTACTGCGATGTAACTTGGGGAAAAGTGCTGGATGTTGCTGGAGTCTCTGCGGAATCTGACTTGAGACTACCTGGGAGTATATACTACGATCCTGATATTCGCGAACTCCCAGGGCTTGATTCCTCTCCCCCCATACAACTCTAAGAGGCTTCGGAGCAATCCCTGATTGGCCAAGTCCCTCCAATCAACCCTGAGGCCCCCAAAGAGTCTGGTCAACCTAGTGACCAGGGCAAGCCAACTGAAGATCCCAAGGATAAAGGCAAAGACTTGGAAAAAAAGAAATCCCTTTCAGAGTCTAAGGAACAAGCCCCAGAAATCACTACTGTTCAGTCCAGTCAGGGAGCTGACCCTTTGGCCCCTCAATTGAAGACTTAGATGCTTAGGAGTTTTTTTTTATTTTTTTTTATTTTTTTTTTATTTTATGTAAGGAATTATGGACTGCTTTCTTTTGATCAATGGAATTGTTCTTTTATTTTCTGTCTTCATTGTACGTGTCGCAAAATTTACTATTATTGCAAATGACTGACTTGTAGTTAATATAACATAGCCAAGCTTGACAATGATATTATATTAATGATGCAAACAATTTACTTCAACACTGGAAGAAACTGATTGTGTAAGAATTATTAATAAACACAAAGCAATGAATGATATGAAGAACTCGCAGTTTTTCTCGAATATTTACGAAGAATACTTTTGCGCACCAACTGTCTTAAGTGTGTGACCGAAGAGATTTATCATAAGCCAGCATTTATTCAGATACTTAGGAGAATCGTAAGAGAGTATTAACTAACCCGAATCATCTGGTCCGAGGATTTCAGGCATGATTGGATTTAAGTTCAAACACTTAGGAGGATTGTAACAGAGTGTTAACTAACCAAAATCATCTGATCCGAGGACTACAGACATGATTGGATTTAAGTTTAAACACTTAGAACTGTAACGGAGTGTTAACTAACCCAAATCATCTGGTCCGAGGACTACAGACATGATTGGATTTAAGTTTAAACACTTAAAAGAACTATAACGGAGTGTTAACTAATCCAAATCATCTGGTCCGAGGACTATAGGCATGATTGGATTTAAGTTAAAACACTTAGAAGAACTGTAACAGAGTGTTAACTAATCCAAATCATTTGGTCCAAGGACTACAGACATGATTGGATTTAAGTTTAAACACTTAGATGAACACTTCATAAAACGAATTGGCATATTAATTGAAGATAAGATTCGATTAATAATAGTACCTTTTGAGGTTATTTACATTTCAATGGCGTGGTATTACGTGACTATCTAGGTCTTCTAGGAAATACGCCCCAATGCCGGCTCCTGAAGTAATACGATATGGCCCTTCCCAATTGGGTCATAATTTTTCCCAAGCTGGGTTTTTCGCAGTGCCCACAACTTTCTTGAGTACCAAGTCACCAGGCTCTAGAGGCCTTAGCTTTACGTTGGCATCATAGCTCTGCCTGAGCTTTTGTTGGTAATGTGCCAGTCGGACCATTGCATTTTCCCTCATCTCCTCAATTAGATCCAAACTCTTCTCTAGCTGCTCATTGTAACTGGTCGGACTAAACGAACTAGTTCTCAATGTTGGGAACCCTGTCTCCAAAGGTATGACAATTTCAGCCCCATAGGTCATTGAGAAGGGGGTCTCTCTAGTAGATCTGCGAGGCGTAGTTCTGTAAGCCCAAAGCACATGTGGTAATTCTTCCATCCATTTGCCCTTCGCATCGTCGAGTCTCTTCTTTAAGCCATTTACTATGACATTGTTAACAGTTTCTACTTGCCCATTACCCTGGGGATAAGCAGGGGTGGAGTATCTGTTCATGATTCCCAGTTCGCTATAATAATTTCTGAATGCTTTGCTATCGAACTGTAAGCCATTGTCCGAGATGAGAGTATGAGGAACCCTAAACCGAGTGACAATATTCTTCCACACAAATTTCTGCACATCTACGTCTCTGATGTTGGCCAGAGGCTCAGCTTCGACCCATTTGGTGAAATAGTCTGTGTCGACCAAATGGTATTTCCTGTTTCCTGCAGCCTTAGGGAATAGACCCACGATATCTAAGCCCCATTGAGCGAAAGGCCATGGGCTGGATAGTGGATTGAGAGTTCCCCCTGGTTGATGAATGTTTGGGGTAAATCGTTGACATTGATCGCACTTCTTAACATACTTGTGGGCTTCTTTTTGCATATTCGGCCACCAATAACCTTGAGTAATGGCTCGGTGAGCCAAGGACCTACCCCCAGTGTGACTTCCACAGATTCCTTCATGTAGTTCTTCTAGTAGTAACTCTGCCGCTTCAGGATGCATGCATAATAAGTACGGTCCTGAGTAGGAGTGTTTATATAGTTCCTAGTCCTCGGATAGCTAGAATCTGGTCGCCTTCCTCCAAACTTTGTCAGCTTCCCCCTTTTCTTCAGGAAAAATGTCCTCCTTCAAGAATTTAACTATAGGATCCATCCAGCCGAGTCCGACCCTGATTTGGTGAACTTGGACTACCTCTCTTCTTGCCTCTGTATGCCTATACAGGTCCTCGACGAGGATAACTCTCGGCAAATCTTGTGCCGAAGAGGTAGCGAGCGTGGCCAAAGAATCAGCATGTGCATTACCATTCTTGGGAATGTGCAGCAAATTGAAAGATTCGAACTCCGATTGCAGACATTTAACTCGGCTTAAGTATCCCTGCATTCTTTCATCCTTCGCCTCAAACTCACCTTGTACTTGACCGACGACTAATCTCGAGTCCGAGAACACCTCTACTGACTTTCCTCCCATTCTTCGAACCATAGCCATTCCCATTAGTAGAGCTTCATATTCCGCCTCATTATTTGTTGTCGAGAAGTCCAGCCTTAACAACTTTTCAATGATGATTCTTTCAGGGGATATCAGCACTAGCCCCACTCCAGAACCTTTCTGGTTCGCTGCGCTGTCTACATATACTTCCCAGGATGGCGGACCTTGTTAAGAAATCATGCCAACCGATTTTTCATCCATGTCCTTCTTTACTGTTACCTCTTCTAAACTAGGCTCTGTGAACTCGGCCACCAGATCTGCGAGAACCTGGCCCTTGACTGAAGTACGGGGCATGTATTTGATGTCAAAAGCCCCTAGGATAGTGCCCCATTTAGCTATTCTCCCCGTGTAGTCAGCACTTCTAAGTATGGTTTTAAGCGGGAGTTGTGTGAGCACAACGATCGTATGAGCTTGGAAATAGTGAGGCAACTTCCGTGTACCAAGTACTACTGCCAAGATGGCTTTCTCTAGCGGCAGGTATCGAATCTCGGCCTCGTGTAATGACTTACTCACATAGTAAATTGGCCTTTGCACACCTTGATTCACTCTAATCAGTACCAAACTTACGGCACAAGGAGCCACCACAATGTAGGCAAATAAGACCTCATCTGGTTCAGGACTGGACATAATTGGTAGCCAAGCTAGATAGTCCTTAAGTTGCTGAAAGGCCACAACACATTCTTCAATCCACTCGAATCCCTTCCATTTGTTGATCAACGAGAAGAAAGGTCTACACCTATCTGCTGATCGGGAGATAAATCGGTTTAGGGCAGCAGTCATTCCAGTCAGTTTCTGAACTTCTTTGGGATTCCGATGAGCCTGTAAATTATTGATGGCCTTTATCTGATCGGGGTTAACTTCAATTCCCCTGTGAGTCACCATGTACCCCAAGAATTTTCCTGACCCCACACTGAATGAGCATTTGGAGGCGTTTAGGCGCAGCTTGTACCTTCTTAGAACTTCAAAGGTACTTTCAAGGTCTTTCACATGTTCAGCAACAATCTTGCTTTTCACCACCATGTCATCTATGTAAATTTCAATATTTTTACCCAACTGTGGCTCAAACATTCTCGTCATCATTCTTTGATAGGTAGATCCCGCGTTTTTCAAACCAAATGACATCACCTTATAGTGGTAATTACTAATAGGGGTGACAAAAGCAATCTTCTCCTGATCCTCCAGGGCTAGTGGTATCTGGTGGTAACCTTGAAAAGCATCCAGGAAACTCATTTGAGGATGACCGATAGTGGCATCCACTAACTGATCAATTTTTGGCATAGAGAACGGATCCTTAGGACAAGCCTTGTTTAAGTCAGTGAAGTCTACACATACTCACAATTTCCCATTCTTCTTCTTCACCACCACAGTATTCGCTAGCCACTCCGGGTAAAAAAATTCTTTAATAGCTCCAACTTGTTTGAGCTTTGCTACTTCTTCTCTTATTGCATCAGCATGTTCCTTAGATGGGCGCCGAAGAGGCTGCTTCTTAGGGGTAATCAGTGGGTTGACCTTCAGATGGTGACATATGAATTCTGGATCTACCCTTGGGGCTTCGTAAGCGTTCCAGGCGAATACGTCAAGGTTTCTCTTAAGGAATTCTACTAACTCTTCCTTCTCCTGCAGAGGTAACTGAGATCCAACTTGAAAGAATTTTTCTGGATTGTCTCCGATGATAACCTTTGTTAAATCTTCACACCTAGCGCCCTCGTCTGGATCTTTGACGGGCAATACCCGAGACTTTAACTGCTATAAGCCCCTTTCGGCCTTAGACGAGGACTCAGCTTCGGGCTCATGTTGGATGACAGCCACTAAGCATTGTCTGGCTGTAGACTAATCTCCCCGGATTTCATAAACTTGTCTTTCATATGGATACTTAACTTTCTGATGCAAAGTATAGGAAACAGCCCCTAGTGTATGAAGCCAAGGTCTAGCTACGATTGCCGTATAGGGCGAATACACATCTACCACTATGAAATCCACCTCTACCACCTCTGAGCCGGTTTGCACAGGTAATCGTATTTGGCCCTTCGGGGTAACAACTCTTCCTTCAAAACTCACCAGAGGGGAACTGTATGGTGTTAGGTCTTGAGGTTTTAGGTTTAGCCCTTTGTAGAGATCAGGATACATTATCTCTACCGCGCTACCCTGGTCCACCATTACCCTCTTCACATCATACCCTCCAATTCTAAGAGTGATTACTAAAGCATCATCATGGGGTTGGATGGTCCCAATCTTGTCCTCATCCGAGAACCCTAAAACCGGTTGAGCACCCGATTTAGCTCTCTTCGGACCTTAGCCAAAGTCCCCTACGGGTGACCGGGCTACATACATAACCTTCGCTGGCCAGGACCCTGTTCTCCCCGGTGCGGCGAAGATGACATTAATAGTTCCCAATGGAGGCTTTGAACAGTTATCTCTTCGGGGCTCTGAGCTTATCTGCCCTCCTCGGCCACTGGAGTGGTGCAAGAGGTGTCTCAATTTACCTTCGCTGACCAGTTGGTCCAAATGATTCCACAGGCTCCTGCAATCCTCTGTGGTATACCCATGGTCTTGATAGTACTGACAGTAGAGATTATGATTACGCCTCTCAGGGTTTCCCACCATCTTATTCGGCCACCTGAAGAATGGTTCATTCTTGATCTTCTCCAAAACTTGGTGTACAGGCTCTTTGAATACAGTGTTGACTGCTTGAGGATTTGTTGATCCTGATTGCCCGGCATAATCTCTTCGAGGCTTATTGTTATTGTAACGATCCGACCTGAAATCCCTCCTCTCTTGGGGAATAACCTTATCATTTCCCTTCCCTTGCTGTTGATCCTCCTCAACTCTTTTATACTTTTCGATGCGGTCCATGAGCTGACGCATGTTAGCTGACGCATGTTAGTAACTAGCTTACCAGTTAAGGACTTCCTCAAATCATGGTCAGTGGGAAGGCCGAGCTTAAACGTGCTGAGGGCCATTTCATCAAAATTGCCCTCCATGTCATTAAACATCTCCCTGTACCTATCTGAATACGTCTTTAAGGTCTCACCCTCTTGCATGCTCAAGGATAGCAGTGAAGACAAGGGTCTGGCCACTCTTCGGCATGTGACAAAACGGAAACTAAATGCTTGAGTGAGCTCTTTGAAGGAATTGATGGAGTTTGCTTCCAGGCTGTCAAACCACCTCATCGCAATCGGTCCAAGACTGGAAGGGAAGACCTTGCACATCAGAGCTTCATCTCTGGAGTAGACAACCATCCTTTGATTAAAGTGGCTCACATGTTCCACAGGGTCTGTTTTACCATTATAGATGGTGAACGTTGGCTGGTTAAAACGTCGAGGAAGTATCGTTTCTTCAATCCTGCGTGTAAAAGGTGACCTAGAAATTTGATTCAAAGCCCTGCTCATAGCATCGTTCCCTACGCCTCCACGTGATGGGCTTTTAGGTTGCCTCTTACGATGAGGCTTTTCTTCATAGGAAAAGGATTCACTGACTGGTGTTCGGGATCTCTGCTTGTAAGTGACGTCCTGTTCGTCATCGAAATCTTCATCAGAATACGAAGAAACCCGTTTCCTCTTTGCATGGCGCAGCTCCCTTTTTAGCTTTTCAATTTCTAGTTGCAAATTATGGTTCTTCTCTGCATGAGACATGTGACTTCCACCCTGTGGCTGGCTTTGACCAGTATGCGCAGTGTGCACGCTACCTTCACGATCTTGTCTTCGCTCCAAATTAAGAAAAGGGTCTACGTGTTGGGATGCCCTAGATTCTGCTGGTTGTTGTCCTGGTTCAGCTATTATCAACTGTTGCTTCCACTTTCGCTCAAGCTCTTCCCACAGACGGCGCCAAAGTTGTAGGGTCAGGATTTGTAACCCAAGCCCAAAACAATAAATTTGTAGAGAGTGGGTGAAAGAGCTGTGCTAGTTGTGAATTTAGCAACTGTTAATTATGATATCTTGGAATGAATCAACGTAAAAACATACTGAGAAACTAAATAAACTGATGTCCGAAGAGGTTTATTATTGATTGAATAGTGAATACATTTCTCAGAGCTACAGTAAAACCTTTCTTTCTCTCGTTTTATCTTTTTTCCGATCCCCTTTCATTAGAGGCTTCTTTCATTTATATAGCCCTCTTCTCCATCATCTTCATCGTACACTTGTTCTTCATTTAAGCATTCACTTGAGTACATGTCACATTAGGTATCTTCTTTTGTTCTCCATGAGTGGTGGTAGCTGAGGTTGCACTATTCAGGGGTCTTCTCCACATAAATGTGGCCAGGAAAGTTGCTGCAGTGCATTAAACACGGTGGTAGCAGCTTTTTCTTTTAGATATTTCTCTATTCTTATCATCTTCATGCATGCCCGAAGCTTATCATTATCACTGGGACCATTGGGAAGATCACTCGACCCTCCCAATTATCTGCTTGACCGAAATTCTTTATATTTGAGGAGAATACACTCTTCGGACAGCAGGTGATCTCTTCGAACTGTACCCCTCATTCATTTCCAAGTATATCCTTTCCACACAGACTTCTTCTCAACCATTTTCTTCTCTTCGGGCACACAGTAATCTTCAAATAGGGCCCTAAGCCCAATACATAATGCTGGGCTTTTACCCCCCACAGTTATTTTAGTTTAATAACTTCCTCGTAATTATTTACTCCTTTAAGTTTGAAAATGGTCATTTTGGTCAAGTAGCTTTACTAAAAAATAATTTCATTCCTTTAAGTTGGTGGTTTTGAGTGATTTTTGGACAAAGTTATTGGACTAAATGAGTTGATAAATGACCAAAATGATTTTTTGGATAAAGTTACCAAATCAAAATAACAAAATTTAAACTAAAAAAAAAGGCTAAAATGACTTTTAGGTAAAGTTAACAAACTAAAATGCCCAACTTCAAACTTAAACGACATAAATGATTTCTTATCAAAAAAGAACAAGAAAAAAAAGATGACATAAATGATTTTTGGGCAATCTTAGTGAGTGTAAATTGTATTTTTGCCGATGGATAAATAAAAATGATATGGCAATGAATGAGAACTTTTTGCTAACTTATCAACGACAGACCGTTTTCCTCAAACGGCCAATCGCTTTAGCCAATATGTGAAGGTCAAAACTCAAAACGTTCAGTTGTACTCCGAGCTATGCACATTGCAGAGCTAACATGAATCTAATTATGCAACCGGCAAGAACTAGACCATGGGAAACAGCTCAATTATGTAGATTGTGTACTGTGTAGGAATTTCATGTGGATCACATTTGCATTGAAGATAACAGAGAGACTCCAACTAATAGAGGACTTCAACATATATTGCAAAACAAACTTTTCTTGTTTGTGCTCAGGTATTGATGCTCACAAATTCTTGGTTTATATGTAGAGATTCCTTCTGCAAGTTATATGCATGAATGCATGTGTTTCATAGACAAATTTAATATGTCGCTCCCTGTTTGTTGAAATTCCTGAATGAGCATTAGCTTGAGTCTGACGTGCTTGCTTTTTATATAGCAACCACACAGATAAACCCAGTTCAGATTTAGGTAAAAAGAACATTATTCGAAGCCAAAAAGGCTACAAACTGGCATTATTGAAGTTATGTGCTAATCTCATCCCCCCATCATTTGGGTTGATGATTCTGTATCTATCTACAAAAGAAAAAGTCCAAAAAATGAAAAAAGAAAGGCACAAAAGGTTTGCTATGATGATGTAACTATGAAGAACATGTAGAGGAAGAAGAAGAAAGGGAGGGTGAATTATGGCATGCACACAGAGGGTCATGGATGACCCTCTTCCTACTGATTTCGAGTTAAGAACAAATAACACAGTACCGTCCGCGAAATTCTTCATCTTCCATCTCATCATCATCACCATCCTCGTCTTCACTGTCTTCTGTGTTCTCATCTTCAATATCTTCCTCTGCCTCAACCTTTGCATTATAGCAGCCAGTGTAAGACAATCCCATCATTGGAAGAATAATCAGAAGAATCTTTTCAATGCTATCATCCTGCCATTTTCTACCTTTCTCCCAAAATGTTAAGGGAGCAACAACTACTGCTGCTCCAACCCCAAAACCCAATCCGGTCAGTATGAACTGCCAATCAAAACCAATCAAAGTTGTTGAAATTTTGCGTCTAGCTTTTTGTGTTGCTGAAGGTGGTGAAGCTTTATCACTTGTGCATTCTGTTTGCAAAGGGTACCCACATAATCCCTTGTTCCCTTTATAGGAATCATTTGAAAACGTAGCAAATTGCTTGCCTTGTGGAATCTTCCCCACCAATTGATTGAAGGAAAGGTTGAGAAATGAAAGGAAAGTAAGACTATCTACAAGTTGCACAGGGATCTCCGCTGTAAGGTTGTTGCTTGACAAGTCTAATGATTCCAGCTGAGACAAATTTCCCAAAGATGGTGTGATATGGCCTGTAAGAGCATTATGCGATAAGTTGACAACATACAGTGATTTGAATGCTGCTAATTCTTCTGGAATTGGCCCCCCAAGTTTATTGCAGGAAGTGTCAATTGAGGTGAAGAGTCTCAGAATCTTCGCCAGCTCAAACTCTAGACCTTTAGTGGTAACTGTTATTGCATCTTGATAGTAAAACTGACCAAAACTTAAGAATCCAAATTGGAGCTGATTGAGCTTTGACATGACCTCATCTTCATTGACCATCATTGCCTTCCAGGTAGAAAAAGATTTTCTTGGAAGCTGACTAGTAAAATTGTTTGAAGATATGTCTATAATCTGAAGCATCGGCCAGGTGGCATTTGGCCCATCACAACCAATGGGCCTGAAAAATTTGTTAGATCGCAAGACAATGACACGTAAGCTGGATATGTTCCTCAAGTAACATGGGACGACATCCTCAAAATGGTTGTTCCCTATGTCCAAGACCTCCAAATTTGGGCAATTGGCCAGAGACTCAGGTAACTTTCCTTCTAGTAAATTTCCGTTGAGGCTTAGAGTTTGTAAAACACAATTGCTTAGAAATATGTCAGGTATTGGGCCAGCAAGGTGGTTCCTCCTTAGATTTAGAACCCCTAGAGTCTCACTCATTATGTTGAAGCATTGAGGAATGGTGCCACTCAAGGAATTATTAGATAGATCAAGAACTTGAATATAACTAGCATTGCATAATGATCAAGGTATATTCCCATGGAAGTTATTGCTTGAAAGAGATAAGAAAATTATGAAAGTAAGGGAGATACCAATGCTAGTTGGTATAACAGAGCTGAAATTATTCGTTGAGAAGTCCAGATATGCAACTCGTGGGAGATGTGTGAGTTGCCCCTGGAGCTGGTTGGAGTGAAGGTCTAGGACACTTAATTGAGAAGGAAGATTCCGGAAAGGCCCTTGTAGAGTCACAAGGCGGTTATATGAGAGATTTAGGTACATAAGATTATTAGTTTTCCAAATCCAATTGGGTATCTCTCCAGGAATCTTGTTGCGTGAAAGGTCTAGAGTGACTAATTTGGATTGGTTTTTCAAGAACTCAGGGAATTTGCTCAATTTGCAAGAAGCCAACTTCAATGTGCTAAAATGGGGAAAGAGCAAGGAAGAAGCAGTACCATTATAATTGATTGACAACTTGTTGTAAGAAAGATCAAGATTTGATAGATTTCGTAGATTCTGAATCTCATCAAGCTGGAAGGAGCCATTAAATTTGTTGGAAGAAAATGAGATGAAGTTAAGACCTTGGAGCTTGAAGACAGACACAGGTAAGGGCCCTTCCAAGTTGTTGCTACTCAAATCAAGGGTGTTCAATGAGTAAGAAGAAACGTTAAATTCCTGGAGTCCACCAGAAAATTTGTTGTTCGAAAGTTGTAGTTTCTGCAGAGATGGATGAGAAAACAGGGACATTGGAATACTCCCTTCAATAGAATTGTTACCCAAGTCAAGATTCACCAGTTTTATAAGCTCTTCCCACTGAGTGGAATTAATACTACCTTCCAGATTATTATGGGAAATGTTTATCTCTGTCAGATTCTTGGCCATGCTGAATGATGGAATCTGTCTGTTGAATTCGTTCAACGACGTGTCCAAATAAATTAACCGAGTAAGTTTTGCCATAGATTTTGGGATTGATCCACTGAAATTGCATCCAGAAAGAACTATTGTGGACAACATTTTAAGGTTACCAATAGAACCTGGCAGTGTCCCTGAAAATTTTGTACCACTAAGCAGCAGTGACCGAAGAGAACCATTTGGAAGAAATTCTCGCAAAGAACCTTGAAGTAGTTTATTATATGATAAGTCAAGCGTCTGCAGTGTCAGAACCTTGAACATCTTTTCTGGAAATGTTCCATTCAATCCACAAGAACTGAGACCTTAAAGGGATTACTATCGAGACGAATAATTGAGAGGGACTGAAGCTTCGATAAGGAGGAATTAAAAGGCCCTGAAAGATAACAATCAGACATGCTCAACACCCTTAGATTTGGCACTGATGAAGATAAGGCCCGACACCATTCATTCCCCGGCGCTGATATATTTACACCATCAAGATAAAGTTCCTTTAGCTCCCCAAAATTCTGAACTAGCGTAGCTAAATCTGGGTTCTCAATTTTCAGCATGGAAATACTCAAGAAAGAAAGGGTAGACAAATCGAGTAACCAACCTTGTGAGACGTGAAATCGCATTTGGAATCTGTCCTGCAAAGCCAGCATTTGACAAATTCAAATAACTCAACTTCGTCAGATTGCCAAACTGAGATGGAATCGCAGAAGAACTCAAGTTGTTATAAGCCAAATTCAGAGTCTGAAGATTCTGGAGACTGAAGAGGCTTGAATTGTGAAGTCCACCCGTGATGGATTCGTTGAACAGGCTGAGACCAATAACATGTCCCTCCTTGCTGCAGGTTACACCTTCCCAGGAACAGCAATTTGAACTTGTATTCCAGTACACTAGTGTTTTGGAAGAGTTATTGTTGAATATGAGGTTGTTCTTCAATCCGATCAACAAGTCTCGCTGATCGGTAGTAAATGTTTGAGACACCCCGAAGATACCAAAGTTCAGGAAAACTGAGCATATGGGTATGAAGAAAAGCCATGAAAAGAGTGAAATTCTCATTGGGTGCTGTAAAAAGAGCACAGAGCCTTAAAATAAAAACACCATTTTTAACTCAGCTAGGCTACAATTGATAATCATTGCTATTAAGGTCATGACTCTCTGTGTTGCAATAGCGAAGATGATATATGTTAGCTGCCAACTTGAGTAGAGAGACTTTTTTGTGTGTATTTCTTCTACCTTTGTTTTCTGGGGGTGGGGTAAGCAGGTGTGGATCACGGGAGACTCGATGTCAATTTTTACCTTTACGATTTTTGACCATTAAAAAGGAAGTAAAAATCTATTCATTGTGCACTCTCTGAACCAAGAGGAATTGAGAGTTGGGCTACACATTTTTTTCAGGAAAGTCCAATATTGGTGCTTTCCCAAAAGCCCAATCTTAGTTGTGGCCCTGAGATGCTTGAATCAATCTAGACCCCTCAATCATTGATTTCTCGACAAAGTTAAAAAGCCGATTGAAGTGAGGTCAATTTACTTTGTTTTTATTTGGCTAAGTCTGAGGTTACTTAACTCAATTTAGACTCCTCAATAATTGATCCCTCAATAAGTGAAAGAGCTACTTTGGTCAAGTCTTAGTCAGGTAAGATAGTCATGGTTGTCCCCTCATCCTTTTTCATTATTGGGAAAAAAAATTATAACTTGTCCACAAATCTCTCATTTCAGTGAATTCTATGAGAAGTGATTGGCAAATAACTTTATACCTAGTTTTTGTTTTTTCTTTTTTAGTGAGGCTGATTCTCAAAATCAGACTCGCAATTAGTCGTTTTTTATGAGAGGCACTTGCCATCAAACCAACACCCGACTTCTAAAGAAAATATAGGCAAAAATACAATTTATACTTGTTAACTTATTTTAGTCTTTTAAATTTGAAGTTGTTCATTTTAGTCTAGTAACTTTACCTCAAAATCATTTGCTTTTTTTTTTTTTTTTAATCAACAAAAATTATTTACTTCTTTAAGTTTGAAAGTCGTCATTTTAATCCAGTAACTTGACTCAAAAATCATTTTATTCCTTTAAGTGGGTGGTTTTGAGTGATTTTTGGACAAAATTATTGTAATAAATGAGTTCTTAAACGGCCAAAATGATTTTTGAATAAAGTTACCGAATTAAAATAACCAAAATAAAACTTAAAATACTAAAATGATTTTTAGGTAGAGTTGACAAACTAAAATCACCAACTTCAAACTTAAAGTACATAAATGACTTTTGGGCAAAGCTTGTTAGTGCAGATTGTATTTTTGCCAATGAATAAATGAAAATGATATGGCAATGAATAAGAACTTTTTGCTACCTTATCAACGACAGACCGTTTTCCTCAAGCGGCCAATCGCTTTTGCCCATATGTGAAGGTCAAAACTCAAAACGTTCAGACTGTTCAGTTGTACTCCGAGCTATGCATATTGCAGAGCTAACATGAATCTAATTATGAAACCAGCAAGAACTAGACCATAAGAAACAGCTCAATTATGTAGATTGTGTACCGTGTAGGAATATCATGAGGATCACACTTGCATTGAAGAAAACAGAGAGACTCCAACTAATAGAGGACTTCAACAAATATTGCCAAAAAAAAAGAAAAGGAAAAAAAAAGAAAAAGGTTTTCTTGTTTGTGCTCAGGTATTGATGCTCAAAAATTCTTGGTTTATATATAGAGATTCCTTGTGCAAGTTATATGCATGAATGCATGTGTTTCATAGACAAATTTAATATGTCGCTCACCTGTTTGTTGAAATTCCTGAATGAGCATTAGCTTGAGTCTGACGTGCTTGCTTTTTATATAGCAACCACACAAACAAACCCAGTTCAGATTTAGAGAAAAAGAACATTATTCCCAAGCCAAAAAGGCTACAAGCTGGCATTATTCAAGTTATGTGCTGATCTCATCTCCCCATCATTTGGGTTGATGATTCTGTATATATCTACAAAAGAAAAGGTCCAAAAAATGAAAAAAAGAAAGGCACAAAGGGTTGGCTATGATGATGTAACTATGAAGAAGATGAGGATGTAGAGGGAGAAGAAGAAAGGGGGGGTGAGTTGTGGCAAGCACACATAGGGTCATGGATGACCCGTTTCCTACTAATGTCGAGTTTAGAACAAATAACACAGTACTGGCCACGAAATTCTTCATCTTCCATTTCATCATCATCGTCGTCGTCTTCACTGTCTTCTGTGTTCTCATCTTCAATATCTTCCTCTGCCTCAACCTTTGCATTATAGCAGCCAGCGTAAGACAATCCCATCATTGGAAGAATAACCAGAAGAATCTTGTCAATGCTATCATCGTGCCATTTTCTTCCTTTCTCCCAAAATGTTAAGGGAGCAACAACAACTGCTGCTCCAACCCCAAAACCCAATCCGGTCAATATGAACTGCCAATCAAATCGAATCAAAGTAGTTGAACTTGTGCCTTCAGATTTTTGTGTTGCTGAAGGTGGTGGAGCAGTACCATTTGGGCATTTTGTCACCAACGGGGATCCACATAATCCTCTGTTCCCTTCATATGAATCATTTATAAACGTAGCAAATTGCTTGCCTTGTGGAATTGGCCCCACCAATTGATTGAATGCAAGGTTTAGGAATGAAAGGAAAGTAAGACTATCTGCAAGTTGCACAGGGATCTCCTCTGTAAGGTTGTTGCTTGACAAGTCCAATGATTCCAATTGAGTCAAGTTGCCTAGAGATGGTGGAATGTGGCCTGTAAGAGCATTATGCGAGAAGTTGAGAAGACGTAGCGATTTGAGCTCTCCTATTTCTTCTGGTATTGTCCCATTAAGATTGTTGCAGGATACATCAATCGAAGTGAAAAGAGTTAAAATCCTAACCAGCTCAATGTCTAGACCTTTAATGGTAACTCTTATCATATCTTGATAATAATTTTGACTGAATTGTAGGATTCCAAATTGGAGGTATTGAATTCGTGACTGGGCATGATCCATCATTGCCTTCCAAGCAAAAATGGATTCTCTTGGAAGTCGACCAATAAAATTGTTTGAAGCTAGGTCAACAATTTGAAGCATTGGCCAAGAGGTATTTGGCCCTCCACAATCAATGGACCCATGAAATTGGTTAGATCGCAAGATAAGGACATGCAACGAGGATATGTTCTTCAGGTAACATGGGAAGGCATCCTTTATCTTATTTTTCCCCAGGTCCAATACCTCCAAGCTTTTGCAATTCCCCAAAGACTTTGGTACCGCTCCTTCTAATAGGTTTCCATTGAGGTTTAGAGTTAGTAAACCACAATTAACTGGAAACGAATCAGATAAATTGCCACCAAGTTTGTTCCTTCTCAAATCCAACACCCCGAGAGTCTCAGTCATTCCATAGAAGCATTGGGGAATAGTGCCATTCAAAGAATTATTGTGCAGATCAAGAACTTGCAGATATGGAGCATTGCATATTGATACAGGGATACTGCCAGATAATTGATTGTTTGAAAGAGATAAGAGAGAAGCAACACTGAGGGAGCTGAGAATGCCAGCAGGTATAAAAGAGGTGAAATTATTCCTTGAGAGATCCAGATATGTGGCAGATGGTGGGAGAGTTGGGAGTTGCCCCTGGAGTTGGTTGGAATGAAGATCTACGATAGTTAACATAGAAGGAAGATTGAGCAAAGGCCCTTCTAGGAGGTTATGCGAGAGGTTTAGGTAAAGAAGATTAGTAAGATTCTGAATCCAGTTGGGTATATTTCCAGGAATCTCATTATTTGAAAAGTCTAGCATGGTTAATTTGGATTGGTTTATCAAGAAATCAGGAGAAGTCTTCAATTTGCAAGAAGCCAATTTTAATGTGGAAATTTGGGGAAAGGACGATGATGAAGAAGTTTCAACATACTCAATCGATAAGCTGTTGTAGGAAAGATCAAGATTGGAAAGGTTTCTCAACTGCTGAATCTTATTAAGCTGGAAGGAGCCACTAAAGTTGTTTGAAGAAAGTGAGAGAATCTTAAGGTTTCGAAGTTGAAAGACAGACGTTGGTACTGGCCCTTCCAAGTTGTTGCTACTCAAATCAAGGGTGTTCAGTAGGTGAGAAGAAACATTAAATCCAAGCCGACCAGAAAATTGGTTGTGGGAAAGTCGTAATATTTGCAATGATGGAAGGGAAAACAGGGAGGCCGGAATATTCCCTCCAAGAGAATTGTTACCCAAGTCAAGAATCACCAGATTCAGAAGATCTTTCCAGTTAAGGGAATCAATCTTACCTTTTAGATCATTATGGGAAAGGTATATCTAGGTCAACTTCTTGGCCATGCTGAATGATGGAATTAATCCGGTGAAGCTGTTTGATGACATGTCCAAATAAACCAATTGAGTAAGATTTCCCATAGATTTTGGGATTGACCAGCAGAAATTGCAATGTGAAAGATCAATTCTGGACAACATTGTTAGGTTACCAATAGAATCTGGCAGTGCCCCTGAAAATTTTGTACCACTAAGCAGCAGTGACCGAAGAGAACCATTTGGAAGAAATTCTGGCAAAGAACCTTGAAGTAGTTCATTGTTTGACAAGTCAAGTGTCTGCAGTGTTAGAACCTGGAAGATTTTTTCAGGAAATGGTCCATTCAATTCACAAGAACTGAGACGCAAGGTTGTCAAATTTCTGAATTCAGCTAAAAATTCTGGAACTGGAGCAGCAGAAAAGTTGTTATTATCAAGACGAATAATTGACAGAGACCGAAGCTTCTGTAAGGAGGAATTAAGAGGCCCTGAAAGATAACAATTTGACATGCTCAACACACTTAGATTTGACAATGAAGATGATAAGGCCTGGCACCACTCCTCCCCTGACGCTGATATATTTACACCATCAAGATAAAGTTCCTTAATCTCCGAAAGATTCTGAACTAGCTTAGCTAAATTTGGGTCCTCAAGTTTCAGCGTATTATCACTCAAGAAAGAAAGGGTAGACAAATCCAGAGTAACCAACCTTGTGAGACGTGAAATCGCATTTGGAACCTGCCCTGCAAAGCCAGCATTTGACAAATTCAAATTACGCAAACTCGTCAGATTGCCAAACTGAGATGGAATCGAAGACTTCAACTTGTTATAAGACAAATTCAGGTTCTGAAGATACTGGAGACTGAAAAGGCTTGAATTGTGATGAAGTCCACCCGTGATGGATTCGTTGAACAGGTCGAGACCAACAACACGTCCCTCCTTGCTGCAGCTTACTCCTTTCCACAAACAGCAATCAGGAAACTGAGTTTCATTCCAGTGCAACAGTTTTGTGGACAACGTACGGTTGAAGATGAGACTTTTCTTCAATCCGACCAACAAGTCTCGCTGATGGCTAAGACATGTTTGAGATTGAGACACCACGAAGATACCAAAGTTAAGGAAAAGTGAGCAAATGGGTATGAAGAAAAGCCATGAAAGGAGTGAAATTCTCATTGGGGTCTGTAAGAAGAAAGACTCATACAGTAAAGAATTGAAGAGATGATGAAATGAATTGTTGTGGATTCAAGAGACAAAAGGCCCATGGAACATGACCTTATTTTTGGCCTGTGGCTAGAGTGGTGGCCGACCAAAACCCACTCGGATTTGGCACGAGTCCCCTACTGAAAGTTTGTGTGGACTTTTGGGTATAAAAACAGAAGCAGAGAACCAAAAGCCAAAAGGCAAGACAAGAAAGAGAGCGATTGAGAGAGAGAGATAGAGATGAGATTGGTTTTGTTAGGTGAGATTAATCATAGTCCAGAGAGAAGAGCCGTCGTCAAAGAAAAAACGCGTATTTGTTTGTGTGTAACGTTTGGTCTGATTTTGTTTTTTCTGAATCCTGATGATATGACGACTTTCCGAGCTTTTGTCATTTAAAAAAGTACCGCAATCTTAGAAAAATCGAACCAATGATATAAAATGAACTGGTTTTGAAAATGGAGTAACGATTAATAATGAATTTTTTTTTTTTTTTTTGAGAAAGGATTAATAATGAATATTGAATGGTAATGCCATGGTTATCGGTCACGCTTACATAATAAATTATTGGGCATATTTTTTTTTTTTTTTTTTGAGAAAATAAATTATTGGGCATAGATTCTAATATATATATATATATATTATTGGGCAAATTATAACTGACCATTTGATCAAAATTTAAATTGTTTATCTATAGTTTGAAATTTAAATTACCTATTACATAATAAATTTTCGTAATCCACTTTTATTTAAAAAGAGTCAAATATGTAATTTTCCTTAATTTTTATGTATTTTTCCTTTGAAAACACAAAAAACACAAAAATACAAGATCAAAAACAATCCAGCAGAACATTTGCATCATTGGATTTCAAATCACATGTAAACAACTTAAATTTCAGTCAAACCGTAGGTAGATAAAGTATTAAATTTTAAACCACAAGTAAGTTACTTAAATTTTGGCCAAACTATAAGTGGGTAGGTTGTAATTTGCCCATTAATTATAATATTTTAACAGTTAACATCTAATATATATATATATATATATATATATTTTAATATCATTGTTGATAGCCAAGACAAATGATTAAATAATTCAAGAGTACAATGATGTAATACTTCACAGTTCAAACCAATAAGTGCAAACCATTAAATACAAAAATATGACTTAAGATGGGCTAAACTTAACGAGTGAAGTCTCTTATTATTAGTTTCAATTTATATATTAAAAATGAGATGGGTTCAAGTTACACCTGGTGTAACTCTAAAGAGTTACATCTTTTTTAAACCATTGAATTTAAGTAGATCCAACGGTCAAAAATAGACTCTTATTAATGCTAATATTCTAATTGATCTAATTTATTATCACTTATTTAATACATTCCATACTTATTTCTAAACCAAAAAAAAATTTATACGTTTGACTCTCTCTCTCCACTATACTCTCCACTATATTCTAATTGATCTAAAATCTATACATCTCTCTCTTTCTCTTTGCACGTTTCTCTCTCTATTTGCTCCATGGCTCTTCCATCTCCATGGCCAAGTCACCAGCAGTAACCAAAAAAAAAAAAAAAAAAAAAACCACAACCGCCAGACTTTGTTGAATAACACAACTTTTGCTTTTAGTTGTTCTTTATCTCCACGTTTTATCAAGTTGATTTCAGAGCATATAGTTGAAGATTGTATATTATTTTTTAAAGTTTTGAAGATGTAATAGATGGATTGTTTTCATAAAAATTAGTAATCTGGGGCATACTAATAATGAAAACGTTTTGGAGGAAGCCTATTGACAATTCTGCTGTCATATGTTGCATATTAACAATTCTACCGTCATGAAAATGTTGTCTCTCTAAACAATGGTAGCATATTGATTGATCTGTTTGTCTTCCCACAGATCGATGTAATATTTCACTTGGCAATACCGGTTCCACGTCATATGTGGTTATTGGTTAAATTGTTGATATATGTCTCGGACATCTGAGTCATTATCTCTTTGCCAAATATGAGAAACTTTGAAAAAGAAAATTGCAGGGTGCCATAGATTAAATTAGAGGGAGCTAAAGGGCTATGGCTGCAAAAGCAACTCATTATGTGTTGATGTAACAGTCAAGGTTTATGCTCTTTACAAGTGAACAATTTTGATAATCTCTTAATAGAATGACAGAAATCAATTAAAAGCCTGAAATTTATGGTGGTTTCTTTCCATCGTGTCACAGCACGTTCTAGCTGTCCCATTTGGGAAGCTTGGGCAAATAATTGTATTGCCATCTCTTTGAGTTCAGTAGGTGTCTTTCCTTCAACTGATGGGAGTGGTGGAAGATGACTCTGTGAGTGGCCTTGTGACTGAGGTCCTTTGGCGTGGAAATTCTTTATAGACTTGGTCAATAAATCTGTGTTGTTGAGATTATCCCACCATTTCACAAAGAATTGTCTGGTAACTAATATTGGATCCCATATTGCCATTAAGAAATCCATGGAACTATATTTACTGGAGTAATATGAGTGGAAACTGTGACTGGTGCTCAAATACCTTATAAAATGTTGAGAAATACCTCATGGCTTTGGAAGATTTTAAGGAAAAATCTCTGCAAGTTGTTAAAACAATAAATAAGGAGAGAGAGAGAAAATGCTAGTATTAATTATGAATGAGATGGAAACTAATAGCATTTAATAATATTTTTTTAGCCGTTAGATCTCTTATGAATCTACGGTGTAAAAAAATGTGTAACTTTATAAGAGTTACACCAGGTGTAACTTGAACCTATCTCATTAAAATATATATATATATCAAGTAAAGTCTATTGAATTTATCAGAAAAAAAAAAGAAAAAAAAAGGCAATCAATGTGAGTTATGGTTAGCTCAACAAGCAAAATCTCTTATCGTATAATGAGACTAATTGCTTAAGGAATAATGTTTTTGCTAGTTAAGATTATAACTCGTGATGGTAGTTGAAAATTATTAGATAAATTATAAGTACACATTATTCTGCATATCTCACACTAATAAATGCAAGTCATTTAATATAAAAATACTGAGATTAGTTGTAATATGAAAAGGTTAAGTAGTATATCAACTTAGTTGCTATTATTAGAAAAAAAATACTTGCTATTATTAGTATGGAGTATAGTCTCAACTATAATTAGGTAGGACTTAAAAAAAGAAATTATTATTCAATAAGGATATAGAGCTTTATTATCTTCTTTTCTTTTCTTTTTTTAAAGAAAGAAATGGACGTTACAATTGTTTTTTAGGTTGGTAAAGCTTAAATTTTTAAGTCCTTTCTAAAACCCTATTTTGAAATACATCTTTTTAAAATCTCTCTCTTGCTCTGTGTGTGTGCGTGCAACTTTTTAAGCTGCACTACTTCTTTAGAAAAAGAAAAAAAAAAAGGTTGCTTTGTTATGAGGAGTGCTACGTCCACAACATTTTTACAACAAATTATAGGCAATAAGTAATTATTGGTTCTAATTTGAATCCACAACTTAAATTACTTTTTTGTCTACTCATAACAACCAATAACAACCTACTACTTAAGATTTATTGTGAAAGTATTATGAAAATGTTGTAAACATAGTAGTCTCTTATATTATAGGAAAGATTTGGTATTTCGTGTATTTGACATCAATTAACATTTCTTACTTGGTGAAGTAAAATGTTAATGAACATTGTATACAACTTAAATAAAAGGAATAGGAAGATATTGATTAAAAAAAATGAACTATGAATCAAGCCGACAAATCAATCATCATTATAATATAAATTTAAAATGAATAGGATTGTGATGTTGACCAATGGCTTAAAGTCATAAATAATAAGAGAAGTGTTCCAAAAGAATAGACTGGATAGTGGAATTGATTGCTAAATGCACTGAGGATGTGAGGTTTTGACAATGAGTAATTATTAGGTATTCTAAATGAAAGTGACGTGGTGGTTCTTCTTTTTACATTCGCGTTGAATTTCAACATGAATTCACATAAATGTGAGAGAAAGATGTTCCCAACCATTTGGGTTGATGAGTCCGTATTTATCTAAAAAAGAGAAGAAGAAAAAAATTTAAAATAAAATAAAATGAGAGAGAGAGAGAGAGAGAGAGAGAGAGAGAGAAATTTTGCAAAGATGATGTGACTGTTGGGATATTACACAAAGAAATAATAGAAGAATAAAGTTAACATAAAAGACAAACAGAAAATAGATAACTTGGATGCACAATATTGTTTTCCTTAGACAATATTTGCCCCTCACACTATTGTTGATAAAGAGTTATTACAAATTTTTTCCCATGATACAACCAAGATATTGGGTTCTACAGATAACAATTCTAGAGAATGACCATAGAATTTCTTGTGTTTCTCTCTAACTTACTATTGATTGAGCCAAAGTTTTGACTGATCGAAAATACTGATTTTTGAATTTTCACTTAGAAAATTTTAGAACTTGAATTTCCATTTTATGAAACCATATTCTCCAAACTCAAACATCATTATTACAATCTATCCTTATATATACCCATATATACAACAGTGACTATGAAGAATGTAGAGGAAGAAGCAGAAATAGGGGGTGAGTTATGGCATGTACATTGAGGGCCATGGATGAGTATGACCCTCTTCCTACTGATGTCGCGCGAGTTTAGAACAAAAAACACAGTATCGGCCGCAAAATTCTTCACCTTCCATTTCATCTTCATCACCATTGTCTTCACAATCTTCTGTGTTCTCATCTCGAATATCTTCATCTTCCTCAACCTTCGCATTATAGCAGCCAGTGTAAGACAATCTCAACATTGGAAAAATCACCAGTATAATCTTATCAATGCAATCGCCATGCCATTTTCTTCCTTTCTCCCAAAATGTTAAGGGAGCAACAACAACTGTTGCTTCAACCCCAAAACCCAATCCGGTCAGTATGAACTGCCAATCAAAGTAGTTGAACTTGTGCCTTTAGATTTTGGTGTTGCTGAAGGTGGTGGAGCTTCATCACTTGCGTAGTGTGTCGTCAAAGGGATCCCACATAACTCCTTGTTATGTATATAGGAATAATTTGAAAACGCACCAAATTGCTTGCCTTGCGGAATTGGCCCAACCAATTGATTGAGTGAAAGGTTTAGGGCTGCCAGGAAAGTAAGATCTACAAGTCGCATAGGGATCTCCCTTGTGATTTTGTTGCTTGACAAGTCTAATGATTCCAGCTGAGACAAATTTCCCAAATATAGTTGGATTTTGCCCATAAGAGCATTATGTGACAAGTTGAGAACATATAGTGATTTGAGTTCTCCAATAGTTTCTGGTATAGGCCCTTCAAGCTTGTTGGCAGAAATGTCAATTGAGGTGAAAACAGTTAGAATTTTCACCAGCTCAATGTCTAGACCTTTACTGGTAACCGTTATGCTATTTTGATAATAAAACTGACCAAAATGGAAACTACATTGGAGGTGATTGAGCATTGACCGGACCTTGTCTTCTTCATCTAGCATTGCCTTCCAGGTAGAAAAGTATTTTCTTGGAAGCTTACGAGTAAATTCGTTTGAAGCTAGGTCTACAATTTGAAGAATTGGCCAGGTGAAATTTGATCTTGATCTTCTACAACTATTATTATAGGCCCGTAAAATTTGTTAGATCGCAAGATAAGGACACGCAACTTGGATATGCTTCTCAAATAACATGGGAAGACATCGTTGATCTCATTGTTCCCAACGTCAAAGACCTCCAAATTTGTGCAATTGGCCAGAGACCTTGGTACCACTCCTTCAAGTCGGTTTCCATTGAGATTTAGTGTTTGCAAACCACAATCGTATGGAAATATATCAGATATATTGCCACATAAATGATTTTTGGGCAAAGTTAGCGAGCGTAAATTGTATTTTTGTTGAAAAAAAAAAAATGATATGGCAAAGAATGAGAACTTTTTGCTAACTGATCGCTTTTGCCAATGTGTGAAGCTCAAAACGTTCAGTTGTACTCCGAACTATGCACATTGCAAAGCTAACATTAATCAACGAATAGAAACAAGCATGAATAGGCACACAATATGTGAGGGAAAGAACCACAAAGCCCCAGCAAATTGTCGCTATCTAATTATGCAATGAACATGAACTAGACCATGAGATACAGCTCATTTATGTAGATTGTGTAGTGTGTAGGAATATCATGAGAATCACACTTGCATTGAAGATAATGGAGAGACTCCAACTAATACAGGACTTGACATATATTGCAAAAAAAAAAAAAAAATGTTTTCTTGTTTTTGCTCAGGTATGATGCTCACCAATTCTTGGTTTATCTATAAAGATTACTTGTTCAAATTATACGCATGAATGCATGTGTTTCATGGACAAATTTAATGTGTCTCTCACCTGTTTGTTGAAATTCCTGAATGAGCATTAGCTTGAGTCTGACGTGCTTGCTTTTCATATAGCAACCACACATACAAACCCAGTTCAGATTTAGAATAAAAGAACATTATCCCCAAGCCAAAAAGATTACAAACTGTCAATATTCAATTTATGAGCTCATCTCATCCCCCCATCATTTGGGTTGATGATTCTGTACCTATCTACAAATGAAAAGGTCCAAAAAATGAAATAAAATGAAAAACGAAACAGAGAGAAAGCTTTGCTATGATGATGTGGCTATGTAGAAGATGAGGATGTAGTGGAAGAAGAAGAAATGGGGGGTGAGTTATAGCATGTACACTGAGGGTCATGGATGACCCTCTTCCTACTAATGTCGAGTTTAGAACAAATCACACAATACCGTCCGCAAAATTCTTCATCTTCCATTTCATTTTCATCATCATCATCTTCAGAATCTTCTGTATTCTCATCTTCAATATCTTCATCTGCCTCAAACTTCACATTATAGCAGCCAGTGTAAGACAATCCCATCATTGGAAGAATCACTAGAAGAATCTTATCAATGATATCGTTGTGCCATTTGCTTCCTTTCTCCCAAAATGTTAAGGGAGCAACAACAACTGCTGCTCTGACCCCAAAACCCAATCCAGTCAGTATGAATTGCCAATCAAATCCAATCAAAGTAGTTGAACTTGTGCCTTTAGATTGTGGTATTGCTGAAGGTGGTGGAGCTTTACCACTAGTGCAGTTTTTCTTCAGAGGGATTCTACATAATCCTTTGTTCCCTTTAAAGGAATCTTCTGAAAATGTATCAAATTGCTTGCCTTGTGGAATCTGCCCCACCAATTGATTGAATGAAAGGTATAGGACTGCCAGGAAAGCAAGATCTGAAAGTTGCATAGGGATTTTCCCTCTGAGCTGGTTGCTTGACAAATCTAGTGATTCCAGCATAGTCAAGTTTCTCATAGATGGTGGAATGTGGCCTATAAGAGCATTATGTGAGAAGTTGAGAACAAGTAGCGATTTGAGCTTTCCAATTTCTTCTGGTATTATCCCATTAAGATTGTTGCAGGATACGTCAATTGAAGTGAATAGATTTAGAATCCTAACCAGCTCAATGTCTAAACCTTTAGTGGTAACTGTTATCATATCTTGGTAATAAATTTGACCGAATTTTAGGATTGGAACTTGGAGGTACTGGACATCATCCATCATTGCCTTCCAGGAAGAAATGTATTCTCTTGGAAGCTGACTAGTAAAATTGTTTGAAGCGAGGTCAACAATTTGAAGCATCGGCCAAGAGGTATTTGGCCCTCCACAATCAATGGACCCATAAAATTTGTTAGATCACAAGATAAGGACACGTAAACTGGATATGTTCTTCAAGTAAAATGGGAAGACATCCTCAATATAGTTGTTTCCTATGTCCAAGACCTCCAAATTTGTACAACTGGCCAGAGAATTAGGTCACTTTCCTTTTAGTAGGTTTCCATTGAGGCTTAGAGTTTGTATACCACAATTTCCTGGAAATTTGTCAGGTATTGAGCCAGAGAGGTTGTTTCTCCTTAGATTCAAAACCCTTAGTCTCACTCATTGTGTAGAAGCATTGGGGAATGGTGCCAGTTAAGGAATTATTAGATAGATCAAGAACTAGAAGAAATATACCATTGCATAATGATTGAGGTATATCTCCATGAAATTTATTGCTTGAAAGAGATAAGAAAATTGTTTAATTAAGGGAGATACCAATGCTAGTTGGTATAATAGAGCTGAAATTATTCACTGAGAAGTCCAGATATTGAACAACTAGTGGAAGATCTGGGAGTTTCCCTTGGAATTGGTTGGAGTGAAGGTCTATGACACCTAATAGAGAAGGAAGATTCGGTAAAGGCTCTTGTAGAGTCACAAGGTGGTTATGAGAGAAATTTAGGTACATAAGATTATTAAATTTCCAAATCCAGTTGGGTATCTCTCCATGAATCTAGTTTTTTGAAAGGTCTAGAATGGTTAATTTGGATTGGTTTTTCAAGAAATCAGGGACTGCTCTCAATTTGCAAGAAGCCAACTTCAATGTGCTAAAATGGGGAAAGGACAAAGAAGAAGCGGTAACACTATAATTGACTGACAAATTGTTGTAAGAAAGATCAAGACTCGATAGATTTGTTAGTTGCTGAATCAAATCAAGCTGGAAGGAGCCATTAAATTTGTTGTAAGAAAATGAGAGGGATTTAAGACCTTCGAGCTTGATTACAGACATGGGTAAGGGCCCTTTCAAGTTGTTGCCACTCAAATCAAGGGTGTTCAATGAGTAAGAAGAAACGTTAAATTCCTGGAGTCCACCAGAAAATTTGTTTTTCGAAAGTTGTAGTTTCTGCAGAGATGGATGGGAAAACAGGGACAATGGAATACTCCCTTCAATTGAATTCATATCCAAGTCAAGATTCACCAGTTTTATAAGCTCTTCCCACTGAGTGGAATTGATACTACCTTCCAAATCATTATGGGAAAGGTTTATCTCTGTCAGATTCTTGGCCATGGTAAATGATAGAATCTGTTTGTTGAACTTATTGGACGACATGTCAAAATAAACCAACTGTGTAAGGTTTGCCATAGAATTCGGGATTGATCCACTGAAATTGCATCCAAAAAGATCAATTCTGGACAACATTGTTAGGTTACAAATAGAAATTGGCAGTATCCCTGAAAACTTGCAACGCTAAGCTGCAGAGACCAAAACGAACCACTTGGAAATTTTTTTGGCAAAGAACCTTGAAGTAGTTCATTATATGACAAGTCAAGTGTCTGCAATGATGGAACCTGGAAGATGTTTTCTGGAAATGTCCCATTCAATCCACAAGAACTGATACCCAAGTAAGTCAAATTTGCAAAAAATTCTGGAACTGGAGCATTAAGGGGATTATTATTGAGACGAATAATTGAGAGGGACTAAAGCTTCAATAAGGAGGAATCAAGAGGGCTTGAAACATAACAGTCTGACATGCTCAACACACTTAGATTTGGTAGCAAAGATGATAAGGGCTGGCACCACTTATTTCCTAACGCTGATATATTTACACCATCAAGATAAAGTCCCTTAATCTCTGAAAGATTCTGAACTAGCATAGCTAAATTTGGGTCCTCAAGTTTCAGCATAGGAACACTCAAGTAAAAAAGGGTAGACAAATCGAGAGTAACCAACCTTGTGAGACGTGAAATCGCATTTGGAATCTGCCCTACAAAGCCAGCATTTGACAAATTCAAATAACTCAACTTCGTCAGATTACCAAACGGGGATGGAATCGTAGAAGGACTCAACTTGTTATAAGCCAAATTCAGGCACTCAAGATACTAGAGACTGAAAAGGCTTGAATTGTGAAGTCCACCCGTGATGGATTCATTGAACAGGTCGAGACCAACAACACATCCTCCTTGCTACAGTTTACACCTTTCCACAAACAGCAATCAGGAAACTAAGTTTCATTCCATTGCACTAGTTTTGTAGACAGTACTATTGAATTTGAGGCTTTTCTTCAATTTGATCAACAAGTCTCGCTGATCGCTAAGACGTGTTTGAGATTGAGAAACCACAAAGATACGGATAGTCCCAAAAAAATATAATCGTCCATGTGAGAAGGACGATCTATAAGCACGACCCCAACGTCGACGCAGTCTAAGGGGATTACCTGACAACGACCTAGCTGTCGTCCTTCAATCAAGACAAGCCGTTACAAAAATAGCAATGAATTCCAATTCTGTTCAAGGTGTATCTGTCAACTTGACACCCTGCACAAGTGTTACAGATTCTGCAATAACACCATCATTATTATGGAACCAACGACTAGAAGAGAAAGGAAATCACCTATATATATATATATATGTTCATAAACAAGATTCAAAAAAGGTACAAAAAAACACTTACTAGAGATTTCACTTACAAAAACTATATCATCTTCCTTTTGTTTCCAAGTCTTTCTAACTTTGGCATCGGAGGCTCCGTGGCTGGCGCCACACCGGTGACCACATTCTTTGCAAGTTGACGTGTTCCAAGGTCTGGAGCAGTTGTGGATGATACCAATCTGGACGAACATCTCTACTGACGATCATAGCATCATCAGTTTGGCACCATCTGTGGGGAACTTGACTGGATATTCTTGAGCATCCAATTCAAGGATACTGTTCTATTTTAAAGAGACGGAGTCCAGCTCTAACCCAGATCCTGTTGCATTGGCCCTACAAATACAAGCACTTGCAGCCACGGTGGAAGAACTCACCAAGCAAAATCAGGAGATGAAGCAACGATTGCAACAGGGAGATAACTGCTTAGAAACCAACAGAGACGAGGACGGAGATAGTCACAGGAGACGAACTAGCACTCCAGAAGAGCAAAACTCAGATTTTCTTAGGGAAATGAGGAAGGAGATGGACGAATTGAGAAACGCTATTAAGGGAAAAACGGATCAAAGGTTGGACAGAATTGTCAGGAAGACTGATTCACCTTTCACTGCAGCCGTCCAAGAATGCCCAGTGCCTTCTAAGTTCCACCTACCTCAGCTCGAACCCTTTGACGGATTAAAAGATCCATTAGATCATCTGAATACTTTCAAGACGACCTTAGGTCTTCAGCAGCCCCCTGACGAGATTCTGTGTCGATCCTTCCCCACTACCCTTAAAGGGGCTGCCCGGGAATGGTTCACCAAATTGCCAACATCGTCAATTGATAACTTCGAGCAGTTAAGCAGTTCGTTTGTTCGTCACTTTGTTGGCAAACAACGTCCAAAAAGGACAGCTGATCACTTGCTCACGATCAAACAAGGAGAGAAGGAAACTTTGAGGTCCTACGTGACGCGCTTCACACGAGGGATGCTAGAGGTGGATGAGTCAGACAATAAGGTGCAGCTCACAACTTTCAAAGCTGGATTAAAATCCAGAGACTTTGTAGTTTCTTTGGCGAAGAATCCTCCCAAAACGATGGCAGAAGCGCTTTTGAAAGCGCAGAAATATATGAACGCTGAAGACGCTCTGGTAGCCATAGATGGGGCAGATAAAACGAAGGAGAGGAAGAAGGAAAAAGAAGACGATCGAAGGGGGCAGAAGAGAGATTGTGCTGACTGACGTAGTGACAATGGAAATAGACGAAGAGATGATAAAAATCCTCAACAAACGAAATTCACACCGTTAGTGATGCCCGTTGATCAGATTTTGATGGAGATTAAAGATGAACAATATCTTAAATGGCCCAGGCCACTCCAATCACCGCCTAATGTGCGTGATAAGAGGAAGTATTGCCATTTTCACAAAGGCCACGGGCATTATACAGAGGATTGTCGAGATTTGAAGGAACAGATAGAAGAACTTATCCAGAAGGGGAAACTTTAAAAGTATGTAAAAAGGGGAGAAACCAGCAAATACGGTAAGAAAGATCAGCATGGAAGTTTTCAACGAGGTGAAGATCACCCACCACCTCGCCCACAGAGTGCAAGAGGGGAGATAAAAACCATCGCGGGGGGACCAACTGTAGGAGGGTCGTTCCGATCCCTCAAAAAATCACATCAAAGGCAAGTAAACAGTGTTCATGGCTTACCTCCCCTAAAGCAAAGACGGACGAACCAAGACATGTACTTCTCAGAAGAAGATGCTAGAGGAGTAAAGCAACCTCATGACGACCCACTGGTCATCATGATCATGATTGAGGGTTTCAATACAAGGAGAGTTCTGGTAGATAATAGGAGCTCGGCGAACATTATTTACCTTTCCGCTTTCCAGCAATTAAAGGTAGACCCAAAAAGGCTTCGTCTCTTCGAATCACCCTTCATCAGCTTCAGTGGAGACAAGGTATACCCTCATGGAATAGTGACGCTGACGGTCACAGCCGGCTCATATCCCCTTCAGGTAACCAACAAACACAATTTTTTGGTTGTAGATTCACCTTCGTCCTACAATGTGATCATTGGACGACCTACCCTCAATCGCTGGAAAGCTACTACTTCCACGTACTGTCTGAAGGTAAAGTTTCCAACAGAACAGGGGGTCGGAGAAATAAAAGGAGATCAAGTGTTGGCAAGGGAGTGTTACCAGGTCGTCTTAGCCTCGAAAGAAAACCATACTTGGGTAATCAAAGATAAGACGCTCGAGATCATTAAGAAGCTAGAAACGATAGAGTTGGTTGAAGGAGATCCATTAAAAACGACCTAGGTAGGGACGAATCTAAACACAAGGACGAAGGAAGGAATCATCAATTTCCTTAAAAACAATCTCGATGTATTTGCTTGGAGCCATGAAGATATGCCAGGGATTCCAGCAGACATCATCCAACCCCGCCTGAATGTAGACCCAGAAAAGAAGCTCGTCCGATAGAAAAGAAGGGTCTTTACCCCTGAACGAAACAAAGCAGTGATGGACGAAGTGAATAAACTGCTTGCTGCAAACTTTATTCGAGAAGTTTACTATCTTGAGTGGTTGGCTAACGTCTTCATGGTCAAAAAGTCAAATGGGAAGTGGAGAATGTGCGTCGACTTCACGGATCTAAACCAAGCCTGTCCGAAAGATAGCTTCCCCTTGCCCAGGATTGATCAGCTAGTAGACTCTACTACCAGACACAAGCTTCTTACTTTCATGGACGCATTTTCAGGGTATAACTAGATACAGATGGCCGAAGAAGATCAAGAAAAAACTGCCTTTATCACTAGCCAAGGGCTTTATTGCTACAGGGTCATGCCTTTTGGTTTAAAGAACGCAGGAGCCACATACCAAAGATTGGTAAATCAGATGTTCAGCAAACAAATTAGGAGAAACGTAAAGGTGTACGTCGACGATATGCTCGTCAAGAGCAAAAAGGAAGAGGATCACCTGGACGACCTTAAGGAGACATTCAACATGCTCAGGCAGTATAGCATGAAGTTAAACCCCTCCAAATGTGCTTTCGGAGTTTCCTCAAGGAAGTTCCTCGGGTTTATGGTTTCACAGAAGGGAATTGACGCAAATCCTAAAAAAGTGAGGGCCATCCTGGAGATGTCATCACCAAGGACGACTAAAGAGGTACAATCACTCGCAGGAAGAATAGCAGCCATCAACAGGTTCGTTTCGAGGGCAACGGACAAGTGCCTCCCTTTCTTCAAGACTCTGAAGAAGGCGTTTGCCTGGACGGAAGAATGCGAGACGGCGTTCCAAGAGTTGAAGCGTTACTTGAGCAATCCATCACTCTTGAGTCCTTCCAAAGAAGGCGAAGATTTGTTCTTATACTTGGCGGTGTCTGTCACGGTAGTAAGTGCAGCTTTAATTAGGGAAGAAAACAATACACAACTTCCTGTGTATTATGTCAGCCAGGCCTTCCAAGGAGCTAAGGCTCCATATCCACGAATAGAAAAGATCACCTTCGCCCTAATAGTGGCCTCAAGAAAACTTCATCCCTACTTCCAGGCTAATCCAATCAAAGTAATGACGGACCAACCCATCAAGAAAGCAATGAACAAACCTGAGGCAGCTGGACGAATGGTGCAATGGGCAATAGAACTTAGCCAGTTTGATATCGAATACCGCTCACGAACAGCCATAAAAGCTCAGGCATTAGCGGATTTTATAGCAGAATTCACCATCAACGAGCAGGTAGAAGATCGAAAAGAAGTTTGGACGATCAACACAGATGGATCGTCCACCCAAAAAGAAGGTGGGGCAGGTGTCGTTATTATCTCACCTCAAGAAGATGTTCTCAAATATGGGGTCCAACTGAAATTCCCAGTAACCAATAATGAAGCAGAGTATGAAGCTCTGTTAACAGGGCTCAGACTAGCTCAGGCACTAGGAGCTGAAAATATAGTGATCAAGAGTGACTCACAGCTCGTCATAGGACAAGCCAGAGGAGATTTTGAAGCAAAAGTGACGAGGATGCAGAAATATCTCAAATTCACGAATCAGCTGGTAAGCGACTTTAATCGTGTGGAGTTTATACAGATTCCATTGGAATAAAATGCAGAAGCCGATTAAGTAGCACGGAGCGCATCAGCAGATCTCCAAGACAAGACAAATGATTGGAAGCTAGAAGAACAGAACCTCCCCAGCATCAAAGAGTTTCAAACCTTCCCTGTGCATACCCACCAGGGATGGACGAGTCCAATTTTGTCTTTCCTTAAGGATGGATGACTACCACCAAATCTTAAAGAAGCCAAGAAAATCCAAAAACGAGCTGCTCGATTCACAATATTGAATGATTAACTTTATAGAAGAGGCTTCTCCCAGCCCTACTTGAGATGCATAGAAGAAGAAGAAGCCAGATATGTCCTCGAGGAGGTACATGGAGGAATTTGTGGCGATCATATGGGGTGAAAGTCCCTCGTCAGGAAGATTATGAAGACAGGTTACTTTTGGCCAACGATGCAGCAAGATGCCGCAGACTTTGTGAAGAAATGTGATAGCTGTCAAAGATATGGGAATGTTCAGCGAGGCCCAGGGGAAGAAATGACGAGCATCTCCTCACCCTGGCCATTTGCACAGTGGGGGATCGACATCATGGGCCCTCTACCACAAGGAAAGAGACAAATGAAGTTCTCAATCGTCGCAATTGATTACTTCACGAAATGGGTCGAAGTAGAAGCTCTTGCAACGATCACAGAAGCTAAGTTCGATTGTCAGGGGTTCAGGTCATTTTGCTCGAACCTAGGTATCAAGAACAAGTATTCGTCACCAGGACATCCTCAAGCCAACAGACAGACGAAAGTAACAAACCGAACCTTGCTCAAGATTATCAAGTCTTGGTTAGCGGGGGCAAAGGGAGCATGGCCTGAGGAACTACCAGGCATCCTATGGGCTTACAGGACGACGGTTAGAACCCTAATAGGAGAAAATCCTTTCAACCTAACGTACGGCACAGAAGCAGTCATCCTAGTCGAAGTAGGGCTCACTAGCATCAGGAGAGAGTTTTTGATGAAAAGATCAATGACGACCAACTGAGGCTGAACCTAGATTGCCTGGATGAAGTCAGAGACCAAGCCTCCCAAAGAATGGCCAAGTACCAGCAGAAGATGGCAGGATACTACAATTAAAGAGTGAAATTGAAAAGATTGAGCATCGATGATCTCGTCCTCCGGAAAGTAACTCCTGTCACAAAGGACCCTACACAAGGCAAACTAGGCCCAACCTGGGAAGGACCTTACCGAGTCGTCCATTATTCACGACAGGGAAGTTACCATCTAGAAGACCTAAAAGGAAAAAAGCTACCTCGTCCATGGATTGTCGAACATCTAAAGAGGTATTACGAGAAAGAATCCATGATCTAATTGTAATCAGTTAACATAATTTGATTCCATACTTTCTATTAATGCAAATTGATTCTATGCTCTCTATACAAGTTATGTATTGAAGTAAGTAATTATTCAGAATTGCATAAGTAATCATTCAGGATCATTCAGCACTTCACTGGCATCGTTCAGCAGTTTTTATGTCCTTATTATTTCTTTTCAAAAACCTAAAACGGCCGTTCGTCCAGAACAAAAAGACGATAAAAATCCTTCAAGGAATATGCATTGTCCAGATCGAAAAGACGATAAAAATCCTTCAAAGGATGCGCATTGTCTAGATCGAAAAGATGATAAAATTATTCAAATGATGTGCGCTGTCCAGATCAAAAAGACGATAAAAGTCCTTCAAAGGATGAGCATCGTCCAGATCAAAAGGACGATAAAATTTCTTCAAAAAGAGATACATCATCCAAATAAAAAGACGATAAAAATCCTCAGAGGGACGTGCATCATCCAATAAATGCCTCAGCAAAAATCATCCAAGTCCACAGAAAGACGAAGAAATAATTTCAACCCAAGATTCAACACAAAAATTCTCTTAGTCCACTGAGGGACGAAGAAAAGTTCTTCCACAATTAGAGCAAGAAGGAAAAAAGGCAACAAATACATCATATAAATTAAAGATGCAAATTGTTCAAAAAACCCCAAAACATGCGGGGACTAGAAAGAGTGTTCATCCGAAAGCCCCAAAACACATAGGGCATATATATATATATAAAAGAAGAAGATTTTTTTCACCATAAAAAAAAAAATGGCACGATCACGCTGAAGGAACATCATTTCCACCCTTGTCAGCTTCAGGAGGATCCTCACAAGATGCCAAAGAAGCCTGAGCCGCCAGGGCCGCCTCATCCGCTTCAATTTCTTTGTCCACGGCTTCAAAATCTAGGTCTTCTAGATCAACTCCTGGCCCATGTTTAATCAGGTACCTTCTTAACAATTCAAAGCCTTTGAAGTACCACTAGAAGAGGATGGTGTTGTACTCGTCTGTTGTCTGGAAGGCAAGGACGGCCTTAGCAGCTGCAGCTTTCATCCTCTGGCCTGCTAACGCAAGAAGCTCGTCTTTCTGCTTTATCGATATCTTTTCAGCCTAAAGCTGCTCAGTCAGAACCTTGACTTGCTCCTTGGAAGTGTTGTGTGCGTCCATTGCTGCAGCCAAATCATTCTGCAATCCCGATGCCTCAGCCTCCAGAGCCTCAACTTTCGAAGTGGCCATAACAGCCTTCTCTTTGTTCGCCAGAAATTGTGAAGTAAGATGCATCGTCTCTCCCAGCACCTAAATGGTGATAACTTGAGTTATCCAAAAAAAAAAAAGAAAAAAAAAGAGAGAGATAAGGCAGAAAAAATTCACCTGAACGAGCTTGTGAACATGCTGGTTCACCATCTCATGGGAGGGCACAAGGGAAATCTCCTTCATCTCATTAGGAGTTAAAAGCTTGTTCGCCTGAGCCACGGCGGTCTCACGTCAGCCCAGATGCTGGAACCCATCTTTTCTTTACCCTTATGCATCATCTTTCTCTTAGGGTCAGGAACCTCCTTAATAGAAATTGGAGGAGAAGCTGTCCGCCCTTCATCCAAAGTAGGGGTGGACGAACCCCTCTCAGCCGTCTCTTTCTCTTTCTCTTTTTCCCTCTCTTTATCAGTAAATTTCAAAGTCTTCTGTCCAATGCTTGAAAGGGGTTCATTCTTCTCCCCCCTGATTTTTGCATACATATCCTTATTAAACTTGCTCGTCATTTTTGCACCAAGAAGTAAAGAATATTAAAATAAGAAAGTAAAGAAGGACGATCGTACTTATCAAAGCTACTCATGTTTTCGTTGCTCTCGGTCAAGTAATTTAAGGACAAAGAGTGAAGGCTCAGGCCCCAGACAGTGATGAGTCAACGTGCGCAGATCAACCAGATCATCAAAGTTGTCGATCGTTCTTGCGTATTTAATTGCTTCCAAAACCCTTTCCTCAAATTGGCTCTCAAGATCAAAACGCTCCTTCACTGTATAACAGGGAAAATCACGCAAAGTCAGAAGGACGACCAAAAACAGCCACAATACAAAAGGAGAATAAAGAATAAAAGACAAACGCACCAAGACGAGGGGTCTCCCACCAGCGCAGCAACCTAGGGACATTCCCCCAAAAGTCATCGGATAAAGTCTCCCAACCATCGCCTGACACAAAAAAGTATCTAGACTTCCAGTAACGGAAGGACGAAGGAAGGTTAACTACAAGGCGTGATCTCCTATCCCAAGGAACAAATTCGTAATACCCAAATTCCTTGGACTCTTTCAGATGATAGAGATGGGTAAACTCATTTAAGGTAATCATGTCTCCGTCTGCTATGGTCGTCCAAATCACCATACAGCTTATGACGATTCTCCAAGAATTAGGCTTAAGTTGCCTGGGGGCAATCTGCAGGTGATCTAGAAGCTCCATAATGAAGGGATGGACGGGAAATCTTAAACCACACAGAAAGGCTGCTTCATAAAAGCAAACCTCACCATGGGCGAAGGCACAAGCCTTTTCGCCCTTTCTGGGAAGACAAACCCTAATTTCCCCAAGAAACTGAAATCGATCCTTGAATTTTTTGAGGACGTCTACCTTCAAGTCACACTCTTCCTTAAGAGCATGAAAAAGACGAGGAGTAACAACAGAAGTAGAGGGAAGAGTGGACAAAGAAGGAGGAACGGAGGTAGCCGTGTCCGTAACAGCCCCGTCCACAACCGTGCCAAAAGACGAACCCCTCTCTTGACCACTCGATCTCACAATAGAACCCATATTTTCCCTCCTAAGGACCCCACAAATAGATTTAAACCAAGAAAAAGATTGTAGCAATAGTGGATGCAGATCACCCAACACCAATTCCAAGCCATTACCCCCCACTACAAAATCCCCAATTTGTGGGTACCTGTCACCGGAAGAATCTAATAGTCCTCCTAGGCGAGCAAAAAGAAAGGCGATGGAGGGAGAAATACATCTAAACTTAGTGTAATCCACCATTAAGAAAAGATATGCATTTCGAAGAAACAAAATAAGAACAACATTTCGAAGAAGGAAAGTACAAAGTAAAGAAATACAAAACAACAAAGAAAAAAAAGGAAAGAAAGCGTAAAGGAAGGGATACGCACCTAAAAAAAGGGAAGAAAATCGCAAATGACTAGACAACAGGAGCGGTGAACTCAGAAAAATCAAGTAACAAAGAAAGCAAAAAGAAAAGCTAAAACTCAGAGAAGCCAAATTTGAGAGGAAGGTAAAAAGATGAAGGGAAAAGGAAAACAAAGTGTTGGAATGTGCTTTGGAAATTGCGGGAAACTAAAAAGGTATTCACCGGAAGCAAGACCTCCTCACCGATCAGAAATGGACACGTGGCCACAATGCGTGCCACACCGCCATAAGGCAATTAATGCGGAGAACACATCCCCAAGCGTAAATATATATAAAAAAAAAAATCTCCTCACATTCCCAAGACCGTCCGAATCATGGACGACCTTGGAATGGGGGGCAGCTGATAGTCCCAAAAAAATATAATCGTCCACGTGAGAAGGACGATCTATAAGCACGACCCCAACGTCGACGCAGTCTAAGGGGATTACCTGACAACGACCTAGTTGTCGTTCTTCAATCAAGACAAGCCGTTACAAAAATAGCAATGAATTCCAATTCCGTTCAAGGTGTATCTGTCAACTTGACACCCTACACGAGCGTTACAGATTCTGCAATAACACCATCATTATTATGGAACCAACGGCTAGAAGAGAAAGAAAATCACCTATATATATGTTCATAAACAAGATTCAAAAAAGGTACAGAAAAACACTTACTAGAGATTTCACTTACAAAAACTATATCATCTTCCTTTTGTTTCCAAGTCTTTCTAACTTTGGCATCGGAGGCTCCGTGGCTAGCGCCACATCGGTGACCACATTCTTTGCAGGTTGACGTGTTCCAGGGTCTGGAGTAGTTGTGGACGATACCAATCTGGACGAACATCTCTACTAACGATCATAGCATCATTAGATACCAAAGTTGAGCATAAGTGAGCAAATGGGTATGAAGAAAAGCCATGAAAGGAGTGAAATTATCATTGGGGTCTGTAAGAAGAAAAACTCATACAGTAAATAATTGAAGAGATGATGAAATGAACTCTGGGTTCAAGAGAGAAAAGGCCCATGGAACATGACCTTATTTTTGGCCTGTGGCTAGAGTGGTGGCCAACCAAAACCCACTCGATTTAGGCACGGTATTGCTACTGAAAGTTTGTGTGGACTTTGGGGTAGAAAAACAGAAGCAGAGAACCAAAAGCCAAAAGGCAAGACAAGAAAGAGAGTGATTGAGAGAGAGAGATGAGATTGTTTTTGTTAGGTGAGATTAATCATAGTTCAGTGAGAAGAGCTGTCGTCAAAGAGAAAAAAAAATGCGTATTTGTTTCTGTGTAACATTTGGTCTGCTTTTGTTTATTCTGAATCCTGATCATGATGGCGACTTTTCGAGCTTTTGTCATTTAAGAAAGTATTGCAATCTTAGAAAAATCAAACCATTGATATAAAACTTGGTTTTTTTTTTTTTTTTTTTTTTTTTTTTTTTTAATTTAAAAAAAAATAAAGGTTAATAATTTAAATCTATTATAATTTGGGATTAATACATTTTTTAGTTTAAAAAAATTTAGGGGTGTGATGAGTGTTAAGCGTTTATAGGTGAATTAATTTTTTATTACACTCCTAGGTCTTTTTGTGATTGGAAAATGTAGTAATTTTAAATTATAATAGATTCAAATTATTAACATTTACTAAAAAAAATAGAAGAGTTTCTAAGCACGCTCCTAAGCTTGTGCTCAGAGGCTAGTATTAATTTATATATATCGTTAAAAAATTAGTTTTAAAAACATTACTCAATTTGAATGCTTCTTGAACTAAAGTCTTTTATCCAATAACATAGATGCGAGACAAATTGTACAATGTACATATTAGCAATTTTTAGCATTATAAAATCTCCTCACATGTGCTACACATGTTAAGAAGTTTTTCAAATATTTTTTAAAATAATATTTTCCGTTCTTCTCAATTTGGGGCTTACGCTTTGTTACTAAGATTTATGTGTTTACCAATCACCAAAACACCAAATAAATTTACACACCCACAAACTCATACATCTCATCACATTCCTAGGTGTTTTGTACTTTGGATGGAACATAATGCTTCACGGCATATTTGTATTACATATTTAAAATCAAATTGACGCTATTTTCTTCTCAAGAAAAAAAAAATGCCACTATTTACAAACTGGTAAGATGATACACACAAATCACACAAAAAATGTCTGCAAGTATATTCCAATTTGAATCTTTGAAACAATTAAGCAGCTAAAGTTTTGGAAGTGGTGAACATGGGAACTATTTGAAGTTTTGAACTAAAACTGTTTAGTTTGAATCATAGGAGTGGGAGAGAAGTTTATCTAAAATTAAGAAATTTTAAGCTAAAAACTTGAGTCCTAATTTAAAGGTTAGAGAAAAGAGGATAAAGATAACTGTTAATGTTTTTATTTATTATTGTTTTTTAATAAAAATAATTTTAATTGGAAATATGTTTTAGACCTAGGTAAGAGTTAATGAGAAGTTGGGATTAAAAAAAAAAAAAAAAAGAGGTGTGATGAAAAAATTATTTCACCCACAAACGCTTAACACTCATCAAACCTCTAGGTTTTTTTTTTTTTTTTTTTTTTTTTTTTTTTTTTTTTTTTTGTGATTGGAAAATAAATTAATCCCAAATTATAATTTATGCAAATTATTAAATTTTAACCAAAAATAGAATCATGCGCATGCTTAGAGGCTAGTGTACGGTCCCCGCACCAGGGCCCATTTGGGCCTTGGACCTTGGCCTGGGCGTATGGCCCATGCAGCCAACCTCTCTCTACCTTGCGGCCCATCCCAGAGCCACACGTGCTGCAGGCACAAGTTTTTCCCCGAGCAATGATGAAGAGGAGACGTTCAGAACACACCGTCCTTTACATACCCGGCAGTACCTCGGGAGGCACACTGCCGAGAGCAGACGCGGAGGTGGGAACCAAGTTCCAAAGCCATTTTCACCGCTTCCCACTCCTACCTAACCACCCACCTATGATTGATAATACTGGACCGCTTGTTGCACTAACTGGAAAGTAATCATGACCTCTCCACCGTTTTTTGACTATAAATATGAGAAATTTGGGGAAGACAAGGGTTGGAAAATTTACTGTAAGAGAGGGAAAAGAGATAGAGAGTATAGCGAGAACAAGGTAGTTCGGACCCTTGAGAAGAGAAAAGTGATTTCATTGAGTCTCAGTGTAAAGAACGACCCAGTGTAGAAAATTCAAACCCATTATACAAGTAAATTGTGAGTCCAAGAGAGGCCCAGCCCAATAGGCTTCACTTTCGGGCGCGCACAATTGGCGCCGTCTGTGGGAAACTCCTACTAAGCAGTGGTTCCGCTGAGACTCGTGTGCAGGAAGATGTCTGGAGGTAACGCTGAGAGTGGCTCAGCAGGGTCTTCCCGGGGCTCCACCTGGCGGGAACAAAGGCAGAAGAGACGCGAGGATCCGGCTTACGAGCAACTGGAAGAGCGGTCCGGCCTTGGAGAAGGGTCGTATCAAACGAGGAGAACAGTATCCCATGCTTCCCGGCACAGGCAACTTGACGACAAGGACGAGGAGCTTGAACGGCTGTGTAGGTTAGTACAAGACCTGGAGTTGGAAGCAAGGAACGAGCATCGTAGAATGGATCAAGGCAACCAAGGGAGAGGGCCCGACGCCGGGGAAGAACGACGCGGAGTGGGGTCGAATCAATCAGGATCCCACCACCACCGATAGCGTTCACATTCGAGGGAGTCTCGTCGGCGCCGAGACCGTTCACACTCGAGGGAGTCCCGTCGGCGCCGAGACCGTTCGCATTCAAGGGAATCTCGCCGACGACGAAATCGTTCTCGTTCGCGGGAGTACGAAAATCGGGGCTCAGGATCCCCAAAGGAAAGACGGCCAAAGAATGCGGCCATGAACGCGATGAGCCGTGCACTGCGCAGGGCAGCTCGGTCCCCGTTCTCAGCAGACATTGAACGGGCGCCAATGCCGGACAGATTTACGCGCCCACCTTTCAATTCATATGGTGGGAAAACGGACTCGGTGGAGCACGTCAGCCACTATATCTAAATGATGTCTCTACATACTCGCAATGACGCTCTGATGTGCAAGGTTTTCCCCTCCAGCCTCGGTCCCACTGCCTTAAGGTGGTTCAACGGGTTGCACAAGGGCTCCATCCACAGTTTCTCCGAGCTGATACAGGAGTTCGGGACCCAATTCGTAACGTGCAGTCGAGAGCAGCAATCGGTGGACGCGCTGCTGTCTATGAAGATGAGGGCAGGGGAAACCCTTCGTGATTATGCTAGCCGATACTAGGAGCTCTACAACGAGATCGGCGGAGGGAACGAGAAGATCGCCGCAAACACCTTTAGAATGGGATTACCCGAGGATTCAGGGCTGAGGGAATCGTTAACTAAGAAACCTCCCGAGGATATGCGACAGTTAATGAGGCGTATTGAAGAGTACAAGTGGCTGGAAGATGACAAAATACAGAGCAAAGGCAAGGCGCAGATGGCAGATCGTCCTCGGCAGAGCGGCTTTCAACTGAGGGCACTGATGAGCTTGAGGGTTCAAGAACCAGAAGCACGAGTAGGGGAGGTGAACGTGACGTTCAAGGAGCCCGTGCATAAAATTGTGGACAAGATCAAACATGAACCATTTTTCAGGTGGCCAAATCGGATGGCTGGCGATCCCTCCAGGAGGAATCAGAACCTGTACTGCACCTACCATAAAGACAGGGAACATACGATCGAGCAATGTCGAGTATTGAGGGATCATCTCGGGCAACTGGCCAAGGCTGGGCACCTGAAGGAGTTCGTGTCGGATGCCGGGAATCGAGGAGTAGGGCAGGGCACCCCACCGAGGGGGAATCCCCTTCCGCCCCCTCTTGGGGTTATTGATGTTATTCACGTCGCCCCGAGGGGCCTTTCAACGGCAAGGGGGAAGGAGGTGTTGACGTTAATATTGGTGGACGGAAGTACGGGCGTGCCGCCTCCTGCGAAGAAGATTAGACCTACCCGAGAGCCGATCGCTTTCGACGATAGTGATTTGGAAGGAACCATTCAGCCGCACGACGACGCATTGATAGTCACGGCAAGGATAGGCGGCTTCGTTGTGAAGAGAATAATGACAGACCAGGGAAGCGGGGCGGAGGTTATGTACCCAGACCTCTTCAAGGGGCTCGGGTTGAGGAATGAGGATCTTTCGAAGTACAGCACTCCCCTGGTTGGGTTCGACGGGAAAGTGGTGGTTCCCGAGGGGCAAATCTCTCTGCCTGTGAACATGGGGGGCAAGGAGGTAATGGTAAGCTTCATCATAGTTGCCTAATACTCCCCATACACGGCAATACTAGGAAGACCATGGATCCATGCAATGGGGGCTGTCCCGTCCACTCTGCACATGAAGGTCAAGTTTCATACCGATTATGGTATCGCGGTGATACAAGGAAGTCGGCGGGCGGCCAGGCAATGTTTGATCGCCATGGTCAATTGGAAGGAGCAGACCGACCAGAAGGATCAGGCCAACCCCAAATGTTCGTCGTCGGGGACTCCTTTATAGCAATTACAGAGCTCGCAAGAGGAGAAAGGGGTCGCATGCGCCGAGAGTCTCAAGGTAAAGGTATTGCCGGATACAGACAAGTACTTCCAAATAGGGGAGAGCATGGAGGACCAGGAAAAAGTAGAAATGTTGTTACTCCTTGTGCAGAATGCAGATGTGTTTGCATGGAGTCCATATGAGGTGCCCGGAGTAGATCCCGAGTTCATCGTCCACAGACTCGGAGTCGACCCCTCATTCGCTCCTAAGAAGCAGAGACCGAGGAGATCGGCCTGGGAGCACACCGAGGCTGTGAAAGCGGAAGTTCAAAGATTGAAGGATGCCGGGGTGGTTAGGGAAATCTTCTTCCCGGATTGGCTGGCAAATACCGTGGTGGTGAAGAAGAAGAACGACACGTGGAGGGTTTGCGTGGATTTCACAGATCTGAACCGAGCCTGCCTGAAGGATCCTTTTCCCGTGTCGAAGATTGATCAGCTGGTTGACGCCACCTATGGGCACCCGAGGATGAGCTTTCTGGATGCTTTCCAAGGGTATCACCAAATCACCCTGGCGCCCGAGGATCAGGAGAAAACGGCGTTCATCTCCCCGGAGGCCAATTATCACTACACGAGGATGCCCTTCGGGCTAAAGAACGCCGGGGCCACGTATCAACGTATGATGACGAGGATGTTCCGAGACATGATAGGGCGTATAGTCGAAGTATACATCGATGACATGGTGGTGAAGAGCAAGCAGAAGGCACTACACATAAGGGACCTTAAGGCGGTTTTCGAGGTTCTCCGGCAGCACAAGCTGCGCCTTAATGCAGAGAAGTGCGCATTTGGCGTGGGGGCCGGAAAGTTCCTGGGATACCTGATCACTATGAGGGGAATTGAGGTCAACCCTGACCAAATTGAAGCAGTGAAAAGACTGAAACCACCAAGCAACCCAAAGGAAGTGCAAGTATTAACCGGGATGCTAGCTGCCCTTAATCGGTTCATCTCAAAGTTCATAGATCGCTGCCGACCATTCTACCAACTGCTGAAGAAATGGACTGGATTTTGATGGAGTGAAGAATGCGACGAAGCATTTGCGGATCTGAAGAACTATTTGGCGCGGGCACCCATGCTTACAGCACCAGAACCAAGTGAGGAGTTATTCATGTATCTGGCAGTATCTGAGCACGCCGTGAGCGCTGTGCTACTGAGGGACAAACGCCGAGACGAGATACTTACCCTTTGAGAATCTTGTGTTAGCCCTAATACACGCCACCAGGAAGTTGCCGCACTACTTTCAGGCTCATACAGTATATGTCGTGACCAAGTATCCCTTGCAGTCACTATTGAAGAGGTCAGACTTCACGGGCCGAATAGCAAAATGGGGAACTCGACTTGGGTCTTTCGACATTCGATACAGACCCCGAAGCTCGGTGAAGGGTCAGGTCCTTGCAAATTTCATCGCAGAGTTTTCGCCTAAAAGGGAAGGGGAGAGGGTTTGCCGTCTTGAGGTTTGCCCGTGGAAGGTATTCGTGGACGGCGCGTCAAGCTCCACGGGGGCCGGTGCCAGAGTAGTCATGATCACCCCAGAAGGAATACGGTTGGAGCACTCATTTAGGTTGGGTTTCAAAGCATCCAACAACGAGGCAGAATATGAGGCTTTTCTAGCCGGACTAAGGACAGCTTCAAGCTTAGGGGCTCGGGATGTTGAGGTGTATTCAGATTCGCGTCTGGTGGTTAATCAGGTGTAGGGCAGTTTTGAAGCCCGGGATCTCCGGATGAAAGCGTACCTAGAACAGGCGAAGCATGTTATGGCCGGGTTCAGCTCGGTGAAGGTCTTCCAGGTGGCCCGAACGCAGAACAGACATGCTGACTCCCTCGCCACGCTGGCATCGTCAGTGGCCGAAGAGATACCGCGGCTAATCAGAGTCGAGCTTGTTTCAGAGCCGAGCATCAGGGTACCGAGTGATTCGGGAACTGCAGGGGTCGACGTCGCAGCCGTCACTGCCCCTGCACCATGCTGGATCGACCCCATCATCAACTTTCTGGCAAAGGACCGATTACCGAGTGACGTAAAGGAGGGCAGCAGAATCTGTAGAATGGCTCCTCGGTATTGGCTGTCGGAAGATCGGACTTTGTATCGAAGGTCCTTCGGAGGGCCGTACCTTTTGTGCTTGCGCCCAGAGAAGGTGGTTGAGCTCTTGGCCGAGCTTCACGATGGAGTGTGCGGCGGCCATGTGGGGGGACGTTCATTGGCACACCGGGCAATGACTCAAGGGTTCTGGTGGCCTCAAATGCAGAAGGACGCAGCCGAGTATGTGCTGAAGTGCGAGCAGTGCCAGAAACATGCCCCTCTAATCCATCAGCCCGCGGGCCATCTGAACCCGATTAGCAGTCCCTGGCCTTTTGCACAGTGGGGGCTAGACATCATCGGTCCATTCCCTCGGGCGACAGGTGGTCGAAAGTTCGTTCTGGTAGCCGTAGACTATTTTACCAAATGGACGGAGGCGGAAGCTTTGGCCAATATACGAGATGTGGATGTGAAGAAATTCGTGTGGAAGAATATAATCACAAGGTTTGGGGTGCCGAACTCGCTTATATCGGACAATGGGCTACAATTCGACAGCCGGGCATTCCGAGAATTCTGTGGTGGTCTCGGTATCAAAAATAGGTACTCAACTCCCGCATATCCCCAGAGCAATGGTCAAGCCGAGGCCGTAAATAAAGTGATCGTGAATAGGCTGAAGAAAAGGCTGCAGGGTACGAAGGGAAACTGGGCCGAGGAGCTGCCCAACGTTTTGTGGGCATACCGCACGACTCCTAGAAGGTCCACTGGGGAGACCCCGTTCTCTCTCACATACGGGGCGGAAGCCGTAATACCTGCCGAGGTGAATCTATGCAGTGCGCGGGTAGCGGGGTTCGATCCCGCTCAAAACGATGAGATGATGGTAGGATGCTTGGACAAGGTGGAAGAATGGCGCGAAAGGGTGACTATACGGCTTGCGGAATATCAGCAGAAGCTCGCCCGGAGATACAACCGAGACGTAAGGTCGAGGGAATTTATTGCCGGAGATCTGGTTCTCAGAAGAGCCGTGGGCAATATGCGGGACACTAATGCCGGGAAATTGGCACAGACGTGGGAGGGACCCTACAGGGTCACTGCGATGGCCGGCACCGGGGCTTACTTCTTAGAAGACCTAGACGAGAGATAGCTGCCCCGACCGTGGAATGTCCATAATCTGAAGAAGTACTATCACTAATAGGCAATGCACCGAGCACAAAGTTAAGTGCAACCTCTTGTATATGTTTTGTTAATGATAGTAATGATGTTTCTCATGCAGATTCGCACCGTTCTACCTTAGCCATTTCATTCTAAGGACAGAAGCCTGGCCCTCGGTTCGATCCCTATCACCGAGCAGGTGGAAACCTTAGCCATTTCATTCTAAGGACAGAAGCCTGGTCCTCGGTTCGATCCCTATCACCGAGCAGGTGGAAACCTTAGCCATTTCATTCTAAGGACGGAAGCCTGGTCCTCGGTTCGATCCCTATCACCGAGCAGGTGGAAACCTTAGCCTTTCTATTCTAAGGACAGAAGCCTGGCCCTCGGTTCGGTCCCTATCACCGAGCAGGTGGAAACCTTAGCCATTTCCTTTTAAGGACAGAAGCCTGGTCCTCGGTTCGATCCCTATCATCGAGCAGGTGGAAACCTTAGCCTTTCCATTCTAAGGACAGAAGCTTGGCCCTCGGTTCGATCCCTATCACCGAGCAGGTGGAAACCTTAGCATTCTAAGGACAGAAGCCTGGCCCTCGGTTCGATCCCTATCACCGAGCAGGTGAAAACCTTAGCCATTTCTATTCTAAGGACAGAAGCCTGGCCCTCGGTTCGATCCCTATCACCGAGCAGGTGAAAACCTTAGCCATTTCTATTCTAAGGACAGAAGCCTGGCCCTCGGTTCGATCCCCATCACTGAGCAGGCGAAAACCTTAGCCTTTCTATTCTAAGGACAGAAGCCTGGCCCTCGGTTCGATCCCTATCACCGAGCAGGTTGAAACCTTAGCCATAGTAAGACACATCACAATAAAGAGGCAACCAACGAGGATTCATTACTCGGTCAAAGCGAAAACACATCACAATAAGGCATTCATGGTAAGACATAAAATTCAAACTAACATTTGGTTGCCAAAACCTGGCAACTCAAAATATAGAAAATACAACATAAATAAATTGTTCCGTCACCATAGCCCGGTGACGTAGGCAATTCAGTTCGTCTATTTTCTCAAAAAGAAGGAAAAACAAAGCAGGATTGGTTTTCAGCTTTAGATATCTGCGGCATGAGCGGAGGATGCATCCTCTGGAGGCCGCTGATCGGCGAAGGAAGTTGGCAGCTGGATGTCCTCCCCGGTTTGATCCCCAACACAGGGGTGGCTGGTCTCCTCCATATCGGTCGACACCGCATGAGAATCAATAGCATTCACCAGTTCCCTCATGCTGGAGGTCTCTTCTTCATCGATGACAAGGGGTGCAGGCTTCTCGGTGTGTGGGGTACTTGGGAAAGGGATTTTGCCGCGATCCCTCAACGGAGAATCTTCGGGAATCCCCAAAGCTTGAAGAGTGGCGAACCAACCCTCCTCGTATCCGAGCTTGTGGGCCTGGCGAATGACTGGCTCCGCCGAGTTCTCGGCATCTGCGAACCCCTCGTCATACCACTTGTTTTCACAAGCCTCCAACGCCGCCTTCGAGTCGGCCAACTGTCCTTCCAACATAGTATTTAAGCTCTGAGCCTCCGCCAATTTAAGCTCGATGCCTCCCAGTTGCAGTTCCAGCTCCTCAGACTTCCTTTCTGCAAGAGCCTGGGCCTTCACGGCTGAAGCAATTTTATTCTCTGCCTCCTCAGCAACTTTCGACTTCTTTTTTGCCGTGGCCTCGGCGACATCCTTCAGAGCCTTCCCCTGCTCAACATCCTCGGCTAAATCCTTCATCCTCCCGTGCACAATGTACGACATTTGCGCAGCCTGACCACCCAATAATCACTTTATGAGGTAAAATGGAAAGTACACGTACATGAACAAATGGGAAACCGAGAATGGTAAAGAAAAATGAAACAGTTACCACTATGGTGTGCCACTGCAAACGCCTCCCCAAAGACTCATTCGTCCCTTCCGTAAAAGCGTGCAAGTCCTCGGGCAAGAGAATGCCGCGCACTAGACTCTGCGCCACACGGCCCCCATAACCTTTTTCCCATACTCGAGCACTGGCCGTCGATGGAAAATGCTTGCCATCAAGTTGGAAGGAGGGTCGCCATGCCGCCGGAGCCCGGGAAGTAGACGCCAAGTCTACCCCGGTTTGTGCTACCGGCTCCCGGATAACAATACCCGCCGAGGGCCGGAGGGGCACGTTGCCTGAGCTCGTCTGAGTCTGATCGGTTGTGCGCGGCCTTTTTCGAACTCGGGTTGCTGGGACAGCGAGAGGCGAAGCATCTTGGCCAGGGGTTTGTTGCTGCTGCGCGGTGGGCTGGGCACTCGGGACAAAGCGGTCGATCGTCATTTTCCTCCTGGCCACCATGGCGTTGCCTTGATTGGATTCTGTTTCAGAAGAGTCGGCTGGTTCTGCGGCTGCGCCTTCTGCTTCCCGAACAGGATCCTCGAACTCTATAGGGTTCTCGGTATGAGCGGGAGTTTCTGACTGAAGTTGCTCGTGTGCGCGTTTTCGGCGTTCCTGCGACACGCACTCGGCTGACTCATTGCGCACAGGCTGTCGCTCGTCCGAACAAATGAACCGGGGGCTAAGATCACGGGCCTCACCCACAGTTAGCTTTGGTGGGAAGAAGTTCGCGTGCCGGACGTCTATATACGAGAGGAGAGGGCTGTCGACTAACAAGGCTTGGCCGAATCCCTGCCAGGTTGAGTAAACGGGACTTACACAGAGAATAAGATGGGACGCTCGAAGTTGTCCGTCCGAGTGCACAAAAATTTCCGACCAGAGCACGAAATTTAGGTCCCGAACGTGTACCACGCTGAGATCCGGTTTGAATCTTTTGCTCTCTGCACAAAGAGAATAAGAGTTAGTTAGTGATTGCATACCCAGACCAGAATCAAAAGAGACCAAAATGAATAAATGTTTGTCACCGACCAACATCGCGCGGCGAAAATGCGCAGGGGAGCTCCTCGGCAAACCAATTGCCACTCACCCGAACAAAATCTCTAGCGGAATTTCGGTTTGAATCTGGCAGGCACGAAATAAGCCGTACCCTTACATCCCTAGTCTTTAAATAGTAGTCAGACTCAATGTTGCCACACAGACTATAAATGTGATTGATGTCATAATGATTAAGTTGTAACCCGTACAACTGGTTCAACCTACTCACATAACTCACTACCCGGTAAAAGTTGGGAGGGAGTTGGTCGGGGCAAAAGCCGTAAAATCTAAGGGTGCTTAGAATCAGAGGGTCAACCGGGAACCTAAGCCCACCCTCTAGAATAGCCATCAAGGGAAAGAACACCGTGTTTACACCTCGGTGCCTCTGGATGTCAATATCATCCATATTACAATAGGCAATATCTACATCCCTAGGAACATTATAAGCATCCTTAAAACTAGCCAAAGTGTTTGGCGAATCAAGGAGGTAAGAATAACCCATTCTATGAGTAAGTGTTCTTAAAAAGAGAAGAAATACTAAGTTTATTGAAGAATAGAACGAAATGGGCAAACAGAAAGAAGAAGAAGAAGAAGAAAAGAAACTTATTGTGGGCTCTAAAGGAGGAAGTGTATTCTGGGCTAGGAGATGAACCACGAAGAAAGGATGCTCGGCAGAGTAAAAGAAAGAAAAGTGAGAAATGCAAAAGTGGGGATGAGTGGCTTGAGCGATTATTTATAGGTGAGTGGCATTGATTGTTCCGCTGGCGAGGGAGCACGCGGATCGCCGCTTCAACTACCACACGTATGACGCCTCGGTTCACGAACCGTCAGACAATGATAACGGATGAGCCATCAATCAAGTTTTAACGCGTCTTTTGAGGCGCGCATTAATACGCTCATCCAATGGCCGGGTACTGACTCTTCGACTGACCGGGTAGGTTTCTGCCCCTTGTGATCCTTGATTCATCCCCGAGAATGGGGAGAGAATCAAGGGGGGCTATTGTACGGTCCCCGCACCAGGGTCCATTTGGGCCTTGGACCTTGGCCTGGGCGTATGGCCCATGAAGCCAACCTCTCTCTACCTTGCGGCCCATCCCAGAGCCACACGTGCTGCGGGCACAAGCCTTTCCCCGATCAGTGATGAAGAGGAGACGTTCAGCACACACCGTCCTTTCCATACCCGGCGGTACCTCGGGAGGCACACTGCCGAGAACAGACGCGGAGGTGGGAACCAAGTTCCAAAGCCATTTTCACCGCTTCCCACTCCCACCTAACCACCCACCTATGATTGATAATACTGGACCGCTTGTTACACTAACTGGAAAGTAATCATGACCTCTCCACTGTTTTTTGACTATAAATATGAGAAATTTGGGGAAGACAAGGGTTGGAAAATTTACTGTAAAAGAGGGAAAAGAGATAGAGAGTATAGCAAGAACAAGGTAGTTCGGACCCTTGAGAAGAGAAAAGTGATCTCATTGAGTCTCAGTGTAAAGAACGACCCAGTGTAGAAAATTCAAACCCATTATACAAGTAAATTGTGAGTCCAAGAGAGGCCCAGCCCAACAGGCTTCACTTTCGGGCGCGCACATACTTCATATATTGTAATTTTTTTCTTAATTTTATAATCACTATGAAATTGGAGGGTGAGAGAGAGAGACTTACTCTAGCTATGATATAGGTCAATGATGGTGTTATCCTTAGAAAGAGAATGTAAATGAGAAATTTATCTCTATGTTGCTTCAAGTCTTTTCTCTTTCAGGTTTGCTTTCTTGTAAATTATCTTTATCTTTATCTTTTTTTATAATTCTTTTGTTAGCACTATATAGATTTTCATTATTAACACTAGCCTCTGAGCACGTGCTCACACGCGTGCTTAGAGACTCTTCTATTTTTTTGGTAAAGGTTAATAATATGCATTCATTATAAATTAGAATTATTATATTTTTCAATTACAAAAAAACTTAGGGTGTGATGAAGAATTATTTCACCTACAAAAGCAACTTATATTGCATAGACCTTTTTTTTTTGGTTACTTTTCATCTTTAAATGTTTTCTTAACAAATAAACTTAACTAGAGAAAATGAAGAAATAATGACAATGAAAAAAAAGGGAGAAAATTGCACTGTAAAATATGTGAATAATGTTTACCTTTGACTTTATAAATAATAATAGATTAGATTAAAAAAAGGGAGAAAATTGCACTGTAAAATATGTGAATAATGTTTACCTTTGACTTTATAAATAATAATAGATTAGATTAATCAAATGTATTATACCGTCTACAAAGAAAAAAGAAAAAAGAAAAAAGATGACCCATTCTTGTAAATTCCAAATACTTATTAAACTTGCATGCTTTCAATATAGAAATCCAAATGTCACAAAGGTTCTACACATTCATTTTGTCACATTTTTAACCCATGGCACTAACAAAAAGATAAAGTACCAAAAAACATAGAATTTCATAAAGGTAATCGATCACAAAAATAATACATATATAATTTCATAGACTTGAAAGAGTGTGTTATCCTTCGAATCAGTGCATATAGGTTGAAACAAAGACTCATATTTTTAACCCCAACCAACATTTCTTGTGATTTGTAACAACTGTATAACTACTTTCGTCCAGATTTACAGCAGTAACTTGTGAGTTAATTTCTGCCTTCAAAAATTGTGAATTTCGAATAACTCAAAACTAGAAAGTTGTAGATATTTAAGTCACAGTTCCAACCCATCTGGCCTTGTGTCAATTGGAATTTTGAGGAGAGAGATATGCCTAAAATACTGATCAGTACTCAAATCTAATTTTTCCTTTTCAGATTCTACCTCTTTGATTTATTTCCTTATTTGAAGTTTCCAAACATGGTAGACAACCCAAGCACTCCAGCTGCACCTCCTTAGACATTTAAGCATGGTCCTTTAGCTCAACTTTAATTCTAGTTTGGCCTCCATTCTCTTACAAACTCTTGTAAACTCATCTTTTTCATATGATTTCCTGAAAGTAGAAAATTACATGCAATAAATGACATCTTAGTATAAAAAGTCGGGACTTGGGGATGGAGATGGAAAGTATTTTCTATACTATTATTTAAAGGGCTTCCCTTGGACCGGATTTTTTTTTTTGGTTCCAAAATACCCCTACACTCTTAGGTTTAAGTAGAGACAAAACTAAAGGAAAAATACATATCTAACTTCCACTAAAACATTGCCTACACTAAATAAGAACACTTTTCCACTAACCCACTTTTTCAAAGAAATTATAGGTTTATTTAAAAAAAAAAATAGAAAAACAAGTTAAACAACCTAGCAATGTTGTTTTTTTTCCCCCTAATAAAAAAAAAAACACCTCATGTTTATCCAAAAACAAAACTAAATAGTTATAAAAAAAAAAAAAAACTAAAATAAATAGATATATACCCTTTTTTTTTAAGTAGATATATCTTTAACTCCCACTAAAACGTTGCCTACAAAACATGACCACTCTCTTGATGGTTTTCAATTTGTTTTATTTATTTATATAAAAAAAAAAAAAAATTAAAACAAGCACACATTTCTTTGTAAAAACGCATTTGCCATACTGATTAAAAAAAACATATCTACCGTTATTGCAAAAAAAAAAAAAACCAATCATACACCCACATTTTAGTCATACACACAACTCCAAACTTCTACCCAACAAATTTAAATCTCCCCATTATCATTAAGCATTTATAAGGTTATCAAATTACTTCCCATCTCTTCCATAGAAAAAAAAAATTAATTCCCATCTCCATCCTCAAGTCCCTACTTTTTATACTAAGAGAAACAAACATTTTTGCATTTTAGTAATAGGTGACTACATGCAAGAGGAAGCCACTCAAAAAGGTATTTACTCATCATTTTCTTTCCATTCATGTCATATAATTTAAGCTTTTATATTTTTGGAACCTCTGTCACCAAATTCTATTTAATACCACTAATCTATAACTTCTTTTGGAATTTGATGTTTATAGCATATTAATTAAGCTCAAAAGCTATGAGACTTACATAGTGGATGTGTTATCTAACTGCAATTTTGAATAGTTTGTCTCTTCTAATTTTTATTTTCATTTTAAATAAATATTTACACATGATACGTATTCTTTGTGATAATTTCTATTTTTCTTAATCAAGGTTGGTAAAGTGCTACAGTCACTACATAAATAGATACAGGAAAAAGAAAGTCTACTTATAAAAACAAAAGATCTTTCCTAATTGTTATTGCTCAAACAAAAAAGGATTTTCCATCACGATAGGTATGTCTTTTTTTTTTTTTTTAGGAAAACAACAAGTATGTTAATGTAAATAGTTCTTTTTTTTTTTCTTTTTTCTTTTTTCTTTTTTTAATAAAGAAATAAATAGTCTTCTAACACTTTTTTTTTTTATCACAGTCACCGACAATTTGTATATTGATGAGAATTATGCAATTTGTAGTTGGTTTTTGTTGAATTCGGGTAGGTTACTTTTGCTATTCCTTATCCTAATTATATGGACTTTGAAGTACTTTTCTTTATTTCCATATTTCCTTATCACTATTTTACTTTATTTTTGTATGATATGCATTTGTGAGTTAAAACTTACTCATTACCTAAAAAAAATGGAATACTCATTGCTTTTCTTTGATTACAAAATGGAATATTCATTACTTTTCTTTGATTACAATATTACAGTATGTACGTGGAACTTTTTTTTTTATAAAAAAAAATTGATTATAATATTACAGTATGTTTAAAAAAAAAAAGAAAAAACTTTTGTGCAATTTGGGAATAGTCATTGATTTTCTTTGATTACAATATTATAGTACATAGAACTTTGGAGGATACTCTCTGTGTGTCTTAGTTTGTTGTTTTAATAAAGTCTTTGTATAAAAAAAAAAAATTTGCAATTTGGATAAGTATCAAACTGGGTTACTGTACTATTAACCAAAAAAGATGAACATATTAATTATATTGCAATCTTAACCAATGAAAAAATAGTACTAAACTTGACAAATTGTGCAATTTGGATAAGATTGCAATATAATTAATATGTTATGTAGGGATAAGGGCCCAAAATTATATATTGGGCCTTGGGCCTTATCCAAGGACGTGGGCACGTCCGAGGAGGGGCAGATAATTATGAGGGTTTCCAATTTTTAAAATCTCATAAGTAAGAAATGAATGGATGGTGGTCCGAGGAGTAACTCCTCCTCGGAGATGATGAATGAAACTCAAATCTGTATTTCAACGATCAAGGTGACCTTCCAGGAGACTCCAGCGACAAGGACGTGCATTATACACGCATAATAGTGATGGGAACTCAGAAATATCTAAGGAAAAGCTACTACCACCACATTAAATGCTGCAGCTACTTTTTTGGCTGCATTTATGTAGAGAAGACCCCTAAACAGTGCAGTCTTGGCTACCACGACTCACAAAAAGCCAAAGAGGGTGACTGATGAGATAGACATTCAAGTAAGGGCTCAAATGATCAAGAAGTGTAGGATCAAGATGATCCGATGATAGCTATATAATGTGAGAGACCCTCCATGAGAAAGGGGATCGGAAAAATAGAGGGAAAGAAGACTGTAGCTACAAAAATTGCACTTATAATCAATTTTATGGATTCATAATAAAATTAGCCTCCTCGGATGGGGAATTCTTCCAGTTCTATGTGCTTTATTTTTGCTTAATCCTCTTCTAAATCCATTCTAACTGTTGTTAAGTTCATTAGGGCCTAGTTCTTCAACCCACTCTCTACAAATTTATTGTATTGGGCTCACTGGGCCAAGATGCCACACATTTTGGACCTGGACTACAAAACGTGCCCATACAATTGGCGCCGTCTGTGGGAAGAACTTGTGTGATAGTGAGCGCAACGGTTAGCTATGATAGGTTCAAGTCCACACCAGGCGGAATCTATGGCATCCCAATGGGAAAACCCTCTCGCCAACCTTGAGCGTAGAGGAGATCAAGAAGGCAGTATGCACACTACACATACAAGCAAAAGCCATACTTGAGTCAAAAGCCACGTCTCTCAGGACCAGCATAACAGAGCCATGCAGTTGGAAATTGACCAGTTAAAGAGGGAACTGCGCCATGCACTACGAAGGCGAACTCCCTCTAACTCTGATGTTTCTTCTGATGACAAAAGGGACGTCAGTTATAGGCGAAGATCTTGAACCCCGCCCAGTGAGTCTTTCTCTTACGAAAAGGAACACCATCGAGAATGGAGGGTCAGAAGCCCACCTCACAAAGGCATGGGAAACGATGCTGTGAGCAGGGCCTTGGACCAAATCTCCAAGTCATGCTTCACTCGCAAAATCAAAGGGGGTAAACTTCCTCAACGATTTGCTCAGCCTACTTTTACCTTGTTCAATGGTAGAACAAACCCCGTGGAGCATGTGAGCCATTTCAATCAAAGAATGGCTATCCATTCCAAAGACGAAGCCTTGATGTGCAAGGTTTTCCCATCTAGTCTAGGACCCGTTGCGATGAGATGGTTCGACAGCCTAAAGGCAGATTCCATAAATTCCTTTAAGGAGCTTACCTAAGCATTTTGTTCCCGCTTCGTCACCTGCAACAGGGTTCCTTAGTCCTTGGCTTCCCTACTGTCCTTAAGCATACAAGAGGGAGAGGCCCTAAAAATGTATTCAAATAGATACTGGGAGATGTTCAATGAAATAGATGGTGACTTTAATGATGTGGCCATCAGTACCTTCAAGCTCGACCTCCCAGTCGAGCACAGTCTGAGGAAATATCTGACTGGCAAGCCTGTCACCAGTGTGCGCCAACTTATGAACTAGATTGATAAATATAAAAGGGTTGAGGAAGACCAACAACAGGGGAAAGGAAAAGATAAAGTTATCCCTCAGGAGAGGAGGTATTTCAGGTCAGACTGGTACAATAACAACCGACCACGAAGGGATTTTGCTGGACAGTCAGGATCTGCCAACCCTCAGGCGGTCAATACTGTGTTCAGAGAATCGGTGCATCAAGTTCTGAAGAAGATAAGGAATGAGCCATTCTTTAAATGGCCGAATAAAATGGTGGGAAACCCCGCAAGACGCAACCACAACCTTTATTGCCAATACCACCAAGACCATGGACACACCATAGAAGATTGTAGAAGTCTGTGGGACCACCTAGACCAGCTCGTCCGTGAAGGAAAATTAAAGCAACTCTTGCACCACTCCAGTGGTCATGGGGGCCAGACAAACTCAGAATCTCGAAGAGATGATTCTTCGAGACCTCCCTTGGGAACGATAAATGTCATCTTCGCTACTCCAAGGAGAACTAGGTCCTGCCTTTCCAGGGTGATGTCTGTAGTTCAGCTTTCCGTCAAGGACGGTAATCGAAAGCCAAAGAAAGCTAGACTAGATATCAAACCGATTTTGGGCTTCTCGGACGAGGATAAAATCGGAACTATCCAACCCTACGATGATGCTTTAGTGATTACCCTCAGGATTGGGGGATATGGTGTGAAGAGGGTGATGGTGGACCAAGACAGTGGTGCCAAGATAATGTACCCCAACCTGTATAAGGGGCTGAACTTGAATCCTGAAGACTTAACACCCTACAGCTCGCCCCTGGTGAATTTTGATGGGAAGGTTGTCATCCCGAAGGGCCAAATTAGACGACCCGTGCAGACTGGTTCAGAAGTAGTGGAGTTAGACTTTATCGTGGTGGACGCTTATTCACCTTACACAGCCATTGTGGCCAGGCCTTGGCTTCATACCTTAGGAGCCGTTTCCTCTACTCTACACTAGAAGGTGAAATATCCATCCGGGGGCCAGGTTAAGGAGATCCTAGGAAATCAATCTGTGGCTAGGCAATGCCTAGTGGCTGCCATCCAGAATCAGCCCGAGGTCGAGTCTTCGACCCATGCCGAAGGGGGCTTATAGCAAATAAAAGCTCCGACGTCACCTGCCAATAGGTCGGCCGAGGAGGCGAAATGTGAGAATTTGGTAAAGGTTGTTATTGGTGACGATCCGGAGAAATTCTTTCAGATTGAGGCTTAACTACCTCCTCTAGAGAAGGAAGCGCTGGTAAAGTTTCTTAGAAAAAATGTTGATGTCTTCACATGGAGTGCTCACGAAGCCCCGAGGGTGGACTTGAACTTCATCTGTCATCATCTAAATGTTAATCCATCTGCCATTCTGAAGAGGCAACATCCTCGGCGCTCGTCCAGGGAACACTCTGATGCTATCAGAGATGAGGTGAAGAAACTAAAATAGGCAGGGGCTATCAAGGAGGTATTTTACCCTAAGTGGTTAGCCAATACTATGGCGGTAAAGAAGAAGAGTGGGAAATGGCAAGTGTGCGTGGACTTCACGGATCTGAATAGGGCTTGCCCAAAGGATCCTTTCCCCATGCCTAAGATAGACCAGCTGGTGGATGCAACCATAGGCCATCCTCGGATGAGCTTCCTAGACGCCTTTTAGGGATACCACCAAATACCACTAGCCCTGGATGATCAAGAGAAGATAGCTTTCTTCACTCCCACAGGAAAATTACCACTACAAAGTGATGTCCTTCAGTTTGAAGAATGCATGGTCTACTTATCAAGGGATGATGACTAGGATGTTAGAACCGCAGTTGGGCAAGAGCATTGAGGTCTATATAGACGACATGGTGGTAAAAAGTAAAGTAGAGTTCGAGCACTTAGGAGACCTCGAGAACATATTCGAAATTCTGAGAAAACACAAGCTGCGCCTTAACGCTTCCAAGTGTTCCTTTGGTATGGGATCAAGCAAATTTCTAGGCTACATGGTAACCTATAGGGGAATTAAGGTCAACCCGTCCAGATTAAAGCAATCAACAGCTTATAACCACCTCAGAACCCCAAGGAAGTTTAGAAACTGACTGGAATGACTGTTGCCCTGAATCGGTTTATCTCTCAGTCAACGGATAAGTGCCAACCCTTCTTCCTATTAGTGAACAAATGAAAGGGGTTCGAGTGGACCGAGGAATGTGCCTTGGCCTTCCAACAGCTTAAGGATTATCTATCTCGGCCTCCTATCATGTCTAAACCTAAGGTTGACGAAGTCCTGTTCGCTTATATTGTTGTGGCCCCTCATGCTGTAAGCTTGGTCCGAATACGAGTTGATGGCGGTACACAAAGGCCAGTTTGTTATGTGAGCAGGTCACTACATGAGGCTGAGATCTGTTATCTGCCGCTAGAAAAGGCTATTCTGGAAGTGGTACATGCCACACACAACCTCCCCCATTACTTTCAGGCACACACAGTTATCGTCTTAACTCAGCTCTCGCTCAAAGCTCAACTCCAGAGCGTTGATTACACAGGGAAGATTGCTAAATAGGCCACAGTCCTAGGGTCTTTCGACATCAAATACATGTCTCGCACTTCTGTCAAGAGTCAAGTCCTCACGGATTTAGTAGTCAAGTTTGCTAAATCCTCATTGGATGAAGAAACGGGAACACAACACATGGATGGAAAATCGGTTGGCATGATCTCTCAATAGGGCCCCTCATCCTGGAAAGTGTACGTTGATGGTGCAGCGAATCAGAAAGGCTCTGGAGTGGGGTTAGTAATAGTATCCCCTGAAAAGATCACCATTGAGAAATCATTAAGATTAGGATTCTCGGCCACCAATAACGAAGCTGAATATGAGGCTCTACTGATAGGAATGGTCATGGTGTGAAAAATGGGCGACAAGGCCATAGATTTGATCTCGAACTCTAGATTGGTCGTTGGACAAGTCAAAGGAGAGTTTGAAGCGAGGGACGAAAGAATGTAGGGGTATTTGAGTTAGGTTAGGTGCCTACAATCAGAATTCGAATCTTTCAGCCTATTGTATATCCCCAAGAGAGGAAACACACATGCCGATTCCCTAGCCACGCTCGAAACCTCCTCAACGCAAAGCTTACCTTGGGTTATCCTCGTAGAAGACCTGTGCAAACCCACAGAGATGAGTAGAGAGTTGGTTCATGTTCACCAAGTTAGAGTGGGGCCTAGCTGGATGGACCCCATAGTACTGTTCTTAAAAGAGGACACCCTACTTGAGGATAAATCGGAGGCAGACAAAGTGCGTAGAAAGGCTCCTCGGTTCTAGCTGTCCGAGGACTGAAAGTTATATAAACGCTCATTTTCTGGGCCATACCTGCTATGCATACACCCCGAGGCAACAAAATTACTTCTTGAGGAGTTACATGAAAGGATTTACGGGAGCCACACCGGAGGCAGATCTCTAGCGCATAAAGCCATCATTAAAGGCTATTGGTGGCCAAATATGCAAAAGGAAGCATAGGAGTATGTGAAAAAGTGCGACCAGTGCCAAAGATTCGTGCCAAACATACACCAATCGGGGGAGAGTCCTGAATCCACTGTCCAGCCCTTGGCCCTTCACTCAATGGGGTTTAGACATTGTGAGCCATTTCCCTAAGGCAGCAGGAAACAACAGGTACCTGCTGGTCGGCACGGACTACTTCACTAAATGGGTCATAGCTGAGCCTTTAGCAAACATCAGAGATGTGGATGCCAAGAAGTTTGTATGGAAGAACATCGTCACACGATTCGGAGTCCCTCGTACACTCATCTCGGATAATGGCCTTCAATTTGATAGCAAATCTTTCAAGAGATACTGTGGTGACTTAGGAATTACTAATAGATACTCTACCCCAGCTTATCCTCAAGGGAATGGACAAGCTAATGCTTTTAACAAGGTCATAGTGAATGGACTTAAGAAAAGGTTGGAAGATGCGAAATGAAAGTGGGTAGAAGAGCTGTCACATGTCCTCTGGACATACCAGACTACGCCTCGCAGATCAACCGGAGAGACCCCCTTTTCAATGACTTATGGGGCTAAGGCTGTTATTCCCTTGGAGATTGGCTTCCCAACGTTAAGAACCAGCTCATTCAATCCGATCACTAACAACGAGCTACTGAAGAAGAGCTTAGTCTTAATTGAAGAAATAAGGGAAAATGCAATGGTCCAATTGGCACACTACCAACACAAGCTCAAGCAAGGTTATGACGCCAACGTGAAACTGAGACCATTGGCACCTGGTGATCTAGTGTTGAGAAAGGTTTTAGGTACTGCAAAGAACCCAGCGTGGGGAAAGCTAGGGCCCAATTGGGAAGAACCATACTGCATCACCTCGAGGGTTGGTATAGGAGCATATTTTCTGGAAGACTTAGATGGACATGTAATACTACGCCCGTGGAATGTAAACAACCTGAAAATATATTATTATTAATGAAAGTCTCTTTTATCAATATGTTCATTTATTATAGGCGTTATATTTCTCATTGTTCAATATCTATAGGTGTTAAACAGATCCTAAGTTATGTCAGGTCTCTCAGACCACATACTTGGGTGAAATTAACACTCTATGACATCTTTTATAAGTGTTTAAATCGAACCATAGACATGCCTGAAGTCCTTGGACCAGATGCTGCGGGGAAATTAACACACAATGACATCTTTTATAAGTGTTTAAATCGAACCATAGGCATGCTTGAAGTCCTCAGACCAGATGTTGTAGGGAGATTAACACACAATGACATCTTTTATAAGTGATTAAATCGAACCATAGTCATGCCTGAAGTCCTCGAACCAGATGTTGTGGGAAAATTAACACACAATGACATCTTTTATAAGTGTTTAAATTGAACCATAGTCATGCCTGAAGTCCTCGGACTAGATGCTATGGTGAGATTAACGTTCTGTGGTATTCATTTGTTTTTATTAAGTGTCAAAATAGATTTCAAGTTATAACCAGCTTCTTGGATTTCTAACTCTGTGTAAGTTAAAATATTTGATTGTTTAGCCCAATTCATAGTATAAATGTGTTAGACCCCTTTTTTACTAGTACTTAATCAAATTATTTAGAGTGTTAGCAGTTCAAAGCAATAATAATAAACTTCAAAGCATACAAAGTGAAAATACAGGGGATAAAAGGAAGAAAAACATCTTCATTAAATAGAAAGGGGAATACATTATGTTTGATGGCAAATTGCCATTACAAAAAATACATATACAAAGGGAAAACTTCAAGAAAACACCTTATATCTAAGCTTCGGCTAGGAGAGGGTCTCTCTTAGGATCAGCAGCCTTGGAATTGATATCATTAGCTTTGGACTTAGCTGCCGCGTCCTTGGCTTGGGAGACCACATCCTTGATTGTAAGGGAGTCCTTGGAGGGCTTGTCCTTCACTGAAGGCTGAGCCTCCTTACCCACCTCAGCCCCTTCAGGAAGGGAAGCTTAGGTGGAAGGGAGTTGCTCGAGAGGAGGGTCCACATTTGGAATTTCTCAGATATCTATCGGGAAGAAAATGTTCTTGGCCTTCCTCAGCTCGGAGTCGGTAGGAACTCCCGCCCAGTCCATTGCTACTCCCCAGGACTCGGTGCAGTAGTCCCTGCATTCTATGGCCACCTCCTCTGCCAGTGGAGTCTCCATGTCCTTCACCCCACGCTCGTAGGATGCCGTCACCGTGGCCTCGGCGGCTTCCCTGGCCACTTAAGCTGCGTCTCTGGCTTTCTGCAGCTCTGCCTTCAGATCCAAAACAATTTGCTTCTCAGTGGCCAAGTTGATCTCAGTTACGTGCAATTTCTGGCACTGATCCTCGGCCTGCCTCTCGACAGTCTTTAAACTCACCAAGGCGCTTAGGCGAGCCTTGTCTGCCTCCTTCAGCTTCTCGGACAGATGAGTGTGCTCATCCTTCAGAGCTCCCAGTGCCTTCTCTGCCTCAAGACGGGAGTGGGCCTTGGCCTTGACCTCGTTATTAGAGTTCCTGACCCACTTCTCAGCCACATAAACCTGCTGGGTGATCTGCATAAAAGTATCAAAGGGATCATAAAGAATGTACACATATGAATAAACATGCAGCTTAGTGTTTAATGAAAAAGGATACAACTTGACTTACCATGGCCAGGTCCCTCTTCAATGACATGAAGAGGTCAGGTTGCCTAATGCGCCTAAGGCCCTCCATGTCTCTGGAGAGGAGAAGGGGCTGCTCTAGGGCCTCGGCGAGGATGCCGACGTGCTTCTTTTGGGACTCTCAGATCGTGGCGTCCCAAGAAATGGGAGCACCCTCCACCTTTAACCGAGAAGCTCAAAAGCGCTGCCCTCAGCGCACTTCGACTTCATCCCTGCTCTCCACTAACTTGGCCCTCTTATCCTTGGGCTCTTTGGTTTTCTTCTGCTGCTTGGCACCCTTTGGAGGTACCATCTCACCCTCCTCCAAGTCCTCTACCGGTCTCTTCTTCCTTAAGTCCAGGTTGGCCTTCAGTCCGAGGTCAGTAGGAAGTGGGGGAGGGGAGGAGGAGGGAGATTGGAAGGAACCTGTGTTTTGGGGACATTTTTGAAGTTTGTCCCTTGTTCCTATTGGCTAGTAAGCCCTTCAAACTGGTTCTTTGCTTTAGTTCCATGCCTCCTTCTTCCTCGGAGCTAGTGTCTGGCCGAGCGACTATTAACCTCGGATGATGGATAGCAGAAAATCTTTCAGACCCAGTCTCAGAGTCTGAGAGCTCTACTAGCCTTTCCGGTGCCCCTTCCTCTTCTCCGAAGTGGAACTAGTCGATCTCGGCATCTAAAGAATGGCGGGATGAGGCTAACTCCTTTCCTGAAGCAGCTACTTGTAGAGGAACTGGATGGGGTGGCAACACAACATGGGGAAGGTCTCTCCGAGCCAAGAACCCAGGCTTAGAAACGTCTATTCGAGAAAGCTTGGGGCTACCTGTTCTTATTACTTGACCCGCATCCTAAAATATGCGCGACAAGGGCTTGTAATCTAAGATCAAGTGAGCAGCCCGCAACTGTCCATCTTCAGTTGTGAATATTTCCGACCTCAGCTTGTAGTTGAGCCTTAGAACGTTGACTGGCTAAGTTTCGGAGAGACATGATCTTTATTTGCAAAAACATCCGAAAAGGAAATTGTGGTCAGATGAATGACAATTATTATCCGAAGAGACGAATAGGTTGGAATGAATAAAAGAAAAGCTTAGAAAACTAAGGTCCCTGCCGAGGGACCTGGTCCTGGGATACCCCACCTGGTGTTCCCACCCTAATTGGGCAGTAAAGACCGTCGTGCCACTCCCCGCAGACAACCAGGTAATGTCCTTCAAGCCTTTGTTGGACTTAGGAAGGCCAGATATCAATCTCACCTCTTCGAATCGAGATTTGAGGTAATATCCCCGGGCGAGAGAATGACACTCGTACATGTGAACAACATCGTGCCATGTAAGCCTAAGATTCATCTGGATGTTTAGGGCATCTACACTCCCTAGAATCCTAAACACGTTGGGAGTGCACTGATAGGGACACAACCTGTGATTGAGCAGGTAGTCTCTGGTTATACCACCCATAGGAAGTGTTATTCCTTTCTCTATAAAGGTGATCATTGGAATGACAACTTCACCCATCTCCCTATTGGTAAGTATTCAGTCAGGGGGACAATATTGTAAGCCCACTCCCTGTGGGATACGGTATTTGGCCCTAAAACCCTCCATACCAGACGGAGAATCCACTAAATGCTTAAATCTACCCATTTAAGCAAACGTGGATGGCAAGGAGAAGGTTTTCTAATAAGGAAGAAGGCTGAGGAACTCGGCCGAGGAGAAAAAGAGAATTTGAAGAAATAGATACTTACAGAAACAAGTGAATGTGTCAAATCTTGAACCTTTAACAAAATCTTCTGGTAACGTTCTAAGGAAAAGAGTCTAGGAAACTTGGAGATGTACGAAGCTTAGTGAGTTGGAGTGCCTGAGATCTCTAGAGAACTTAAGAATTCGTAAAGTAAAGGGAAAAAGATTTCCTTCAGCGCCTTATATAGAGGGTAAAAATGTGTGGGAATTATCCCGCTCAAAATTCCATGAAAAAGATCAGCTGTTGGATTTACTCCTTACCATTAGATCTGGGGAACAAGGTGCCACCTGGAGCATTTAATGACGCCTTGTGGGCTTCAAAGTGTCAGTTGCAATTATGGGGCGCGCAAAACGGTATTTTTGCATGTGTGAACCAGAGAAATAAATGGATTTGTCTCTTAAAAATCAAAACCCCACTTTTTCTCCTCGGATGAGAGAGAAAAACCAGAGTTTTAAGGGGCTATTGTAGGGATAAGGACCCAAAATTATATATTGAGTCTTGGGCCTTATCCGAGGACGTGGGCGCATCCGAGGAGGTGCAGATAATTATGAGGGTTTCCAATTTTTAAAATCTCATAAGTAAGAAATGAATGGATGGTGGTCCGAGGAGTAACTCTTCCTCGGACATGATGAATGTAGCTCAAATTTGTATTTTAACGATCAAGGTGACCTTTTAGGAGACTCCAGCGACAAAGACGTGCATTATACACGCATAATAGCGATGGGAACTTAGAAATATCTAAGGAAAAGCTACTACCACTGCATTAAATGCATTGCAGCTACTTTTCTGGCCGCATTTATGTAGAGAAGACCCCTGAACAGTGCAGTCTTGGCTAACACGACTCACAAAAAGCCAAAGAGGGTGACTGATGGGACAGACACTCAAGTAAGGGCTCAGATGATCAACAAGTGTAGGATCAAGATAGTTCGAAGGTAGCTATATAATGTGATAGACCCTCCATGAGACAGGGGATCAGAAAAATAGAGGGAGAGAAGACTGTAGCTACAAAAATTGCACTTATAATCAATTTTATGGATTCATAATAAAATTGGCCTCCTTGGACAGGGAATTCTTCCAGTTCTATGTGCTTTATTTTTACTTAATCATCTTCTAAATCCATTCTAACCTTTGTTAAGTTCATTAGTGATAGGCCACAATCTGAATGACCCCTTGTGATAAACCCTAATTAATTAATTAGCCAAGTTGTTAATTAATCAATTAAACATGCAATTGCGTGGAAGCACAAACAAATCACCAAATACTAAATATGCAGCGGAAAATAAATAACACGGTGATTTGTTTACGAATGGGGAAAACCCTAACGGCAAAAACCCCACCGGGTGATTTTCAGGTCACCACTCCCGAAACTCCACTATTATCAAATCAAGTGGTTACAAGTAAAGGAATCCCAAGTACCTTACCAACCTACAGTTGAACCCTTACCCCAATACCCAATTGGACTTGATTTGTAGTGACAATTTCCACCTTTGATGCACGACTCCCAAGTACGTGACTAACCAATGCGCGAATCCCAGTACGCGACTTCAAACACCAACTTTAGAAGGAGAGGTTGGCTGCAAAGTTCTTCAGTTCATCATACACGATGAAGATCAGGAAGATGCTTGGTTACAAAACCCTATGGTGCAAATACACAGCAACTTCAAGAGAGAAGATGAACTAGGTTAAGAATTTCGTCTTTTGATGACAATTTGCTTGAACAAGGATTGCTCAATGCTTTTGCAACTTGTGTCTTATTTGACGGCTCTTAAAACTATCCTTTTATATGTTTAGGGTTAGAAGAAAAGAAGGCCCAAAACCATATTCACGGATCCCAAGAAAATCAAATCAGAAAACTGATTTTCGTAATTCTCGACAGATAGCAGGTGTCGAGGTAGCTATCGAGCAGGTGTCGAGAGTTAATGAATTTGCACTTCAGCTTGCTTTTTCTTGGACAGACTTGATGACTTCAACACTTGATCTTGAAACAATGTTTCTTGAAGTATTAAAAACACCTAGAACTACCCAATTACAAGTAGAGTGCGTTTTGTCAAAAGGATTTGCCAATTTACATAAATAAGTGACATATGTTCTTAACAAGTGAAAACACATATGTCCTAACAATCTCCCCCTTTGGCAATCCGTGACAAAACCACAACAAACAAATGAACATATGAGAGAAGTCATAAATCACTCAACTCATATTCACTTGTTGAATACAATAAAATCTATCCTAACACAAACTCTTGAAAAAACTTTGCAAGAAGAGAGTTTATGGCAAGTAGACTTTGACAACCTGTATTTCTGAAACACTTTAAACAAAACTCATCAAGGCATCTTGTGTGAAACAGAAATCAATAGATTGCATACAAGTATAAAGAACATGTGTATAAAGATAGAGAAGAAATAACACATGAAGAGAGAGGTGAAAGAAACATACATCCACATATATCGAAAATAAGTACAATGTATGTAAAACTGGTCACAAGACCTCATATACAAGAACAATGTATCTAAAAGATAAGAAAAGAAACGATACATCAAAAACCTCACTACATCCCTCAAAAATATCAACACTCTCCCTATCAAAATGTCCTATACTAACTCTCCCCCTAAGATGACTACTCTCATAACCAAAAAATACTCCCCATTTTTGTCACGAGTGACAAAGGGTAGAGTGTCATGTAGACATCTCATCAGTAGAGCTAGCATCTCCATCATCATCCTCAGAAACTGAAGCTGCTGGAGTAGGTGGTGAAGGAGTAGCCTCAGGAGCAAAACCACCCATGGTCGCCTGCCGTCGTGCAATACGACCAACACGAACATTCACCTGATATAACTCAACAGAAAGTGTATCAAGGCGAGTGTCCATGCGCTGCAGCTGCGCCATAATGTCTCTTAGAGATACATCGCCCGTAGAGGAAGAAGGAGCAGATGTAGATGGAGCGGATCTGGATGGAGCTGATCTGGACGGAGCCGAACGGGAGGGAGGAGTGGCATTCGTCTGTCTCGACCTAAACTGAGCCTCACTACATTTTACGGTAGCGGCATCTATGGCACAGATATGAGTGAAGTGGTTGGACACAGGAAAAGGGATAGAAAAATGGCGTAAGATCCTCGTGATAACAGAAGGAAAGATGAGCTTATCACGGGACGCCGAATCTAGATGGACATCTATGATAGACAGGATGAAGTGAGAGGGAAAGTCTATAGTAAGATGCTCTAGAAGTGATAGCAAAAACCGAGCACGAGGCTCTGTGATAGAGTTGTAGTGAGAGAGTGGATGGAGTACAAAAGTCATCACCATGTTAAGAAATCTAGGACCTTTAGCAAAAGGCCTACATGATGTGTACAGATGCTTACCCCAATCAGCAGGACGCTGACAGAAGGCAGAGATGAGCTCTTCTTTGGACACAGTCCTCAGACGCTCACAAGAAGGGTAATCGGGAAACTCTATCCTAGGTACCCTAAGTACATCCGCAACAAGCTGCGGTGTAATAGGGATGCGCGTACCTCGAACGCGAGTGAAAAAGAGAGGTACTGAACGATCAATCCCGTGCATGTTGGAGTAGAACTCCTGAATGAGCACGAGAGGACAAGTGACCGGGATGTCACACAGTGACCCCCATCCCCTTCTGTTAATGACAGAGGGAAGGTCAGTGTCGGCGAAGTCCGCCAAAATGACTTGGCGTTCCGAATGAACACCTCGTCTGGAAAAGTTCTCAGTAAATGCCTTTTGGGCATCTATATCACGAAACCGAATGTTAAAAGGAGCAGAATCAGAAGAAGAGGAAGCTCCAGAACGCAGAGGGTTCCGAGCCGAAGTGGATTTACGTTTGGGTGCCATAGACACTACTAACGTAAAAGAATGAGAAAGAGATAGAGAGGGAGACAATCAGAAAAGTCCCAAAACAGTTCAAATATGACAGATATATGAACAAAGAGTACGTATGCATGGGAATGCATGAGCATGTGACATGCAAATCAACAATTGCATCATGGGCTCAGCCCAATCCAATCCTACCAGCATATAAACATAGTACTCACATCTAAATGTATGAAAATACCATTCTAATGCACATGAGATGCAATGTATGACATTTTGAAAACATTTAAGTGAAAAACCAACCCAAAATTTGAAGAAAACCTCATCAATTTTGAAAAACCCCAAAAATTTTCAAAAACCCCAAAACCTAAGTTTCAAAACATGAAATGCATGAAATATGAGGGAAAGAGAGATCATACCAAGTGATTTGAAGCAATGAAGGGCCGAAAATCACGTGGATTGAGGATTTGGAGTGAGAAAAAGGAGTTTGGGAGATGAATAGTCGTGGACAGATCGAGAAAGATCGAGAGAATGAAGTTCAGATCGCGAAAAATCCTTATATAGACACTTCAGTAAATCTTGACAGCTGAGGTGTCGAGAGGTATCGAGGAAGCTGTCGAGGAAGGTATCGAGAAAATGGCCTTCGACAGCTGAAGGTGTCGAGAAGGTGTCGAGGTACAAGACCAAATTCAGAGATCAGAAGCTCGATCGATCGACAAGGTATCGAGAAGGTATCGAGAAGATAAAAGATTTCTCAATCGATCCACCAAGTGTCAAGGAAAGTGTCGAGATTGCGATAAGAAAAGCTTGAGAAGCTCGACAGCTAACCAGGTATCGGGAAGGTGTCGAGGAGGTGTCGAGCCATCTTTAAAAAGCAGTTTTTCGAGAAGAGAAAAACACAGACATGAATGCAATCCAACAAGCACCTCAACCAGTGATCCACTCAACATAAAAAGCTCTCAAAATCATCTCTCAATCAAGAAATTTAGCACATGGATCCTCAAAAACACACACACACACTAAACAAGTCTAACCAATTTTATATTTCAAAAACAAGTCAAGACAGTTTAGTGAGCATACATTAGCACATGTAAACACTTGTGATGGCCAAATCACATTGTACCTACACATGTATCAAAAGTAGCAAAGAATATTGCGTATTGTGTGTGAAAAACATCGCAAGATTGCATATGTGTATACATGTTATGACAATCTGAGATATGAGAAAAAAACTATTTCACACACAATCATAACTGTTTGATGGGGACTATCACCTTCAAGGTACATCCTATGACTCCCACATCTCCTAGAAAACACGCTTGCAATCATATTTAAAGCATTTTAATCTTTTTGCTTTTTATTTTCTTTGCATATTTTCTTTTAAGCATATCATGCATGGGCATAAAAAGAGAGAAAAGAAATACCCAACATGTTAAGCATAGACATTGCACTTTTGCTATGCCGAAGCATACAGATGTCTTTGACACTGCACTTTTGCTATGCCGAAGCATACAGGTGTCATACTATGATTGGCGGGCAACAGTGGTGAGATGGTCATTTATGCCTTTCTCTTAGGATTTTCTAGTCCTACCCGTCAAAAAGAGTGATATGAGTGTTAAGTTTAAGAGAGAACTTAATCTTACTCATCACAAACAAGAGCCACAAAGCTCACTTGCTTAGTTGTGCATAGAGATGCTCATCTAAGCTACAAAAGATACAAAGTTTAGAAACTTTGTTTCAATGGCCATCCAAGGTACACAAGTACCAATGTACACAAACACACACTGTTTTTGTATTTTTCTGATTTTTCCTTTTTGTTTTTATTTTGAAAACAAAACCAAATAAAAACTAAACAACCAAACAAAAACAGATAAACAACATGTATGCATGAAAGAAAGATGCATATGCATGAAAACATGATAGAAATATGCAGATGCATGAAAGCATGATTCCAAGAACAGATAAGAAATCAAGCAAGAAAGTCCTACTTTAGATAGAAAGAATTAAAGCAGAGGACAAACAGAAAAGACAATTAAGTCTTAGGATCCTTTATCACCCACACAGCATGAGTCTTTGGCCGTGAAGATGAAAAGGCACGTGTCCTAGTATGATTACTAAAGGACATAGAGGAATAAGAATTCCCCTGAAATTGAGTCAAAAAGTTCAAAACTTTTAATAACTCACCAAGAATAGGTTCAGAGCCTTTAGACAAAGGGTGAGACCTATTGGACACTCGCTTATGAGGAAACAACTTGAAACAATTAGGGCGAGTGTGACCAGAATCACCACAATGGTGACAAACATGAGTAGTTTTAGAGCTACTCGGCTTCCTAGAAGGAGGTCTAACCTTAGAGGTTGACAACTTAGGACAATTTGGCCTAATATGACCAACAATATGACAATGATGACAAATGGGGACAAATTCAGAATTTTTATTCAACCTAGGAGGAGTTTTAGACATAGGTTTAGAAACTTCACCGTTAACATCAGAATTTTTACCATTGTCTATCCTAGCAATATTAGCCTTCAACTCTTCATTATTCCTTTTAAATGAGGGAACATAAAAATCTTTTTCTTTTGAGTTAGGCTCAACAACAAGTTTGGCACTAGTTAATTTTTCAACTTCAGTTTTAAATTCAACTAGTTGCTCTTCCAAACTCTTAATTTTGTCCACCTGAGATGAAATTTGATTTTTAAAATTCTCATTCAAATTATTGGCTTCATCCAATTTTGCAATCAAATCATCTTTTTCAAGCTTGACCTTTTTAAATTTAGCGTTTAATTTTGCAGAATATTCAAGAGATTTCATACAAAAATTATAAAGCTTGCAATAGGCATCTTGAATATCATCATCATCATTCAACATAAGATCATGCAAATCAAAACAATCAAGAGTTTCCATGACAACAGGGGTCAATGGATCAACACAGCAAAGATTAAACCTAATCAGAGTGTGCCTGCTCTGATACCACTTGATAGGCCACAATCTGAATGACCCCTTGTGATAAACCCTAATTAATTAATTAGACAAGTTGTTAATTAATCAATTAAACATGCAATTGTGTGGAAGCACAAACAAATCACCAAATACTAAATATGCAGCGGAAAATAAATAACACGATGATTTGTTTACGAATGGGGAAAATCCTAACGGCAAAACCCCCACCGGGTGATTTTCAGGTCACCACTCCTGAAACTCCACTATTATCAAATCAAGCGGTTACAAGTAAAGGAATCCCAAGTACCTTACCAACCTACAGTTGAACCCTTACCCCAATACCCAATTGGACTTGATCTGTAGTGACAATTTCCACCTTTGATGCACGGCTCCTAAGTACATGACTAACCAATGCGCGGATCCCAGTACGCGACTTCAAACACCAACTTTAGAAGGAGAGGTTGGTTGCAAAGTTCTTCAGTTCATCATACACGATGAAGATCAGGAAGATGCTTGGTTACAAAACCCTATGGTGCAAATACACAGCAACTTCAAGAGAGAAGATGAACTAGGTTAAGAACTTCGTCTTTTGATCACAATTTGCTTGAACAAGGATTGCTCAATGCTTTTGCAACTTGTGTCTTATTTGACGGCTCTTAAAACAATCCTTTTATATGTTTAGGGTTAGAAAAAAAGAAGGCCCAAAACCATATTCACGGATCCTAAGAAAATCAAATCAGAAAACTGATTTTCATAATTCTCGACAGATAGCAGGTGTCGAGGTAGCTATCGAGCAGGTGTCGAGAGTTAATGAATTTGCACTTCAGCTTGCTTTTTCTTGGACAGACTTGATGACTTCAACACTTGATCTTGAAACAATGTTTCTTGAAGTATTAAAAACACCTAGAATTACCCAATTACAAGTAGAGTGCGTTTTGTCAAAATGATTTGCCAATTTACATAAATAAGTGACATATGTTCTTAACAAGTGAAAACACATATGTCCTAACAATTAGGGCATAGTTCTTCAATCTACTCTCTACAAATTTATTATATTGGACTCACTGGGCCAAGGCCCCACACATTTTGGACCTGGACTACAAAACGTGCCCATACATGTTAAACAGTATTTTTTTTTTTTAGGTGCATTAAACTTGACGAACTATGCAATTTGGATAAGATTGCAATATAATTAATATGTTAATTGATTACTTAGAGAAAGTAGTTATATTTAATCCTTACTCTCTCTCTTTTTTTTTTTTTTTTTTTGTCTTTTTTTAGGGTGACATATAAAATTTTTTGTTGAATTGCATAATGGGCACTTTGGATGAGTTCGAGTGAAACACTCTACAAAATTATTGTATAATTCAAAGCTCACATAAAATGGCAGTCATCTATCAAGTGGTTGTTAAATACTTTTTCTTTTTTTGTATATAAGAAAAAAAAATCCTATATGTGCCTATATTTATCAATTTGTGTAATTCTATGTTGGATTCAATTTATTGTCTATTTTTTTGGAAAATTAATGTACATATCATTAATTGAAACTCCTACAGTTAAGCTTTATTTTTCTCAATCACATCTCTTCCCTATAAAATTAATTAATTATCCATAACAATTTTCGTGCCTTTCACTCCAATTTTTTTTTTTCCAAGAAAATACATTTTAAAAATTTAAATGATAATAGCCTTTGAGCACGCTCTCACACGCATGCTCAGAGGCTCTTCTATTTTTTTGAGAAAAAGTTAATAATTTGCATCCATTATAATTTGGCATTACTACATTTTTCAATCACAAAAAAACCTAGGGGTGTGATGCTTAGAGACTAGTCTTTTTTATGGAAGAGATGGGAAGTAATTTGATAATGTTATAACTGCTAGGGAGATTTAAATTTGTTAGGTAGAAGTTTGGAGTTGTGTGTGTGACTAAAATGTGGGTGTACGGTGTACTGATAAAACACCCACATTTTATCAGTATGTGTGTTAGTTTTTTTTACTATTACGTGTGTTAGGGTTTTTTTTTTTTTTTTAAAACTAGCAGTACGTGGGGTTTTTTTTTTTTAAAATAATAATAAAGTATTTTTTAAAAAAAGTGGGTTAGTGGGATAGTGTTCCTATTTTGTAGGCAATATTTTATTTTAAGTTAGACATGTATTTTTACCAAATTATCTTTTAGTTTTATCTCTACTTAAACTAAGAGAAATAGGGATATTTTGGAACCAAAAAAAAAAAAAAAAACCAGTCCAAACAGAGGAAGCCTCTTAAAGAGTAGTATAGATAGATGAACTAGTTTCGAAAATTGAGAAATTTATACTACTATTTAAAAGGCTTCCCCTATTTGGACCGGATTTTTTTTTTTTTTTTGTTCTAAAATACTCCTATTTCTCTAGGTTTAAGTAGAGATAAAACTAAAGGATAATTTGGTAAAAATACATGTCTAACTATTTTGTTAGATTGCCTAGTAGGCACATTGAATGAATTCGGGTGAGCGAAGTGATAGTCAATCAAGTTGTTGTTAAAGACCATTTTTTTTTTTTGGGTAAATATTGTACCTATATATGCCTGTATTTATTAATTTGTGTAACAGTACATTTTCAATTAATTGAAACAGTTATAGTTTACCTTCATTTTTCTCAATCACATCTTTTTCCATATGAAATTTAATATTGTCCTTTGTTGTGCCTTTCATTGCACATTTAAAAATAAAATACATTTTTTTCAAAAAATTAAAGGAATTGTAAACCCTTCTTAGTTTTTTTTTTTTTTTTTTGGATAGCTTTTTTAAGCATGCTAAAATTTAGTTATGGATGTGTACTAAATGCCTATCTTTTAGGATTAAATATAATTACATAAATACTATTTAAAAAATTGAATTAAAAAAAATTATGCATTTGCAACATGAGAGTCTTTAGCATTTCAAATTTTTGTTATGGTTATGAATGTGTAATAACTAGCTACCTTTTAGGACTACATGGCTGCCTTTTAGGATTTTTTTTTTTTTTTTTTTTAATTGATAGCTCTCTTTTAAAAAATTTGTTAATTGTGACACTCTATGACCGATATATCTTCTTCTGTCATTACAAAGTTCACAATACAAAAGGAATAATTTTCATTCATAAAACTTTTGGGCTTGGGTTCAAAAAAATAATAAATGCACCAAAAAAAATTATATCGCTTGACATTAAACTTATGTGCTGTTTGGTACAGGGTAATGTTTTAGGATCTAGGAATCTTTAAAGATTCCCATGTTTGGTTGCAAATCACACTAGGGAATTAGATGTTAGGGGAATCCGGATTCCTCCTTTAACCCCCTTTCAGTAGGAATGTGGATTTCCTTTAAAAATGATGGGTATCCAGATTCCCATGCTTAAAAAAAATTGTATTTTTTATAAATTGAAAATTTTAACTATTTTCCTTATCATTTAAGCAATTGAGATAAAATATAAAACAAATCATCAATATCTTTTCCTTTGTCTTTATCTCTTCCCGCCAAAACAACATTATTTCTTTATGCCAAAACAACATAAACAGGATAGACAACTCTATTGATATATTCATCTTTTCTTCTTTTAGACTATAGTTTTAATGAATTTGTCATAATTTATAGTTTATATTTTGTTTTTTTATTATTTATTTAGAGGAATTTTTTTTTCTTTTTTTAAAGACTTATATTGGATTTATAAATCTAAGGATAGAATGGGAAAAAATAAATAATTCGGTTAAGATTCCTAGTAATAAACCAAACATTATAATTTCACATTCCTAGGAATCTTATTAGATTCCTAATTAAACCTAACATAGGAATATTTATATTTCTAGGCATCCAAATTGCAAAGCATCACATTCCCAAGAATCTGGATGCTAAGAATAATGTGAATTCCCCCATACCAAACGCCACCTTAAAGAATAGGTGGACTTCTTAAACAGTATTCTTGGTGTTTTAAGACATTAATACAATTTAAATTTTGTTTTACTTCAACTAAGCCTTAATCCTATTTCCAGCTTTGTTAAAATTAAATCTGAGGGTATGACAAACATAGAAAATTATATATTACACTCAAAATCAGCTACCAATCAATTTTAATCCAACCTAACAATTAAATAAATTGCTATACAAATTAAATCAAACAAAAAACTATATACACAACAAAAAATACACAAATGTATATAATAGAGACTTTAAAGTCTCTATTATTTCATTTCACAAGATTATGCTTGATGTTAATTTATTGTACTTATCATTATTATGTATGTTTTAAAGTCTCTATTAATAACACAAAGTAACAGATTTTGTATCATAGGTTCATGGCAAATGCTGCTGTAAAGCAATTAGAATGTGGAACAAATAACATTGCTCCACCAACTTCTCCACCATAGTCGGCATAATATTAATAAGTTCACCTATTCCATGTTTCAGATGTAGTGAATTATTTTACAGTTTTACAAGTTGTAAATATTTCACTCTTCTACATTGATCCATCAACTTCTTCATAATAGCTTTTGGAAAGGTCATCACATGTATTTTGTAAGTAGTTTTATTATTACAATTTCATTATGCATTTTCAATATATGCACTATTTATAAGATTTATTCAAATGATTTTTTTTTCCCCTTCTCCTGAAGGTTAATACTAAATTATAGCATCAACTTCCAATCAATAACACGTTGATTACTACATAAACAAAATTGGCAAAAATGGATAATAATTACAGAATACTAGCTGTGCGCGCCCGAAAGTGAAGCCTGTTGGGCTGGGCCTCTCTTGGACTCACAATTTACTTGTATAATGGGTTTGAATTTCCTACACTGGGTCGTTCTTTACACTGAGACTCAATGAGATGACTTTTCTCTTCTCAAGGGTCCGAACTACCTTGTTCTCGCTATACTCTCTATCTCTTTTCCCTCTCTTACAGTAAATTTTCCAACCCTTGTCTTCCCCAAATTTCTCATATTTATAGTCAAAAAACGGTGGAGAGGTCATGATTACTTTCCAGTTAGTGCAACAAGCGGTCCAGTATTATCAATCATAGGTGGGTGGTTAGGTGGGAGTGGGAAGCGGTGAAAATGGCTTTGGAACTTGGTTCCCACCTCCGCGTCTGCTCTCGGCAGTGTGCCTCCCAAGGTACTGCCGGGTATGTAAAGGACGGTGTGTTCTGAACGTCTCCTCTTCATCATTGCTTGGGGAAAAACTAGTGCCCGCAGCACGTGTGGCTCTGGGATGGGCCGCAAGGTAGAGAGAGGTTGGCTGCATGGGCCATACGCCCAGGCCAAGGTCCAAAGCCCAAATGGGCCTTGGTGCGGGGACCATACAAAGTACATTATTAATTACATAAAAACAAAAGGAAAATATAAAATAAACTGATACAAACCCGAAGGAAAAAGAAGCCAATGATTTGAAATATTATTGACCATGGCCAATGTAGATAATGAACTCTTTAGATAGTTGGGTATAGGGAGAATTATACACATTAAAAAAAAAAAAAAAAAAAAGCAAATGTGATATATGTTAGAGAGTTTGATATGGGAAGTAATTTTTTTTTTTTTTTTTATGGGAAGTAATTTGATATCATCATAACTACTTAATAATTGCTTAATGATAATGGGGACATTTAAAATTGTTGGGTAGAAAATTGGAGTTGTGTTTGACTAAAATTTGTGTGTACATTTTTTTTTTTTGGGAATAATGGTAGATATGTTTTTTTTTTTTTTTTTTTTTTTTTTTTTTAAATCAGTACAAGAAACGTGTGTTTGTTTTAATTTTAAATTTAATTTTTTATAAATGGATAAAGTAATTTGAAAACCATTAGGAGAGTGGTCCTCTTTTGTAGGCAATGTTTTAGTGGGAGTTAAAGAAGTACTTTTACCAAGTTTTGCCCCTACTTAAACGTAGGTTGTAGAGGTATTTTGGAACAAAAAAAAATTCGGTCCAAACTGGGGAAGCCCCTTAAACAGTAGTATAGATACATCTTTTTAAAATCTCTCTCTTGCTCTCTGTGTGTGTGCACAACTTTTTAAGCCGCACTACTTTTTTTTTTTTTTTTAAAAGTGTGCTTTGTTCTGAGGAGTGCTACATCCACAATATTTTCACAACAAATCATAGGCAGTAAGTTATTATTAGTTCTAATTTGAATGCATAACTTAAATTATATTTTTGCCTACCTATAACAACCAATAACAACCTACCACTTAAAATTTATTGTGAAAGTGTTATGAAAATGTTGTGAACATAGCAGTTCTCTTATATTATAGGAAAGATTTGGTATTTCATGTATTTGACATCAATTATCATTTCTTACTTGGTTAATTAAAATGCTAAGGAACATTGTATACAACTTAAATAAAAGGAATAGGAAGATATTGTTTCAAAAAATGAACCATGAATCAAGCCGACAAATCAATCATCATTATAATATAAATTTAAAATGAATAGGGTTGTGATGTTGACCAATGGCTTAAAATCGTAAATAATAAGAGAAGTGTTCCAAAAGAATAGACTGGATAGTAGCATTGATTGCTAAATGCATTGAGGATGTGAGGTTTTGACGATGAGTATTTATTAGGTATTCTAAAGGAAAGTGATGTGGTGTTTCTTCCTTTTACATTCACGGTGAATTTCAACATGAATTCACATAAATGTGAGAGAAAGATGTTCCCAATCATTTGGGTTGATGAGTCCATATTTATCTAAAAAAAAAAAAAAGAAGAAAAAATTTAAAATAAAATAAAATAAAAGAGAGAGAGAGAGAGAAACTTTGCTAAGATGATGTGACTATGAAGAATGTAGAGGAAGAAGCAGAAATAGGGGGTGAGTTATGGCATGTACATTGAGGGCCATGGATGACCCTCTTCCTGCTGATGTTGAGTTTAGAACAAAAAAGTGAAAAACACAATATCAGCCGCCAAATTCGTCACCTTCCATTTCATCTTCATCACCATTGTCTTCACAATCTTCTGTGTTCTTATCTCCAATATCTTCATCTTCCTTAACCTTCGCATTATAGCAGCCAGTGTAAAACAATCCCAACATTGGAAAAATCACCATTAGAATCTTATCAATGCAATCATCATGCAATTTTCTTCAATAATACTTGGCTGGTTTTATACCAGTTGCTACAACTTAACAATCGAAAAATAAGGACATTTTAAAACAAATTCAAATAAAACATTTAATAATTAGCTATTTATTTAAATTGTTAATGATGTGGTGATAAGATTTTAAAGACTCCATGATAGAGTTAAACTCTAAAAAATCTTTATCTTTATTCTCAACAATTTTATTAGGATTTTTAGGAAAAATTATCTCCTCAAAATTTAAATCAAACACAAACTCTAACAAACCTATACTACTGGGATGAGTTTGTATTTGTGAGAAGTTATGTGGGTAGATAATTGATAGAGCATTATTTGAACGTGAAGATTTTTTGGGTAAGGATTAATTTAGAGCATTTATTATAATTTGAGATTACTATATTTTCCAATCACAAAAAAAACCTAGGGGTGTGATGAGTATTATGCGTTAACTGGTGAAATAATTTTTCATCACACCCCTAGATTTTTTTTGTGATTAGAAAATGTAGTAATCTCAAAGTATAATAAATGTTCTAAATTAACTCTTACAAAAAAAAAAAAAAAAAAAAAAAAAAAAAGAGCCTCTGAGCACGCGCACGCGCATGAGCGCGTGCTTAGAGGCTAGTTACTATTTAAAGGTTTTCTCCTCTTTAGGCTGGACATTTTTTTGGTTCCAAAATACCCTTATAGCTTACATTTAAGTAGGGGCAAAACTTAGTAAAAATGTTTCTTTAACTTCCATGTAAAAACTATTTAAAAAATATGACCACACCATTATCATCATTTTTTCTATTTGCTCTCCTCAAATTTGCTCTTGCTCAACAATATGTGTATGTCAATGTACATTGGTCTTTTCTATTTTGGTTTTCTAATTCATGAACAACTTCTTATATTCTTAAAACAAATCAAATATTTGTGTAAAATAGCACTTCTATTTCAACTTCACCTTTAATTTCTTTCACATATTTATTCAAGGAACGTGCATTGGGTAATTTCTTTCACATATTTCTTTAAGGAACGTGCACTAGGGTGTTTATCTTCCAGATTTTTGTATCTAAACTTCAAGGAACGTGCGCTGGGGTGTGGATCTTCAAGATTTTCGTGTGCTCTGTCCTCCAACTCTAACGGACTGTTTAGACTTTGGACTTGAAGTGTAGTTAACGGAAAAAATGTAAGTATCTATGATGATCTCTATTTAGATGCCTCATGCATGTTGGATTCTCTATATTACAGCAAATTACGTTTGCTTTTTTGAGTTGTCATTCAGTATTTGTTTTCCTATATTTGGTTTTTATTTGTTTTCTTTACTTTGTTATCATTATTCTTTCTATATCATTATCTTATCTTATATTATCTTTTCTTTTCTTTTATTTGGTCAGTTTGATGAGTGTTTAATATTTTTTCTAATTAATGAGTCTTTTTTTAAGTAAAAAAATACCTTCATCCAATATCTAATAGCTTTTCTGTTTAAGGAATAGAGTCAATAAGGTCACAATATTACATTGGATTTTTGTGTAATTTTAAAATAACCTCGCAAAATTTTAAATAACAGGGTTAAATGAGTAATTAATGTTTCTCCTCCCATCAATTTCTTATCCACGTTTCTCTCAACTCTTCACCTAACGTCTCGCACTTTCCCCACTCCTCCACGCTCCAAACTCAAATTAAATGACTCATCATCCTCATCAATTATCATCCTTACCCAAATTCAAAAACCATAAGCAACCTTATCAGTTATCATCCTCACCCAATTTGAAAAACCATATTCAGACTCTCTTATCATCATTTTCTCAAGAATCCATTCACACGGAGATACTTCTGTAGTCCACAATTCTTCAAGCCTATGTTTTACGATTTCCCACGGCTACTCAGTGCAGATGGTACTCCTTTCCCCTGTCTCTCAAATTTCTGTATTTCTTCTACCTTTGTTTTGTGGTGGTGGGGTAAGCAGGTGTTGATCATGGGAGACTCGATGTCAATTTTTACCCATATGATTTTTTACCATTAAAAAGGAAGTATAAATCTATTCACTGTGCACTCTCTGACCCAAGAGGAATTGAGAGTTGGGCTACACATTTTTTTTTAGGAAAGTCCAATATTGGTGCTTTCCCAAAAGGCCAATCTTAGTTGTGGCCCTGAGATGCTTGAATCAATCTAGACCCCTCAACCATTGATTTCTCATCAAGTTAAAAAGCCAGTTGAAGTGAGGTCAATTCACTTTGTTTTTATTTGGCTAAAGTCTGAGGTCACTTGACTCAATTTAGACTCCTCAATAATTGATATCTCTCAATAAGTGAAAAAGCCACTTTGGTCAAGTCTTAGTCAGGTAAGATAGTCATGGTTGGTCCCTCACCCTTTTTCATTACGGGGAATAAAATTATAGCTTGTGCACAAATCTTTTATTTTAGTGAATTCTATGAGATGTGATTGGTAAACAACTTCATACCCAATTTTTGTTTTTTCGTTTTTTAGTGAGGCTGATTTTCGAAATCAAACTTGCAATTAGTCATTTTTTGTAGAAGACACTTGTCATCAAACCAACGCCTGACTTCTAAAGAAAATAAAGGCAAAAATGTAATTTATGCTTGCTAACTTATTTTAGCCCTTTAAATTTGAAGTTGCTCGTTTTTGTCTACCAACTTTACCTCAAAATCATTTACTTCTTTAAGTTTGAAAGTTGTCATTTTAATCTTGACTCAAAAATCATTTTATTCCTTTAAATTGGTGGTTTTGAGTGATTTTTGGACAAAGTTACCATACTAAATGAGTTCTTAAATGGCCAAAATGATTTTTGGATTAAGTTACTGGATTAAAATAACCAAAATTAAACTTAAAATACTAAAATGATTTTTAGGTAAAGTTAACAAACTAAAACCTTCAAACTTATAGTACATAAAAGATTTCTTATAAAAAAATAATAATAAGACATAAATGACTTTTGGGCAAAGTTAATGAGTGTAAATTGTATTTTTGATGAAAAAAAATGACTTTTTGCTAACTTATCAATGACAGGCTGTTTTCCTCAAACGACCGATCGCTTTTGCCAATGTGTGAAGCTCAAAACGTTCAGTTGTACTCCGAGCTATGCACATTGCAGAGCTAACATGAATCAACGAATAGAAACAAGCATGAATAGGCACACAATATGCGAGGGAAAGAACCACAAAGCCCCAGAAAATTGTCGCAATCTAATTATGCAATGAACATGAACTAGACCATGAGATACAGCTCAATTATGCAGATTGTGTACTGTGTAGGAATATCATGAGGATCAAACTTGCATTGAAGATAACATAGAGTCTCCAATTAATAGAGGACTTCAACATATATTGCAAAACAAAATTTCTTGTTTGTGCTCATGTATTGATGCTCACAAATTCTTGGTTTATCTATAGAGATTTCTTGTGCAAGTTATATGCATGAACGCATGTGTTTCATAGACAAATTTAATATGTTGCTCACCTGTTTGTTGAAATTCCTGAATGAACATTAGCTTGAGTCTGAAGTGCTTGCTTTTTATATAGCAACCACGCAAACAAACCCAGTTCAGATTTAGATAAAAAGAACATTATTCCCAAGCCAAAAAGGCTACAAGCTGGCATTATTCAAGTTATGTGCTCATCTCATCACCCCATCATTTGGGTTGATGATTCTGTATATATTTACAAAAGAAAAAGTCCAAAAAATGAAAAAAGAAAGGCATAAAGGGTTTGCTATGATGATGTAACTATGAAAAAGATGAGCATGTAGATGAAGAAGAAGAAAGGGGGGGTGAGTTGTGGCATGCACACAGAGGGTCATGGATGACCCTTTTCCTACTAATGTCGAGTTTAGAACAAATGACACAGTACCGGCCACGAAATTCTTCATCTTCCATTTCATCATCATCATCATCGTCTTCACTGTCTTCTGTGTTCTCATCTTCAATATCTTCCTCTGCCTCGACCTTTGCATTATAGCAGCCAGTGTAAGACAATCCCATCATTGGAAGAACAACCAGAAGAATCTTATCAATGCTATCATCGAGCCATTTTCTTCCTTTCTCCCAAAATGTTAAGGGAGCAACAACAACTGCTGCTCCAACCCCAAAACCCAATCCGGTCAGTATGAACTGCCAATCAAATCCAATCAAAGTAGTTGAACTTGTGCCTTCAGATTTTTGTGTTGCTGAAGGAGGTGGAGCTGTACCATTTGTGCATTTTGTCACCAACGGGGATCCACATAATCCTCTGTTCCCTTCATATGAATCATTTGTAAACGTAGCAAATTGCATGCCTTGTGGAATTGGCCCCACCAATTGATTGAATGAAAGGTCTAGGACTTCCAGGAAAGTAAGATCTGTAAGTTGCACAGGGATCTCCCCTGTGAGCTTGTTGCTTGACAAGTCTAATGATTCTAGCATAGTCAAGTTTCCCATAGATGGTGGAATGTGGCCTGTAAGAGCATTATGTGAGAAGTTGAGAACAATTAGCGATCTAAGCTTTCCTATTTCTTCTGGTATTGGGCCATCAAGACTGTTGTTGGAAATGTCAATTGCAGTGAATATAGTTAGAATCTTAACCAGCTCAATGTCAAAACCTTTAGTGCTAACTGTTATCAAATGTTGATAATAAATATGACCAAATTGTAGGATTGGAATTTGGAGGTACTGGATATCATTCATCATTGCTTTCCAGGCAGAAAGGGATTTCCTTGGAAGCTGACCAGTAAAGTTGTTTGAAGCCAGGTCAACAATTTGAAGCATCGGCCAAGAGGTATTTGGCCCACCACAATCAATGGACCCATAAAATTGGTTAGATCGCAAGATAAGGACACGCAATGAGGATATGTTCTTCAAGTTACATGGGAAGGCATCCTTTAGTTGGTTGTTCCCCATATCCAAGACCTGCAAATTTTTGCAATTCTCCAAAGACATTGGAACCACTCCTCCTAATTGGTTTCCATTGAGATTTAGAGTTCGTAAACCACAATTAACTGAAAATGAATCAGATATATTGCCACTGAGTTTGTTTCTCCTTACATCCAGCACCCATAGAGTCTCACCCATCTCATAGAGGCATTGGGGAATTGCGCCACTTAATAAATTATGTGACAGATCAAGAACTTCAAGATATATAGCACCACATATTGATACAGGGATACTGCCAGATAATTGATTGTTCGAAAGAGATAAGAAATAAGCAACAGAAAGGGGGCTGGCAATGCCAGCAGGTATAACAGAGCTGAAATTATTCCTTGAGAGATCCAGATATGTAGCTGATGGTGGGAGAGTTGGGAGTTGCCCCTGGAGTTGGTTGGAACTAAGATCTAGGATACTTAAACTTAACGTAGAAGAAAGATTGTGTAAAGGCCCTCTCAGGAGGTTATCAGAGAGATTGAGGTTCAGAAGATTATTAAGTTTCCAGATCCAGCTGGGAATCTCTCCGGTAATCTGGTTAATTGAGAGGTCTAGAATGGTTAATTTGGATTGGTTTCTCAAGAAATAAGGAAAAGTTTTCAACTTGCAAGAAGCCAATCTTAATGTGGTAATTTGGGGAAAAGAAGATAATGGAGAATTAGTTTCATTATATTCAACCGACAAGCTGTTGAATGAAAGATCAAGATTGGAAAGGTTTCTCAACTGCTGAATCTTATTAAGCTGGAAGGAGCCACTAAATTTGTTTGAAGAAAGTGAGAGAATCTTAAGACCTCGAAGTTCAAAGACAAACAGTGGTACTAGACCTTGCAAGTTGTTGCTACTCAAATCAAGGGTGTTCAGTAGGGTAGAAGACACATTAAATTCAAGTCGACCAGAAAATTGGTTGTTGGAAAGTTGTAATGTTTGCAATGATGGAAGGGAAAACAGGGAGTCCGGAATATTCCCTTCAAGTGAATTGTAACCCAAGTCAAGATTGACCAGTTTCAGAAGATCTTTCCAGATAAGGGAATGAATCTTACCTGTTAGATGATTATGGGAAAGGTTTATCTGTGTCAAATTCTTGGCCATGCTGAATGATGGAATTGGTCCGGTGAAGTTGTTGAATGACATGTCCAAATAAACCAATTGAACAAGATTTGCCATCGAGCTTGGGATTGATCCATGGAAACTACAACTTGAAAGATCTATTCTGGACAACATTTTAAGGTTACCAATAGAATCTGGCAGTGTCCCCGAAAAATTTGTGTTGCTAAGCACCAGTGACCTAAGAGAACCATTTGGATGAAATTCTAGCAAAGTACCACTCAGTTGTTCATTATTTGATAGGTCAAGAGTCTGCAGTGTTGGAACCAGGAAGATCTTTTCTGGAAACTTCCCATTCAATTCACAAGAACTGAGACGCAAGGTTGTCAAATTTCTGAATTCAGCAAAATATTCTGGAACTGAAGCAGCAGAAAAGTTGTTATAATCAAGACGAATAATTGACAGAGACTGAAGCTTCTGCAAGGAGGAATTAAGAGGCCCTGAAAGATAACAATTTGACATGCTCAACACACTTAGATTTGACAATGAAGATAAGGCCTGGAACCACTCCTCCCCTGACGCTGATATATTTACACCATCAAGATAAAGTTCCTTAATCTCCGAAAGATTCTGAACTAGCTTAGCTAAATTTGGGTCCTCAAGTTTCAGCGTATTATCACTCAAGAAAGAAAGGGTAGACAAATCCAGAGTAACCAACCTTGTGAGACGTGAAATCGCATTTGGAACCTGCCCTGCAAAGCCAGCATTTGACAAATTCAAATTACGCAAACTCGTCAGACTGCCAAACTGAGGTGGGATCGTAGAACTCAAATTGTTATAAGCCAAATTCAGGTACTCAAGATACTGGAGACTGAAAAGGCTTGAATTGTGAAGTCCACTCGTGATGGATTCGTTGAACAGGTCGAGACCAACAACACGTCCCTCCTTGCTGTAGTATACACCTTTCCACAAACAGCAATTAGGAAGCTGAGTTTCATTCCATTGCACCAGTTTTGTAGACAATGTACTATTGAATTTGAGGTTGTTCTTCAATCTGATCAACAAGTCTCGCTGATCGCTAAGACATGTTTGAGATTGAGACACCACAAAGATACCAAAGTTGAGGAAAAGTGAGCAAATGGGCATGAAGAAAAGCCATGAAAGGAGTGAAATTCTCATTGGGGTCTGTAAGAAGAAAGACTCATACAGTAAAGAATTGAAGAGATGATGAAATGAATTGTTGTGGATTCAAGAGACAAAAGGCCCATGGAACATGACCTTATTTTTGGCCTGTGGCTAGAGTGGTGGCCGACCAAAACCCACTCGGATTTGGCACGGGTCCGCTACTGAAAGTTTGTGTGGACTTTTGGGTATAAAAACAGAAGCAGAGAACCAAAAGCCAAAAGGCAAGACAAGAAAGAGAGTGATTGAGAGAGAGAGATAGAGATGAGATTGGTTTTGTTAGGTGAGATTAATCAGAGTTCAGAGAGAAGAGCCGTCGTCAAAGAAAAAACGCGTATTTGTTTGTGTGTAACGTTTGGTCTGCTTTTGTTTTTTCTGAATCCTGATGATGATGACGACTTTCCGAGCTTTTGTCATTTAAAAAAGTACCGCAATCTTAGAAAAATCGAACCAATGATATAAAATGAACTGGTTTTGAAAATGGAGTAACGATTAATAATGAATATTGAATGGTAATGCCATGGTCATCGGTCACGCTTACATAATAAATTATTGGGCATAGATTCTAATATATATATATATATATATATATTTTATTGGGCAAATTATAACTTACCATTTGATCAAAATTTAAATTGTTTATTAGGGATGTGCGCGGTTCGGTCGGATCGGTGTTTTGCCAAATTTATTACCGAACCGATAGAGGTCGGTTTTCTCATAATTAGAACCAATGCATACCGCTTAGGGTCGGTTTTCCGACATATAGCGGTGCGGTTTTTTGCTGTCGGTTTAATCGGTTTGGTCGGTTTGAAACATTTTTTTTTTTTTTTCAGATAACACAAACACAAAAGTAAAAAGTAGAAACATCACAAATAATTTTTCACAACAACCTGCCATACACAAAAACATACTCCAACTCATACTTATACAAATTATACTCAGTTACTCATTACTCAATTAGGCAATCAGGTCCCAATACAATAAGAAAACCCTTGATTTAATTTAATAACTAAATAAAATAAATAAATAAACGAAAACATGAGTAAAAGATATAGTTCATAGATGTCAAAAATCAAATTGCTGAAAAATGCCAAGAGCAAAACATTAGATAGATCATAGTTCACAGATGGACTTGGGCAGTTGGACTTAAAGTGAGAGAGACAATCTTTAAAACGGCATGGTGAGAGATGGAGAGTGGAGACATGGAGTTACCGGTGGAGTGGCTAGTGGCAGCGAGGCGATCAGCCGATGACTGGTGAGGCGATGAGAGAGAAGCATGTTAGACAATGACTCAAGAAGAGCCATCACCTAGCAAAGCCTAGAGGCGAAAGAGAGACTGAGAGAATTAAGGAGGAAGACTGAGAAAATAACGAATTTATACCTGGGAGTTAGGGTTAGGGTTGTGCACAAAACGTTGTCGTTTTCATTTTTTTTTTTTTTTAACTAAGTGAAATGACGCCGTTCCGATATATATATATATATATATATATATATTAGATTTATCTGTCGGTTCGGTTTTTGGAATCGGTTTCAGACTTGCATTCCGACTTCTGTACCGCACCGGCGTCGAAACTGAGGTTCCCCTCCGTTCACCAGCCTTAACTCCATCGGTCGGCTCCAGCGGCGGTGCGGTATTGTCGGCACTGGTCGGTTAGGTCGGCGCTGGTCAGTTTGTGCACACTCCTATTGTTTATCTATGGTTTGAAATTTAAATTACCTATCACATAATAAATTTTTGTAATCCACTTTTATTTAAAAAGATTCAAATATGTAATTTTCCTTAATTTTTATGTATTTTTCCTTTGAAAACACAAAAAACATAAAAATACAAGATCAAAAACAATCCAGCGGAATATTTGCATCATTGGATTTCAAACCACATGTAAACAACTTAAATTTCAGTCAAACCACATGTAGATAAAGTGTTAAATTTTAAACCACAAGTAAGTTGCTTAAATTTTGGCCAAACTATAGGTGGGTAGGTTGTAATTTGCCCATTAATTATAATATTTTAACAGTTAACATCTAATATATATATATATATATATATATATATATATTTAATATCATTGTTGATAGCCAAGACAAATGATTAAATAATTCAAGAGTAACCAAAGGCCTTGTAGCTGAATTGACATCTTCCCATGCACAAAGTGCTTGGGGGTCTAGGGGGGAAAATGTTCGAGCTACGGGGTTAGCAGCATGTTGTAATTATTTCTCAAAAAAAAAAAAAAAAATTCAAGAGTACAATGATGTAATACTTCACAATTCAAACCAATAATTGCAAACCATTAAATACAAAAATATGACTTAAGATGGGCTAAACTTAATGAGTAAAGTCTCTTATTATTAGTTTCAATTTATATATTAAAAAAAAAAAACTATCAAGGAAAGTCTATTGAATTTATAAAAAAAATAAAAAAATAAAAAAAAAAACGCAATCAATGTGAGTTATGGTTAGCTCAACAAGCAAAATCTCTTATTGTAAAATGAGACTAGTTGCTTAAGGAATAATGTTTTTGCTAGTTAAGATTATAACTTGTGATGGTAGTTGAAAATTATTAGGTAAATTATAAGTACACATTATTCTGCATTTCTCACACTAATAAATGCAAGTCATTTAATATAAAAATACTGAGACATAAGTTACTTGTAATATGAAAAGGTTAAGTAGTATATCAACTTACTTGCTATTATTAGAAAAAAAATACTTGCTATTATTAGTATGGAGTATAATGTCAACTATAATTAGGTAGAACTTTAAAAAAAAAATAATTTATTATTCAATAAGGATATAGAGCTTTATTATCTTCTTTTCTTTTTCTTTTTTTAAAGAAAGAAACGAACATTACAATTGTTTTTTAGGTTGGTAAAGCTTAAATTTTTAAGTCCTTTCTAAAACCCTATTTTGAAATACATCTTTTTAAAATCTCTCTCTTGTTCTGTGTGTGCGCGTGCAACTTTTTAAGCCGCACTACTTCTTTAGAAAAAGAAAAAAAAAGAAAAAAAAAAGTTGTTTTGTTGTGAGGAGTGCTACGTCCACAATATTTTTACAACAAATCATAGGCAATAAGTAATTATTGGTTCTAATTTGAATCCACAACTTAAATTACTTTTTTGTCTACCCATATCAACCTACCACTTAAGATTTATTGTGAAAGTGTTATGAAAAAGTTGTAAACATAGTAGTTCTCTTATATTATAGGGAAGATTTGGTATTTCGTGTATTTGACATCATTAATCATTTTTTACTTGGTGAAGTAAAATGTTAATGAACATTGTATACAACTTAAATAAAAGGAATAGGAAGATATTGATTAAAAAAAAAATGAACTATGAATCAAGCCGACAAATCAATCATCATTATAATATAAATTTAAAATGAATAGGATTGTGATGTTGACCAATGGCTTAAAGTCATAAATAATAAGAGAAGTGTTCCAAAAGAATAGACTGGATAGTGGAATTGATTGCTAAATGCATTGAGGATGTGAGGCTTTGACAATGAGTAATTATTAGGTATTCTAAATGAAAGTGACGTGGTGGTTCTTCTTTTTACATCCGCAGTGAATTTCAACATGAATTCACATAAATGTGAGAGAAAGATATTCCCAACCATTTGGGTTGATGAGTCCGTATTTATCTAAAAAAGAGAAGAAGAAAAAAATTTAAAATAAAATAAAATGAGAGAGAGAGAGAGAGAGAGAGAGAAATTTTGCAAAGATGATGTGACTATTGGGGATATTACACAAAGAAATAATAGAAGAATAAGGTTAACATAAAAGACAAACAGAAAATAGATAACTTGGATGCACAATATCGTTTTCCTTAGACAATATTTGCCCCTCACACTATTGTTGCTAAAGGGTTATTACAAATTTGTTCCCATGATACAACCAAGATGTTGGGTTCTACAGATAACAATTCTGGAAAATGACCAAAGGATTTCTTGTATTTCTCTCTAACTTACTATCGATTGAGCCAAAGTTACGACCGATCGAAAATACTGATTTTCGAATTTTCGCTTAGAAAATTCTAGAACTTGAATTTTCATTTTATAAAACCATATTCTCCAAACTCAAACATTATTATTACAATCTATCCTTGTATATACCTATATATACAACCGTGACTATGAAGAATGTAGAGGAAGAAGCAGAAATAGGGGGTGAGTTATGGCACGTACATTGAGGGCCATGGATGACCCTCTTCCTACTGATGTCGAGTTTAGAACAAAAAACACAGTATCGGCCACAAAATTCTTCACCTTCCATTTCATCTTCATCACCATTGTCTTCACAATCTTCTGTGTTCTCATCTCGAATATCTTCATCTTCCTCAACCTTCGCATTATAGCAGCCAGTGTAAGACAATCCCAACATTGGAAAAATCACCAGTATAATCTTATCAATGCAATCGTCATGCCATTTTCTTCCTTTCTCCCAAAATGTTAAGGGAGCAACAACAACTGCTGCTCCTACCCCAAAACCCAATCCGGTCAGTATGAACTGCCAATCAAAGTAATTGAACTTGTGCCTTTATATTTTGGTGTTGCTGAAGGTGGTGGAGCTTCATCACTTGTGTAGTGTGTCGTTAAAGGGAACCCACATAACTCCTTGTTACGTATATAGGAATAATTTGAAAACGCACCAAATTGCTTGCCTTGCGGAATTGGCCCCACCAATTGATAGAATGAAAGGTTTAGGGCTGCTAGGAAAGTAAGATCTACAAGTCACATAGGGATCTCCCTTGTGATTTTGTTGCTTGACAAGTCTAATGATTCCAGCTGAGACAAATTTCCCAAATATAGTTGGATTTTGCCCATAAGAGCATTATGTGACAAGTTGAGAACATATAGTGATTTGAGTTCTCCAATAGTTTCTGGTATTGGCCCTTCAAGCTTGTTGGCAGAAATGTCAATCGAGGTGAAAACAGTTAGAATTTTCACCAGCTCAATGTCTAGACCTTTACTGGTAACCGTTATGCTATTTTGAAAATAAAACTGACCAAAATGGAAACTACATTGGAGGTGATTGAGCATTGACCGGACCTTGTCTTCTTCATCTAGCATTGCCTTCCAGGTAGAAAAGTATTTTCTTGGAAGCTTACGAGTAAATTCGTTTGAAGCTAGGTCTACAATTTGAAGAATTGGCCAGGTGAAATTTGATCTTGATCTTCTACAACTATTAATAGGCCCGTAAAATTTGTTAGATTGCAAGATAAGGACTCGTAACTTTGATATGCTTGTCAAATAACATGGGAAGACATCGTTGATCTCATTGTTCCCAATGTCAAAGACCCCCAAATTTATGCAATTGGCCAGAGACCTTGGTACCACTCATTTAAGTCGGTTTCCATTGAGATTTAGTGTTTGCAAACCACAATCGTATGGAAATATATCAGATATATTGCCACATAAATGATTTTTGGGCAAAGTTAGTGAGTTTAAATTGTATTTTTGTTGAAAAAAAATAAAAATAAAAATGATATGACAAAGAATGAGAACTTTTTGCTAACTGATCGCTTTAGCCAATGTGTGAAGCTCAAAACGTTCAGTTGTACTCCAGGCAATGCACATTGCAGAGCTAAAATGAATCAACGAATAGAAACAAGCATGAATAGGCACACAATATGTGAGGGAAAGAACCACAAAGCCCCAGCAAATTGTCACTATCTAATTATGCAATGAACATGAACTAGACCATGAGATACAACTCAATTATGTAGATTGTGTAATGTGTAGGAATATCATGACTCATGAGGATCACACTTGCATTGAAGAGAACGGAGAGACTCCAACTAATAGAGGACTTAAACATATATTGCAAAAAAAAAAAAAAATATATGTTTTCTTGTTTTTGCTCAGGTATGATGCTCACCAATTCTTGGTCTATCTATAAAGATTCCTTGTTCAAATTATACGCATGAATGCATGTGCTTCATGGAAAAATTTAATATGTCTCTCGCCTGTTTGTTGAAATTCCTGAATGAGCATTAGCTTGAGTCTGACGTGCTTGCTTTTTATATAGCAACCACACAAACAAACCCAGTTCAGATTTAGAATAAAAGAACATTATCCCCAAGTCAAAAAGATTACAAACTGGCATTATTCAATTAATGTACTCATCTCATCCCCCGGTCATTTGGGTTGATGATTCTGTATCCATCTACAAATGGAAAAAGTCCAAAAAATGAAATAAAATGAAAAATGAAACAGAGAAAAAGCTTTGCTATGATGATGTGGCTATGAAGATGATGAGGATGTAGAAGAAGAAGAAGAAATGGGGGTGAGTTATGGCATGTACACTGAGGGTCATGGATGACCCTCTTCCTACTAATGTCAAGTTTAGAACAAATCACACAATACCGTCCGCAAAATTCTTCATCTTCCATTTCATTTTCATCGTCATCATCTTCAGAATCTTCTGTGTTCTCATCTTCAATATCTTCATCTGCCTCAACCTTCACATTATAACAGCTAGTCTAAGACAATCCCACCATTGGAAGAATCACTAGAAGAATCTTATCAATGATATCGTTGTGCCATTTTCTTCCTTTCTCCCAAAATGTTAAGGGAGCAACAACAACTGCTGCTCCGACCCCAAAACCCAATCCAGTTAGTATGAACTGCCAATCAAATCCAATCAAAGTAGTTGATCTTGTGCCTTTAGATTGTGGTATTGCTGAAGGTGGTGGAGCTTTATCACTAGTGTAGTTTTTCTTCGAAGGGATTCCACATAATCCTTTGTTCCCTTTAAAGGAATCTTCTGAAAATGTATCAAATTGCTTGCCTTGTGGAATCTGCCCCACCAATTGATTGAATGAAAGGTTCAAGACTGCCAGGAAAGTAAGATCTAAAAGTTGCATAGGGATTTTCCCTCTAAGCTGGTTGCTTGACGAGTCTAGTGATTCCAGCATAGTCAAGTTTTTCATAGATGGTGGAATGTGGCCTGTAAGAGCATTATGTGAGAAGTTGAGAACAAGTAGCAATTTGAGCTTTCCAATTTCTTCTAGTATTGTCCCATTAAGATTGTTGCAGGATACATCAATTGAAGTGAATAGATTTAGAATCCTACCTAGCTCAATGTCTAAACCTTTATTGGTAACTGTTATCATATCTTGATAATAAATTTGACTAAATTTTAGGATTGGAACTTGGAGGTACTGGACATCATCCATCATTGCCTTCCAGACAGAAAGGTACTCTCTTGGAAGCTGACCAGTAAAATTTTTTGAAGCAAGGTCAACAATTTGAAGCATCGGCCAAGAGGTATTTGGCCCTCCACAATCAATGGACCCATAAAATTTGTTAGATCGCAAGATAAGGATACGTAAACTGGATATGTTCTTCAAGTAACATGGGAAGACATCCTCAATATAGTTGTTTCCTATGTCCAAGACCTCCAAATTTGTACAACTGGCCAGAGAATTAGGTAAGTTTCCTTTTAGTAGGTTTCCGTTGAGACTTAGGCTGCGTTTGTTTTGCCTTCAAATGATTTCAGGAAATCATTTTACACCAGCCTTCGTGTTTGGTAGCTATAGAAAATTGGGTCAAACGGAATTCATTTTTCGCGTTGACTGTAAAATACCCTGCCTCACCTGTAATTCATTTTCAGGTTTTATTTTACCTTCAAATGATTTCCACCCCAGGAAAATATAAGAGAGAGAGAGAGAAACAGCAAGGAGATCGCACCAGAAGCACCGGTCTAGTCGCACCTAGCACCGGCCCCAACCCAGAAGCACCGGTCTCGTCGCACCCCAACACCGGCAAGATTGCACCACCTAAAGTACTGCCGAGATCACACCCTAGCACCGTCAGATCATCGTCCTCGACCCTAGCACACCAGATCGTCGTCCTCGTCCCCTTCATCGGTCTGATCGCGTCGCAGGTTCATGCCTCAGTGTTACTGGACCGTCATCGTTTTCGCCACAGGTCTACACCACCGGTCAAGGAAGCTTTCTCTTCTCTGTTCCTCTCTCTTTCCCTCTGACCAACCAAAGCCGAGAAGCTATCAGACCCACCCACGATCTCTGACCTACAAACCAATCTCGTCGCCGTTGCCTCATTCAGACCCACCTGCCAATCTCACCGCTGTCAGACCCACCTGCCGATCTCGCCGTTATCAGACCCACTTGATGATCTGTGGTCTTGTACCAATATTTTCCTTCAATTTATCTCTCCCTCTCCCTCTCCCTCTCTCACGATCGGTGCTTACATTTGAGAAAGACTGAATTTTTTTTTGTTATGTTTTATTGTTGATTTGGTTTATATTCAAATTTCCTATTATAATATTTGTTTGGATGCTGAGAAAATGTGTTTTCTAGAGAATTTTTAGAAACACAACCAAACACCTTAAAATATTTTTCAAAATATTTTTTGTGATGGGACCAAACACCTGAAATCATTTTCATTTCCGGAAAATATTTTCACTTGAAAATATTTTACACTTTGAAATCATTTTACATTGAACCAAACATAGCCTTAGAGTTTGTATACCACAATTGCTTGGAAATTTGTCAGATATTGAGCCAGAGAGGTTGTTTCTCCTTAGATTCAAAACCCTTAGAGTCTCACTCATTGTGTAGAAGCATTGGGGAATGGCGCCAGTCAAGGAATTATTAGATAGATCAAGAACTAGAAGAAATATACCATTGCATAATGATTGGGGTATATCTCCATGGAATTTATTGCTTGGAAGAGATAAGAAAATTGTGAAATTAAGGGAGATACCAATGCTAGTTGGTATAACATAGTTATTCATTGAGAAGTCCAGATATTGAACAATTGGTGGGAGATCTGGGAGTTTCCCCTGGAGTTGGTTGGAGTGAAGGTCTGTGACACCTAATAGAGAAGGAAGATTCAGTAAAGGCTCCTATAGAGTCACAAGGCAGTTATGAGAGAAATTTAGGTACATAAGATTATTAAATTTCCAAATCCAATTGAGTTATCTTTCCGTGAATCTGGTTTTTTGAAAGGTCTAGAATGGTTAATTTGGATTAGTTTTTCAAGAAATTAGGGACTGCTCTCAATTTGCAAGAAGCCAACTTCAATGTGCTAAAATGGGGAAAGGACAAAGAAGAAGCGGTAACACTATAATTGACTGACAACTTGTTGTAAGAAAGATCAAGACTCGATAGATTTGTTAGTTGTTGAATCAAATCAAGCTGGAAGGAGCCATTAAATTTGTAGTAAGAAAATGAGAGGGATTTAAGGCCTTTGAGCTTGATTACAAACATGGGTAAGGGCCCTTTCAAGTTGTTGCCAATCAAATCAAGGTGTTCAATGAGTAAGAAGAAACGTTAAATTCCTGGAGTCTACCAGAAATTTTTTTTTTCGAAAGTTGTAGTTTCTGCAGAGATGGATAGGTATAAAGAATTTGGAAATTGCTCTCTCTAAATAGAATGAGTGATCTTCATTGATTGTATATGAGAATACAATTAAACTATACACTTTGTCTATCTATATATACAATCTGTGGAAGCAAAAGAAGAATAACTAACTCCCTGAAGGAGGGAAAAATAGTTACAACAAACCCAATCATCAGTACACGTGTACAAGCTGTAACTGCTGCTTATGTCATGCTCCTATCCACGTGGCAAGGCTCCTTCATACGTGTGAATGAAGTGTTCATGATAAGGAACTGATTCAATCACTTCTAATAGCTCTGGACTGATCCAATTCTTCTGAGTTTCAGTTCCTTGAGTGCTGCTCTGTTTACTATCTCTGTTCTTGTATTTGCTAATCACTTGACTGCATTCTTCCTTGCTTTTAACACTCCCCCTCAAGAGCAAAGCTCTTGCTACTTGATTCAAAGATGGATTCTCAGGATATTGAATGGTTTGTGTAAAAATATTGATAACTCCTAGCCTTCTTTGCAGTCTTAGGAAATTATCCATACCTAAAGCTTTAGTAAAGATATCTGCCAATTGATTCTTGGAATTAACATGAAAGGTCTTAATTGTTCCATCTAAAACTCTATTCCTTACAATGTGGCAATCTGCCTCGATGTGCTTGGACCTTTCGTGAAAGACTGGATTTGCTGCAATGTGCAAGGCAGCCTGGTTGTCACAGTACATCAAGACAGGTATGTTATGAGAGACATGAAGGTCCTTCAACAGGTACAATAGCCATAGAACTTCACATGTAGTTGAAGCCATCGATCTATACTCTGCCTCTGCTGAAGATCTGGACACCACAACCTGTTTTTTAGACTTCCAAGAGATCAATGCATTGCCAAGAAAAGCACAATATCCAGTTAATGACTTTCTGGTATCAGGGCAGCCTGCCCAGTCAGCATCACAGTAAGTTTTGAGCTGCAAATCTGACAGGAAAGAAAACTCCTTGCCCCGGTGTGCCTTTGAGGTATTGCAAGATCCTTGTTGCTGCCTTCATGTGAGGGACTCTAGGCTGTGATAAAAATTGGCTGAGTCTATGAACAGAGTAGGTAATATCAGGTCTGCTAAGGGTAAGATACATTAGCTTTCCTATCAACCTTCTAAACTGACTTGGCTCCTTAAGTAGCTCACCATCACCCTTGGACAATTTTAATTGTTGCTCCATAGGTGTTTTGACAGGTTTACAACCAGTCATTCCAGCCTCCTTAAGCACTTCAAGAACATATTTTCTTTCATTAAGACTAATGCCCTTATCACTCCTTGCAATTTCTAAGCCCAAGAAGTATTTGAGAGAACCGAGGTCCTTAATTCCAAACTTCTGGTCTAGAATAGATTTAACTGATGCAATACATCCTAGATCATTTCCTGTGAGAACCATATCATCCACATATACCAATAATGCTGTGAACAAATCACCTTTGGAATGAACAAACAAAGAATGGTCTGCCACAGTTTGGACAAAACCGAGCTGGAGAATGGTGGCAGACAATTTTGCATTCCATTGCCTTGATGCCTGCTTCAATCCATAAAGAGATTTCACAAGTTTACAAACTAAAGGAGCAGAAGAATGTGATGAAGAACACTCCCCCTTACTGTGAAAACCAGGGGGCAAACACATGTAGACTTCTTCTTCTAAGTCTCCATGCAAAAAGGCATTATTGATGTCTAGTTGATGAAGTGGCCAACCTTTGGCTGAAGCAAGTGCAAGAAGTACTCTGACAGAAACAATTTTTGCTACTGGAGAAAAGGTTTCCAGAAAATCTAAACCTTCTCTTTGGGTATATCCTTTGGCCACAAGCCTGGCCTTATACCTCTCAACACTACCATTTGAGTTGAGCTTCACCTTGTATACCCATTTACAGCCAATAGGTGTCTTTCCAGCAGGTAAAGAAGTAAGAATCCAAGTCCCAGTCTTCTCCAAAGCCTGGATTTCCTTATCCATAGCCTCTCTCCAAACATGAATCTGAACAACTTGTGAGAACGAAGCAGGTTCTGAATGAGATGCACTAACAGTCATAAGATAAGACTGATAGGAAGGAGTAAGGTGTGAATAGCTGAGAAAATCAGCCATATCATAAGGGCAACCTGGATCAACAACTGATGCAGCTGAAGAATGACCTGGATCAACAACCTTTACAGCTAAATGGCAAGCATATTCTTGCAAGTAGGCAGGTGTTTTATGGACCCTGGTGGATTTTTTGGTGTGTGGAGGTGCAGGAACAGGTATAGGGACAGTAGAGGAAACAGATGTAGTATCTAAAGAATGGGAGTCAATAGTGTCATGAGGAATAGATGTAGAGCTGTCATTATCATTGACAGATAGAGGTAGAGCAATAGGAACATTTGAAGTATGAGATGGAAAAGGAATTTCTGGAATTGTAACAGGAGTAACAAAAGAGTCTAAATTGCTGTTAGTGGGAGAATGGGTATCAACATCAGAAGTAATAAAAGGATCAATGTAATCTGTATGGTCTTGAACATAAGGAAAATGATTTTCATGAAAAACAACATCTCTAGATGTAAACACAGTATTGGTAGACAGATCCAAAACTTGATAGCCTTTAATTCCAAAAGGATAGCCCAAAAAAATGCATTTTTTAGCCCTTGGATCAAACTTAGTCCTATTTTGAGAGAGAGTGGAAGCATAACAAAGACATCCAAAGGTTCTTAAATGAGAATAAGTGGGGGGAGTACCAAATAAAACTTCATAAGGAGTTTTTTTATTTAAAACAGAAGAAGGAATTCGGTTGATCAAGTAAACAGCAGTTAAGATGCAATAACCCCAAAGATGTAAAGGTAAATTGGATTGGAATTTAAGAACTCTTGCAGCATTTAAGATGTGTTGATGTTTTCTCTCCACAATAGCATTTTGTTGTGGAGTTTCAACACAACTTAATTGATGTAAGATGCCTCTTTTAGTAAAGAAATCTTTAAGAAAGAATTCGGTACCATTGTCAGATCTAATGCATTTCACTTTCCTTGCAAATTGTGTTTCAACCATTGTACAAAATTGGTCTAAATAAGATGCAGTTTGGGATTTATGTTTTAATAGATACACCCATGTACATCTTGAACAATCATCTACAATGGTTAAAAAAAATCTACAGCCATGAATGGTAGAAACAAAGAAGGGCCCCCATATATCACAATGAAGTAAATCAAAGCATTCATTGGAAATAGTTGTACTGATATTGAAGGGTAATCTCTTCTGTTTAGCAAGTGGACAAATGGCACAATGAAAATTTGCATTAGAATTGATACAATGTACATTGTACTTATTCAACAAGGCCAATTTGGCATCTGATATGTGTCCTAGTCTAGCATGCCTTATGTGTGGCTGAATCTTATTAGCTGAAACAGACAAAGAAATACAGTTTGAAGTTGATGTTGACTCTCCCCTTAACAACAAATAGAGACCATTTATCTCCTTACCCAGACCAATCGTGCTCCAATGAGCTAGGTCCTGAATAAAGCATAGATTGCCAAAGAATATGAGACAACAAAGAATGGATTTTGCCAATTGACTGAGAGAGATCAGATTAAAATTGAAGGAAGGAACACAAAGCACATTAGAAAGAACAAGATTTTTTGAAACTTTAACTGTTCCTATGTGAGTTACTAAGGCAGATTCACCATTTGGAAGATTCACAAATGTATTTAGAGTGGCTGTGATAGAAGTAAAAACATCAATAGAGTGGACCATGTGGTCTGTAGCTCCAGTATCTATGACCCAGTCAGAATTTCTAAAAGCATCTTTATTGACATTTTTGGTAGAAAAAATAGAATGTGAAAGATTAGGACTAAAAGATGAGATACCTGACATGAGATCAGAACAAAGATTGGACGAAGACACATTAGAGGTACCACCAGAATGTCCTTCCACACCAGCCATACTAGAAGAAGCTCTCACATTAGCTACATGATGAGATCCATCACCTCCAGAAGCAGAACCTGAACCAGAATTGAGAAAAGCCAATAATTGTTGACACTATGCCTTAGAAATTGGACATAAGTTGCTTCCTAGTGTGAAATTCTCAGCTCCATTGCTCGAATGTGAGGAAACCTGGTTTGCACTAACACTATTCTTCCCTTTTTGCTTATATCCTGAAGGGTAACCATGAAGTTTATAACACTTCTCAATGGTATGTCCAGACATGTTACAGTGTGTACAAAACGGCCTCTCTTTCTTCCCATTGCCTTTATTCCAAGAAGAACCTCCTGAATAGTTCTTTGAATTAGCATACATTGCTATTACATCTCCTTGTGATGAACTTGATCTGTCATGACCAAGATTCTTATGCAATTCTTCTTGAAGAACCAAAGAGTAAACCTTGCTCATTGAAGGAAATGGATCATATGTGAGAATTTGACTATGGAGAGTCTCATAGTTCTCATTAAGCCCCATTAAAAATCTCATAACGTAGGCTTCGTTGTGTGAAGTACTCAGTAGCTTCATAGCACCACAGGAACACTCTGGAAGTGGCTCAAAATTGAGCAGTTGATCCCAGAGTCTCTTAAATTTGGTGTAATATTCTGAAACTAACATCTGATTTTGGCATAGATGTGAAATCTGCTTCTGTAAATTGTAGATTTTAGGACCATTCCCTTGTGAAAATTGGTTCTGCAACTCAAGCCACATCTCCCTCGCAGTCTCACAGTACATGATACTACTTGACACATCCACATGCATCGAATTTATCATCCAAGATAACACCATAGTGTTACAGCTCTCCCAATCTTCATACAGAGGTGAATCCATATCTGGTTTGATGATCTTGCCATTAACGAAACCAATTTTCTTCTTGGCTGTAAGAGCTAGAATCATCGATCTGGACCATGACTGGTAATTCCTCATTCCAAGCAGTGGTTGTGTAACCAAGATATTGCCTGGGTTTTCACTCAAGCTAAGAAAATAGGGATTTAGAGGAGTGGAATTTGGATTGGGAAGAGTAGAATTAGGATGATCATTATTGGAATTCAAGGTAGACTGTGATGGTTGAGGATTAGAGGGATTGACAGATTCAGAGGACGCCATTGTTGTGCTTCACCAGTGCTCTGATACCATATAAAGAATTTGGAAATTGCTCTCTCTAAATAGAATGAGTGATCTTCATTGATTGAATATGAGAATACAATTAAACTATACAACAAACCCAATCATCAGTACACGTGTACAAGCTGTAACCGCTGCTTATGTCATGCTCCTATCCACGTGGCAAGGCTCCTTCATACGTGTGAATGAAGTGTTCATGATAAGGAACTGATTCAATCACTTCTAATAGCTCTAGACTGATCCAATTCTTCTGAGTTTCAGTTCCTTGAGTGCTGCTCTGTTTACTATCTCTGTTCTTGTATTTGCTAATCACTTGACTGCATTCTTCCTTGCTTTTAACAATAGGAAAATAGGGACAATGGAATACTCCCTTCAATTGAATTCTTATCCGATTCAAGATTCACCAGTTTTATAAGCTCTTCCCACTGAGTGGGATTAATACTACCTTCCAAATCATTATGGGAAAGGTTGATCTCTATCAGATTCTTGGCCATGGTGAATGATGGAATTTGCCTGTTGAACTTATTAGACAACACGTCCAAATAAACCAACTGTGTAAGGTTTGCCATATAATTCGGAATTGATCCACTGAAATTGCATCCAAAAAGATCAATTCTGGACAACATTGTTAGGTTACCAATAGAATTTGGTAGTATCCCTGAAAAACTTGTAACACTAAGTTGCAGAGACCGAAAAGAACCACTTGGAAGAAATTCTGGCAAAGAACCGTGAAGTAGTTCATTATATGACAAGTCAAGTGTCTGCAATGATGGAACCTGGAAGATGTTTTCTGGAAATGTCCCATTCAATCCACAAGAACTGAGACCCAAGTAAGTCAAATTTGTGAAATTTGCAAAAAATTCTGGAATCGGAGCATTAAAGGGATTATTATTGAGACGAATAATTGAGAGGGACTGAAGCTTCAATAAGGAGGAATCAAGAGGGCCTGAAAGATAACAGTCTGACATGCTCAACACACTTAGATTTGGCAGCGAAGATGGTAAGGGCTGGCACCACTTATTTCCTGATGCTGATATATTTACACCATCAAGATAAAGTCTCTTAATCTGCTGTGAACTGAGATAATTGAAAGATAGTGTAGTCAATTCAAGATGACCAATCTCCTGAACTTGAGAGAGGAAATAGACATTTTTGATTAATTTTTTGCTTGCTTCATTCATAATTCCTACGTACATAAATACTAGTGAGGAGATAAGCTTCATCACAACCAAGTCCTAAAACATAGGATCCAACTCCTACTTAAATTTAAATATAAATTGAAATTAAATCCTAATCCTCATCCAAATCTACTACATAATTTTATTAGAATTCTATTCAAATTCAAACTTCTTCAACTACTTCAAAATTATTTTCCATTTGGCCTTGGGACACAACATTCCCTTCCCCTTCAGATGAATCTTGTCCTCAAGATTCTGCAACGTAGAAATTAACCCTTGCTCACATTGATTGGAGAATACTCGGCCTCGGATTTTGAAGTGTTGAAGGAAAATTATGACCATGGAGACTTGCACCAATTCTTTAACCATTTTTGTGAGCACTAGAAACAAAAATATCTTGCTTCTCATACCCTTGAACTCATCGGGAATGACAAATTCAACATGTGGGATTGAGATCGACTCATTTGAATTCATGAAAAGATCCCTTTGATCAATCTTTTCCACTTCATTGAACCTTTGATCTTCAAACTCAATTTTTGTAGAAAGTGCACCCTCCAACATATTACTTTCTTGAATTGTTGGTGATGCTTGGAGCACTTCACTTTGATTTTCCGAAATTTCATGAGATCCTTGATCTTTTGATTGTTCTTTGAGTTCCAAAAGTACATTGGATTGTTTATCTAAGACCTCTATCATTTGATCCCACGAATCTTGCATCTTTGCTTCCATCATTGCTATGCTTTTGGACATGTCCTTGGTAATATTTAACATTCGGTTGACAATCTCCGACATGCTCTCCATTTTTTGTTTGCTGGGATTGACACACTTGATAGATAGATGTGGGTTTTTTTTTCTTTTTGGGTTGGGTGTTGCAGTGGCTGCCTGGAACTATGGTGGCCGTTGTTTGCCTTGGGCTGTAGATGGGAGGATAGTGTGATAGTGTGGGATGAGAATACGACTAGAATTTTTTTTTTTTTTTCAAGAAACTAGATGGATCTGTTGGCTCTGATACCAAATGTTGTGAACTGAGATAATTGAAAGATAGTGTAGTCAATTCGAGATGACCAATCTCCTAAACTTGAGAGAGGAAATAGACATTTTTTATTAATTTTCTGCTTGCTTCATTCATAATTCCTACTTACATAAATACTAGTGAGGAGATAAGCTTCATCACAACCAAGTCCTAAAACATAGGATCCAACTCCTACTTAAATTTAAATATAAATTGAAATTAAATCCTAATCCTCATCCAAATCTACTACATAATTTTATTAGAATTCTATTCAAATTCAAACTTCTTCAACTACTTCAAAATTATTTTCCATTTGGCCTTGGGACACAACATAATCTCTGAAAGATTCTGAACTAGCATAGCTAAATTTGGGTCCTCAAGTTTCAGTATAGGAACACTCAAGTAAAAAAGGGTAGACAAATCAAGAGTAACCAACCTTGTAAGACGTGTAATCGCATTTGGAATCTGCCCAGTCCCTACAAAGCCAGCATTTGACAAATTCAAATTACGCAAACTCGTCAGATTGCCAAACTGAGATGGAATCGAAGACTTCAACTTGTTATAAGACAAATTCAGGTTCTGAAGATACTGGAGATTGAAAAGGTTTGAATTGTGAAGTCCACCAGTGATGGATTCGTTGAACAGGTCGAGAGCAACAACATGTCCCTTCTTGCTGCAGTTTACACCTTTCCACAAACAGCAATCAGGAAACTGAGTTTCATTCCATTGTACCAGTTTTGTAGACAAGGTACTATTGAATTTGAGGTTGTTCTTTAGTCCGATCAACAAATCTCGCTAATCGCTAAGACATATTTGAGACTGAGACACCACAAAAATACCAAATTTGAGGAAATGTGAGCAAATGGGTATGAAGAAAAGCCATGAAAGGAGTGAAATTCTCATTGGGGTTTGTAAGAAGAAAGACTCATACAGTAAAGAATTGAAGAGATGATGAAATGACTTGTTGTGGATTCAAGAGAGAAAATGCCCATGGAACATGACCTTATTAACTTGGCCTGTGGCTAGAGTGGTGGCCGACCAAAACCCACTCGGTTTTGGCATGGTACCGCTACAGAAAGTTTGTGTGGATTTTGGGGTAGAAAAACAGAAGCAGAGATCCAAAAGCCAAAAGGCAAGACAAGAAAGAGAGCGAGAGAGAGAGAGAGAGAGAGAGATGAAATTGTTTTTGTTGGGTGAGATTAATCATCGTTTACAGAGAATAGTCGTCGTCAAAGAGAAAAAACGCATATTGGTTCTTGTGTAACGTTTGGTCTGCTCTTGTTTATTTTGAATCCTGATGATGATGACGATTTTTCGAGCTTTTGTCGTATAAAAAAATACCACAATCTTAGAAAATTCAAACCAATGATATAAAATGAACTGGTTTTGAAAATGGAGTAATGATTAATAATGAAAATCGGATGATAATGCCATAGTCATCGGTTACATAATAAATTATTTGGCAAATTGCAACTTACCCATGCGTAATTATTGGGTACTCCCAGAGTACCATAAATTCGTACTCACACCTCTCACATAATTGTAGGTTCCACTAATTAAATATGGTAGAATCCGCAATTCATGTGAGATGGGAAGTACACATTTATGGTACTTCCGGAGTATTTAATAATTTTTCCTCACCCATGTATGGTTTGACCGAAATTTAAATTGCCTACCTATTGTTTGAAATTTAACATTTTAACCATCTAAGGTTAGCTCAGTTAGTTTTTTGTGATCCACTTCTATTAAAAAAGAGTCAAATATGTTATTTTACCCTACATTTATGTCTTTTTCCTCCAAAAACACAAAAATAATAAAAAATACAAAATCAAATAAGATTGAAAACAATCTAGTAGAACACTTGCATCATGGGATTTCAAATCACAGGTAGACAATTTAAATTTTGGTCAAACCGCAAGTAGGTAAAATGTCAAATTTCAAACCATAGGTTGGCAACTTAAATTTTGGCCAAACCACAAGTTGATAGGTTGTAATTTGCCCATTAATATAAAATTTATTATGTTTTAACCGTTAACATCTAGTATATATTTTTTTTAATATCATCATTGATAACCAAGACAAATGATCAAATAATTCAAGAGTACAATGATGTAATAGTTCACAGTTCAAAACAATAAGTGCAAACCATTAAATACAAAAATATGACATAAGATGGGCTAAACTTAACGAGTAAAGTATCTTGTTATTAGTTCCAATTTATAATAATAAAAAAACTATTGAGTTAAGTCTATTGAATTTATAAATAAATAATAAATAAAAAAACGCAATCAATGTGAGTTCTGGTTAGCTCAATAAGCAAGATCTCTTATTGTATAATGAGACTAGTTGCTTAAGGAATAATGTTTTAGCTAGTTAAGATTATAACTCGTGATGATAGTTGAAAATTATTAGGTAAATTATAAGTGCACATTTAATATAAAAGTACTTGTGGACGACTAAATTTCTTGGTTCAGAATAAGTCAAACAAGTAAAATAGTTTCACAAATACAAATTTGTATTAAATATGTGGTACAATTCTTTGAAATTACAAAAGAGTGATCCTCTAATTCGATCTCCTTGCAAGACTTATTGATTGGATTTATGGTAATGTGATTTTGACTTGAACATAAAATATCCTTCAATTTGGTTGAGGGATGGATCAAAGATTGTTGAAACATAATTACAATGAATCTCTGGCTATGAGCTTGTTAGAAATCTTTTGTTCTTCACGTTCTTTGTGTGTTCTTCGTCTTTGAAGGTTTGTGGTGGAAGTTCTTCAAGGCTTTAGGGGCTTGAATCTGTAGAGCTTCACTGATTTGTGATTTTTTGATATTTCTGGAAGCTTTTGAGCTTGATTCCAGCAAACTTTAGGATCTAGGCAGATAGTTTGGATGATTCTGCTTCGAATGTTCTTCAATTTTGGGGTTGAAGTTCTTGAAGGCTTTGAGGCTTGATTCCTGTAGAGCTTTTGTACTTCTGAGTGCTTCTGAATCTTCTCTGATGCTGCTTATGCTTCAGATGGCCTGGTGTCCTCCTAAATGTCTAAGGAAGGCTTCTATTTATAGGAATTTAGGGGTGGATGAGTGACACATGGCGAAGTCTGATTGGTGACACATGTCACAACCTGATTGGTCCGCTTATGTCATCGCTTACACGTGCTGAACTGATTATGTCATCGCTTACACGTGCGAGACTGCTTATGTCATCGCTTACATGCGCTGATGCATGATCGGTTTTTACATGACACTTGGCAAATTTTTGTTGGTTTGTGAGTAGTGATAGCAAAACCTAGCAACAATACGTGGAGTTTTGTAATTGGTTGTATTTTGTGGACTTGATAGCATGATGTGTCAGCTTGTGATAGGTCGGGAATTTTCCCTCTTTACAGTACTGAGACATAAGTTAGTAGTAATATGAAAAGGTTAAGTAGTATATCAACTTACTTGCTATTATTAGAAAAAAAATACTTGCTATTATTAGTATGGAGTATTAGGGATGGCAATGAGGCGGGGTGGGGTCGAAGGTTGAGGTTTTCGTTCCCGCCACGCATGGTTTTGTCTTGCCCCATTCCCGCCCCGCCCTGCATGATGGGGAAAACTTTCTCACCCCATCCCCGCCCCTTGGGGCGTCGTAAAGCCCTGCCCCACCCGTAAAACTCTACTTTTTGTTAATTTTCCCTACAACTAGTAAAATTTTTTTAATGAAACCTATTTCATTAATAAAAATATACTTGAAATTACAACTAAATTTATCCCATAAAATCAAATCAATTTTTAGAAAAAATTAAATAATATATCCAAGTGTTTAACAAAACAATCACAAAAAAAAAAAAAAAACTTGATTAAGTGCAAATTCGTCAGTCGAAGTAAGTGCGTCCAAATGGAGCCAAGCCCTTGTCTCTGTGACTGTGGAAATGATAAGGTAGCTCCTTCAAAGTGGTCATCGGTGTGGTGCCTGCCACAACGTCTCCGATGCCAAAGTCAATATAAGGAAGCTCTTTGGAAAAAATAAAGCAATGTAGTAGAACAAAAATAAGTATTTCTGGGTGTGTCTATGTCCCTTGTACTAGTGTTGTGAGGGCTTTATATATGTTTCCACAGCCCCTAGCCATTGTGGTTGTTAATGTGACTTTAATGTCTCCCTTGGTAACGCTTCATGCTCAGTAATGTAGGCCTTAATGAGGCATCCAACGGTCTGTATAGCGGGTCTTGTAACCGCTCGGGACATTATTGGCTGCATTGAATGGCTTCGTTATTTTCGTCAGTGATATGGACATGTGCTTAGCTCGTCTCAGAGGATGGCTTCGTTGGTCTTAATGAGATCGTCTAGGGAGGTTGAGTTCGTCAGTCCCATCAAAACTCATAGTATAACACATAATAAAATAAAGGCAGAGAACCACATTGGGTAGAATAAAATAAGCTAATATTGATGTGTTTGTTTAAATAGTAAGGTTTTAGGGTATGAAAAATTTACAATTATAACTCTTAGCAACGCGGGACGGGGCGGGATGGGTCTAAAAAGTCTAAACCCATCCCCGCCCCACTGCCTTTGCGGGGTGGGGAAAACCCGCAAGGGGTGAAGTGGGTTAAACGGGGCGGTGCAAAATTGCCATCCCTATGGAGTATGATGTCAACTATAATTAGGTAAAACTTTTTTTTTTAAAAGATAATTACTCAATAAGGATATAGTGGTCTATTATCTTCTTTTCTTTTCTCTTTTTAAAGAAAGAAACGGACATTACAATTGTTTTTTAGGTTGGTAAAGCTTAGATTTTATTTGTTAACAGTTTTTGCTTTTGATTTTCAAAAACTTGTCTTTGGGAATTAAAAAAAAAAAAACAATTTTCTTATATTTTTAAAATCAAAAACATGTTTGGTTAGTTGGAATAAAAAAAAAAAAGTTTTTTGAAGAAAAAAATAGAAAATACTGAAATATGTTGTTACTAGGATGGATTCATTAAATTAGACGTGTGTTTTCATTAGCTTTTGAAAATTAGAAACTAAAAACAGCCTTTTGCCTGTTTTCAATTTTCTTCACAAATTGAGTTTTGAAGACAATTTTTATTTTCAGTCCATATTGAGTTGCCAAATAAGTTTTTTAGTCTCAAAAATAGAATATTGGTTTTGAAAACAAAAAAATAAGAGGAAAAAATAGTTACAAAATATACCCTTAATTTTTGAAGTTCTTTCTAAAACCTTATTTTGAAATACATCTTTTAAAACTCTCTCTCTTGCTTTGTGGGTGTGTGTGCACACAACGTTTTAAGCCGCACTACTTCTTTAATTTTTTTTTTTTTTTTTTTTTAGTGTGCTTTGTTTGCGGTGTCTTGTCTTTACCACTAAAGAGAGAAATGAAAGCAAAAAGAGAATGAATATGTTATGAGGAGTGCTACGTTTATAACATTTTCAAAACAAATTATAGACAATAAGTTATTATTGGTTTTAATTTGAATCCACAACTTAAATTACTTTTTTGCTAACCCATAACAACCTACTACTTAAGATTTGTTATGAAAATGTTGCGGACATAGCATTTTTCTTGTGTTATAGGGAAGATTTGGTATTTCATGTATTTGACATCAATTATCATTTCTTACTTGGTGAAGTATAAATGTTAATGAACATTGTATACAACTTAAATAAAAGGAATACGAAGATATTGATTCACAAAATGAACTATGAATCAAACCGACAAATCAATCACCATTATAATATAAATTTAAAATGAATAGGATTGTGATGTTGACCAATGGCTTAAAATCATAAATAATAAGAGAAATGTTCTAAAAGAATAGACTGGATAGGGGCATTGATTGCTAAATGCATTGAGGATGTGAGGTTTTGACGAAGAGTAATTATTAAGTATTCTAAAGGAAAGGGACATAATGTTCCTTCCTTTTACATTCCTTTAACATTCACAGTAAATTTCAATATGAATTCACATAAATGTGAGAAAAAGATGTTCCCTACTATTTGGGTTGATGAGTCCATATCTATCTAAAAAAAGAAGAAATTTAAAATGAGAGAGAGAGAGAGAGAGAGAGAGAGAGAAACTTTGCTAAGATGATGTGACTATGAAGAATGTAGAGGAAGAAGCAGAAATAAGGGGTGAGTTATGGCATGTACATTGAGGGCCATGGATGACCCTCTTCCTACTGATGTCAAGTTTAGAACAAAAAACACAGTATCGGCCGCCAAATTCTTCACCTTCCAATTCATCTTCATCACCATTGTCTTCACAATCTTCTGTGTTCTCATCTCCAATATCTTCATCTTCCTCAACCTTCGCATTATAGTAGCCGGTGTAAGACAATCCCAACATTGGAAAAATCACCAATAGAATCTTATCAATGCAATTGTCATGCCATTTTCTTCCTTTCTCCCAAAATGTTAAGGGAGCAACAACAATTGCTGCTCCAACCCCAAAACCCAATCCGATCAGTATGAATTGCCAATCAAATCCAATCAAAGTAGTTGAACTTGTGCCTTTAGATTTTGGTGTTGCTGAAGGTGGCGGAGCTTCATCACTTGTGCAGTCTATTGTCAAAGGGAACCCACATAACCCCTTGTTATGTATATAGGAATAATTTGAAAACGTACCAAATTGCTTGCCTTGTGGAATTGGCCCCACCAATTGATTGAATGAAAGGTTTAAGGCCGCCAGGAAAGTAAGATCTACAAGTTGCATAGGGATCTCCCCTGTGATTTTGTTGCTTGACAAGTCTAATGATTCCAGCTGAGACAAATTTCCCAACGATAGTGGGATTTTGCCCATAAGAGCATTATGTGACAAGTTGAGAACATATAGTGATTTGAGTTCTCCAATAGTTTCTGGTATTGGCCCTTCAAGCTTGTTGGCAGAAATGTCAATCGAGGTGAAAATAGTTAGAATTTTCACCAGCTCAATGACTAGACCTTTATAGGTAACTGTTATCCTATCTTGATAATAAAACTGACCATAATGGGAACTAAATTGGAGGTAATTGAGCATTGGTCGGACCCTGTGTTCTTCATTCAGCATTGCCTTCCAGGTAGAAAAGAATTTTCTTGGAAGCTTACCAATAAATTCGTTTGAAGCTAGGTCTACAATTTGAAGGTTTGGCCAGATGAAATTTGATCTTGACCTTGATCTTGATCTTCTACAACTATCAATAGGCCCGTAAAATTTGTTAGATCGCAAGATAAGGACACGTAACTTGGATATGCTTCTCAAATAACATGGGAAGACATCGCTGATCTCATTGTTCCCAATGTCAAAGACCTCCAAATTTGTGCATTTGACCAGAGACCTTGGTACCCCTCCTACAAGTCGGTTTCCATTGAGATTTAGTGTTTGCAAACCACAATGGTATGGAAATGTATCAGATATATTGCCACTTAGTTTGTTTCTCCTCACATCCAACACCCCAAGAGTCTTACTCATCTCAATTAAGCATGGGGGAATCATTCCATTCAGGGTATTATTAGACAAATTAAGAACTTGAAGATGTGTAGCATTGCATAATGATTGAGGGATATCCCCGTGGAACTTATTGCTTGAAATTGAGAAGAAATAAGCAGAAGTAAGGGATTCACCAATGCTAGCTGGTATGGCAGAGTTGAAGTTATTCATTGAGAAATCCATGTATGTGGCAAATTGTGGGAGATCTGGGAGTTTCCCCTCAAGCTGGTTGGAGCGAAGGTCTAGGGTACCCAACCTAGAAAGATTGAGCGAAGGTCCTTCTAAGGTCATCATCAGGTAGTTATAAGAGAGATTTAAGTAACGAAGATTACTAAGTTTCCAAATCCAGTTGGGAATTTTTTGCTTAATGTGGTTATTTGAGAGGTCTAGAATGGTTAATTTGGATTGGTTTTTCAAGAAATCTGGAAAAGTCTTCAACTTGCAAGAAACCAATTTTAATGTGGCCATTTGGGGAAAGGAGGATGATGAAGAATTAGTCCCATTATATTCAATTGACAAGTTGTTATACGAAAGATCAAGATCGGAAAGGTTTGTTAACTGCAGAATCTCATTAAGTTGCAAGGAGCCAGCAAAGTTGTTTGAAGAAAGTGAGAGAAACTTAAGACCTTGAAGTTCAAAGACAGACATTGGTATTGGCCCTTTCAATTTGTTGCTACTCAAATCAAGTGTATCCAGTACTGAAGAACTGTTGGAAGATTCATTGTGTAGACTTGAAAATTGGTTGTTGGAAAGCTGTAGATTCCGCAATGATGGAAGGGAAAACAGAGAGACAGGAATACTACCATTAAGTGAATTGAAACGCAAGTCAAGATTAACAACATTCGTAAGATCTTTCCAATGAGTGAAATTAATCTGACCTGTTAAATTATTATGAGAAATGTTTAACTGAGTCAACTTCTTGGCCATGCTGAGTGATGGAATTGGTCCTGTGAAGCTGTTTGATGACATGTCCAAATAAAACAACTGAACAAGATTTGCCATAGAGCTCGGGATTGATCCAAGGAAAGTACAATTTGAAAGATCTATTATGGACAACATTTTAAGGTTACCAACAGAATCTGGCAGTGTCCCTGAAAAATTTGTCCTGCTAAGCACCAGTGACCTGAGAGAACCATTTGGATGAAATCCTTGCAAAGTACCACTCAGTCGTTTATTATCTGATAAGTCAAGCGTCTGCAGTGTTGGAACCTGGAAAATCTTTTCTGGAAATTGTCCATTCAATCCACAAGAACTAAGACGCAAGGACGTCAAATTTCTGAAATTAGCAAAAAAATCTGGAACTGGAGTAGCAGAAAAATTGTTATTATGGAGAAGAATAACTGAGAGAGACTGAAGCTTCTGAAAGGAAGAATGAAGAGGTCCTGAAAGAGAACAATTTGACATGCTCAACACACTTAGATTTGGTAGTGAAGATGATAACGCCTGACACCACTCATTCCCTGGCGCTGATATATTTACACCATCAAGATAAAGTTCCTTAATCTCCGAAAGGTTCTGAACTAGCTTCGCTAAATTTGGGTTCTCAAGTTTCAGCATGGAAAAACTCAACAAAGAAGATGTAGACAAATCAAGGGTAACCAACCTTTTCAAGTTCGAAATCTCAATGGGAATCTGTCCAGAGAAGCCAGCATTTGACAGGTTTAAATAGTTCAAATTCATCAGATTGCCAAACCCTGCAGGAATCCGAGAATTGCTGAAGTTGTTATAAGCCAAACTCAGGTCCTGGAGATGCCGAAGACTGAAAAGGGTACTTGAATTGACAAGTTCACCATAGATTGATTCCTTGGTCAGATTGAGACCAATAATGCGTCCTTTGCTGCAGGTTACACCTTCCCAAGAACAGCAATCACTTGCTTCATTCCAGTGCACCAGTTTAGTGGACAAAGTAGTAGTGAAGTTGAGGCCGTTCTTGAATTGGAGCAACAGGGATTTCTGATCCTCAAGACAATGGTCAGACACCACAAAGATACAGAAACTGAGGAAAATTGAGCAACTTGGTATGAAGAAAAGCCATGAAAAGTGTGAAATTCTCATTGGGGGCTGTAACAAGAAAGACGTATGCAGTAAAGAATTGAACCGTTGATGAAATAAATGGCGGGTTCAAAAGAGGAAAGGCCCATAGAACATGACCCTTTTTTTGGCCTGTTGCTTGAGTGGTTGAAAGTTTGTTTGGATTAGAATTGGTGGCAGAAAAAAGCAGCAGTACCAAAAAGCAAAAATGCAATTCAAGACAGAGAGAGAGAGAGAGAATGAAATTGTATTGTTTTAGACTTTTAGTAGGGGATTCCCTAGAAGTGCCGTTGTCAAAATAAAATGCATATTCCGAAAGTAAGAATTTTTCCGTTTATTATTATGGCCGGCTTTTCAAGATGATGACTTTTCAAGCTTTGTCTTTTCTTTTTGGATAAAATTTCAAGCTTGTCATTATTTAAGAACCACTGAAAATCTTCGAAAAATCAAACCAGTCAAATGAAACGTGCTGGTTTTGAAAATAGTAGTGGGTGGATATTGAATGGTGGTTCCCTTGCAGGAGGTCACGTTTACGTATTACATAATAAATTTCACGTTTTCAGTTAGGTGTCATTTTCACTTGGAATTGTCGCTAACACTATTTTTTATTTTATTGCCATTTGTCTTGTTAAAAAAAGAGTTATGAAATTTATTGAATATCAAGATCTTTTGTTTAAGGAATTATGTCTTAGCTAATTAGGATCCAAACACCGTTGATTATCATGAAAAATTATTAGATAAGTAGATAATGTCCTATGTAATGGGCGGATTACTTTACAGTTTTATTTGAAATGATTTTTATGTATATTAAAATCTATGTATAATATTTATGTTTGTTCACAAAATTGTTGAATATATTAAAACTTGATTTTCTTAATTCACATTTTATTAAAAGAAATTATATAACATTATAAGACTATTAGCCTCTAAGCACACGCATTGCGAGTGCTCAAAGGTTTTTTTTTTTTTTTTTATATAAAGGTTAATAATTTGCATCTATTATAATTTGAAAATATGTATTTTTACTTTTTTATCAAATAAAAAAGAATAAAATTTGGAGATAAACTGTAACTGTAATTTTTTTTTTTTTTTTTTTTGAACGTGAGGGGAAAGAAGGCTAAATTTTAGGAGTTTTTTTAGTTTTTTATATTTTAAATTAGGGGTGTTTTACTTTTATTTAACATATAAAATACTTTTATATCCCAAAATTACATAAATTGAAGCAACCTTTAAATACTTCCTTAGCCACTCTATTCTCACAACAAAATATGGAGACCTCAATCGCAAACACCTAATTCATTATCTCAATGAAATTAAAGAAATCATTTGTAAGTATCAACACAAAGAGAAATTGGCTAAAAACACATCAATTTATCAAAATTTAATTATTTTTAGTTGATCTTCCGTGTCTTTTTTTTTTTTTTAAGTGAAAAATACTTTGAAATCATCATCGATTTTTATTTTTTTCACCATAGCTCATACCACACAAAATAACATTAAAAGAAACCTACTAATTATAAGTTCTAACACAAAATAAGAGAAATAAGAAGATATTGATTTTAAAATAAACTTAGAACAAAATATCTAATGTCCAAATCTCCTCTCTCCTGTTGTAACTATCTAATTATTAAAAAAAAAAAAAAAAAAAAGCCAATAAAACTAATCGCCTTTATAATATAAATATAAAATGAATAAGATTGTAATTTTGACTAATGAATTTTTTTTTTTTTTTTTTGTTGGGATAATTACTGGTATACTTATTACCTTCTAATCAGATAGATGCTAGCTAAATCCAAAATGCATTCACGATGTGGGGTTTTGAACATAATTTACTCATTCCCATCAAACTCAAACGAAGCTAAAAATATTGTTTGATTGTCAAAACATTGGAAATGAGTTCATTTAAATAATATTGGATTATGATTTAGAAGTGTGGATTATGATTTAAAATGGGTAAGATATCACTATAGTCACGTGTAAGTAGAAGACGCTAACCTAGATCACCCTCTACTCATTTTTATTCCAAAAAAGAAAAAGAAAAAAAGATATACCTTGTATTTCTTTATTATGAGAACCAAGATTGGAGTCGTCAATTCACCATCATTGTAACAATTAAATTATTAAAATATTAATCTCAATGTGGGAAATTGAATTTGCAATCAAAACGAAAATTTTAATCGGTGTGAAAACATCAATAAGCCTGGCATCTTGGACCAATGCACCTTACAAAAACCCAATAGTTCAATTTCTATCATCATTGTCATGTCGGTCATGGTTAATATAAAAATCACCGTTTGTAAGCCACCATGATCATGGTACACTCAGGAAAAAGAAACAGTTTTGGACATCAAGAAGTCAAAAACATGGAATTCATTAGCAAATTTAGCCAAATTTAATTTTAAAATCTATAACCATTCATTTATTTATAAGAATTACATTTTAAAGCACCATATTTTTCTTTGAGTTTACAAGAAATCAACTATAGTGAATAATCGACTACTCAAACTTAGTTAGATGTGTAGCTAGTAGCTACCAATAATAGGTTCAAATAATTCAGAAAAGCAAAACAATAAATAGGTTTAACGTTTGAAATAGACAAATACTCAAATAATTGATCCATTGGGAATGTTGCCAATGCCATTGCTCATTTAAACTAGTCATTAGTTATTAGTCATTAGTCACAGTCATAGTCATAGTCATTTCGTTGACTTCTAGCCATTGAATAGGAAAATTATTGTGGGACCTTAGTAGCACCTCATCGACCAACTTTTGTTCTCTATCACTCCATTAATAGCATCATAACTATGAAAAAAATTTAGTACCACGTACTAAATTATAACACAATTTATTTGCTATAATTGTAATGTGGCAAAGAGTAAACGGTGAAAAAAAAAGATGGTATGTCTATATGTAAATGAGAAATAGTTATAGTTTAACACATCAGAATTGTGACAAAAAATTATGAAATAAACCAATAATTTTTATTCCTAGAACCATTCCTTTTTCCTCTTTTTTTGATGGGGCTAGAACCATTCCTATAATTATGAGATGGTATTTTTCTGTCCTCTCTATCATAGGCAGTGGGTTCTAATGTATTTTACAAATGAAGATGATATTTTGTGTAACAATTATATAAAATATCTTTTTTAAATGTGAGATGATATATTGTGTATTTAGCGTATAGTTTCAAACCTTACTTCAAAAAACTAATGTGGATTCAAACTGTTAAAAGACGATACAAATAGGACATTGATCATACAAGTTAGAAGTTGAGTTTTTTCTTTATTCGTCTCTTCCAAATACTTGCGATGTTTTTTTTTTTTTTTTAAATAATAATAATAAATTAAGTGTGCTTTGTTTGTGGGGTCTTACTTTCTCACTAAAGGAAAAATAACCTTTTTTTTTCTCGGAAAATGGTACTCTAGAGAGCGACAGGAGAAGGTTTATGTTATAGTGAAGATTTGGTATTTCATTAATTTGAAGGAGAGAATGATGCTACTTATTTGACATCAATTATTTCTTACTTGGCGAAGTAAAATGTTAACGAAGTGACTTTGTATATAACTTAAATACAAGAAGTAAGAAGATATGGACTCAAAAAATGAACCATGAAACAAGGCAACAAACCAATATAATATAAATTTAAAATGAATAGGATTGTGATGCTGACTAATGGCTTAAAATCGTCATTAAGCAAAAAAATAAAGTAATTATAAGTATTCTCAAAGCAAGATGACGTAATAATTCAAACTCTCACATTCATAATAAATCTCAACATGAATTTAGAGTAGGATTCACATAAATGTAAAAGAAGGGTACATCTCATCACCATAAAGTTCCCACCATTTTGATTTTGGGTTGATGAATCAATATCTATATTCAAAAAAATAAAATAACAAAATAAAATAAAAAACAGAAAAAGAAAAAGAAAGAGAGAAAACCTTAGCTACGATGATGTGACTATGAAGAAGATGAGGATGTAGAGGAAAAAGAAGAAATGCGGGGTGAGTTATGGCATGCACACAGAGGGTCATGGATGACCCTCTTCCTACTGATGTCAAGTTTCGAACAAATAACACAGTACCGGCCCCAAATTTCTTCATCTTCCATTTCATTATCATCATCATCGTCTTCACCGTCTTCTGTATTCTCATCTTCAATATCTTCCTCTGCCTCGACCTTTGCATTATAATAACCAGTATAAGACAATCCCATCATTGGAAGAGTCACCAGAAGAATCTTATCAATGCTATCATCATGCCATTTTCTTCCTTTCTCCCAAAATGTTATGGGAGCAACAACAACCGCAGCACCGACCCCAAAACCCAATCCAGTCAGTATAAACTGCCAATCAAATCCAATCAAAGTAGTTGTAATTTTGCGTTTAGATTTTTTTGTTGCTGAATGTGGTGGAGCTTTATCACTTGGGCATTTTGTCGGTAAAGGGTAATCACATAATCCCTCGTTCTGTTCATAGGAATCCTTTGAAAACGTATCAAATTGATTGCCTTGTGGAATTGGCCCCACCAACTGATTAGATGAAAGGTTTAGGACTGCCAGGAAAGTAAGATGTGTTAGCTGTGTAGGGATCTTCCCTGTGAGCATGTTGCTTGACAAGTCTAATGATTCCAGCTCAGGCAAATTTCCCAGAGATGGTGGGATTTCGCCTCTAAGAGCGTTATGTGACAAGTTGAAAAAGTATAGTGATTTGAGTTCTCCTATGCCTTCTGGTATTGACCCATTAAGCTTGTTGGCAGAAATGTCAATTGAGGTGAAAACAGTTAGAATTTTGACCAGCTCAATTGCTCGACCTTTACTGGTAACTGTTATCATATCTTGATAATAAATTTGAGGACCTAATTGTAGGACTTCAAATCGGAGGTGATTGAGCACTGACTGGACCTCATCTTCATTGGCCATCATTGCCTTCCAGGTAGAAAAGGATTTATTTGGAAACTGACCAGTAAAATTGTTTGAAGCTAGGTCTACAATCTGAAGTATAGGCCAGGTGACATTTGACCCATCACAACCAATGGACCCGTAAAAATTATTCGATCGCAGGACAAGGACACGTAAACTGGATATGTTCCTCAAGTGACATGGGTAAACATCCTCAATTTGGTTGTTCCCTATGTCCAAGACTTCCAAATTTGTGCAATTGGCTAGAGACTTGGGTAACTTTCCATGTAGTAGGTTGCCGTTGAGACTTAGAGTTTGTAAACCACATTTGCCTGGAAATTTGTCAGATATTGGGCCAGAGAGGTTGTTTCTCCTTAGATTCAGAACCCCTAGGGACTCACTCATTGCGTAGAAGCATTGGGGAATGGTGCCATTCAAGGAATTATTAGATAGATCAAGAACTCGAAGATATGCACCACTGCATAATGATCGAGGTATATCCCCATGGAATTTATTGCTTGAAAGAGACAAGAAAATTGTGGAATTAAGGGAGATGTTAGTCGGTATAACAGAGCTGAAATTATTCATTGAGAAGTCCAGATATATAACAAGTGGTGGGAGATGTGGGAGTTGCCCGTGGAGTTGGTTGGAGTGAAGGTCTAGGACGCTTAATCGAGAAGGAAGATTTGGGAAAGGCTTTTGTAGAGTCACAAGGCCGTTATATGAAAGATTTAGATACATAAGACTATTAAGGCCCCAAATCCAGTTGGGTATGTCTCCAGGAATCTGATTGAATGAAAGGTCTAGAGTGCCTAATTTGGATTGGTTTCTCAAGAAATCAGGGAATTTGCTCAGCTTGCAAGAAGCCAACTTCAATGTGGTTAAATGGGGAAAGAGCAAGGAAGAAGCGGTACCATTATAATTGATTGACAACTTGTTGTAAGAAAGATCAAGATTTGATAGATTCCATAGTTGCTGAATCCCATCAAGCTGGAAGGAACCATTAAATTTGTTGTAAGAAAATGAGAGGGATTTAATACCTTGGAGGTTGATGACAGACGCAGGTAAGGGCCCTTCCAAGTTGTTGCTACTCAAATCAAGGGTGTTCAATGGGTAAGAAGAAACGTAAAATTCCTGGAGTCCACCAGAAAAATTGTTGTTTGAAAGTTGTAGTTTCTGCAGTGATGGATGGGAAAACAGGGACATTGGAATACTCCCTCCAATTGAATTGTAACCCAAGTCAAGATTCACCAGTTTTATAAGCTCTTCCCACCGAGTGGAATTGATACTACCTTCCAGATTATTACGAGAAAGGTTTATCTGTGTCAGATTCTTGGCCATGCTGAATGATGGAATCTGTCCGTTGAATTTGTTGTACGACATGTCCAAATAAACCAACTGAGTAAGGTTTGCAATTGACTTAGGAATTGATCCACTGAAATTGCAATTTGATAAATCTAATCTGGACAACAGTGACCGAAGAGAATTATTTGGATGAAATTCTAGCAAAGTACCGCTCAGTTGTTCATTACTTGAGAGGTCAAGTGTCTTAAGTGTTGGGACCTGGAAGATCTTATCTGGAAACTTTCCATTCAATTTACAAGAACTGAGACGCAAGGATGTCAAATTTCTGAAATCAGAAAAAAATTCTGGAACTGAAGCAGAAAAATTGTTATTATCGAGAAGAATGACTGAGAGAGACTGAAGCTTCTGTAAGGAAGAATGAAGAGGTCCTAAAAGACAACAGTTTGACATGCTCAACACACTCAGATTTGGCACTGAAGATGATAAAGCCCGACACCACTCATTCCCTGATGCTGATATATTTACACCATCAAGATAAAGTTCCTTAATCTCCGAAAGATTACGAACTAGCTTAGCTAAATTTGGGTCCTCAAGTTTCAGCATAGAAACACTCAGGAAAGAAAGCGTAGACAAATCGAGAGTAACCAACCTTGTGAGATTTGAAATCGCAATTGGAATCTGCCCAGCAAAGCCAGCATTTGACAAATTCAAGTAACTCAAATTGGTCAACTCATCAAACCGAGATGGAATCTGTGAAGAATTCAACTTGTTATAAGCCAAATTCAGGTACTCAAGATACTGGAGACTGAAAAGGCTTGAATTGTGAAGTCCACCCGTGATGGATTCGTTGAACAGGTCGAGACCAACAACACGTCCCTCCTTGCAGTTTACACCTTTCCACGAACAGCAATCAGGAAACTGAGTTTCATCCCAGCGCACCAGTTTTGTGGAAGAATTATTGTTGTATTTAAGACTTTTCTTGAATTGGAGCAACAGGGATTTCTGACCCTCAAGACATTGGCCAGACACCACAAAGATACCGAAGTTGAGGAAAATTGAGCATATGGGTATGAAGAAAAGCCATGAAAAGAGTGAAATTTTCATTGGGGTCTGCAACAAGAAAGACTCATACAGTAAAGAATTGAAGAGTCGATGAAATAAATGGTGGGTTCAAAAGAGGAAAGGCCCATGGAACGTGACCTTATTTTGGCCTGTGGCTAGAGTTGTGGAAACTGGAAAGTTTGTGTGGAACTGGGGTTAGAAAAAAGAAGAAGCAGTACAATCCAAACCCAAAAGGCAATACAAGAAACGGAGAATGAAAATGTTTAGTCAATTAGAGAGATTCATGAAAGAAAGCGCCGTCGTCAAAGTAAAACGCGTATTTCTCTCGTTTCTGGGTGATATTTGGTGTAGTGTCTTGTCGGCTTTTGTATATTTCGAATGATGATTGTGACTTTTCAAGCTTGACATTTTAAAACTACCGAAAAGACTAGAAAAATGAAAAATCAAAACCAATGAAATAAAATGAGCTGGTTTTGAAAATGGAGCAATGAATATAATATAAATACGGTTCGGTTAATGAATGTTTTTAGAATATATTTTAATAATATATTTTAAAATGTTTTTATAAAAAATTTAAAAAATTGTCAAAAAATTAATTATTTGTTCATTTTTTATAAAAAATAATTTTAAAATAATTTACTATACAGCATATATTTGTAAAATCTATATACAACATATATATATATATATATATATATAAAATATAATTTTTTATGGAAGAGTAAATTTGTCAAGTCAAATTCCACTTTTCTTTTTTCTTTTTTTTTGGATGGAGTAATGAATACTGAATAGTGATTGCATGGATGAGAGGTCACGCTTCCATATATTAAATTTCACATTATTTCTAATTTTCTGTTGTTACAAATTTGTCAAGTCAACTATAGTTAAAAAAGTTATCAAGTGTGCGATAATTGAGAAGTAATGAAAATTATAAATCATTTTACTATTTAGTTTATTTTTATTATTATTTATGAATCTTATTGTACTTTTTGGTATTATTTATAGATCTCACTGTACTATTTCAACTAATTTTTGTTTTTATCTATAGTATTTTCAATAATAAATTTTTAATTTTAACAAAATAAGCAGTATCCAAATAGACCATATTTAACTTATATCTAAATAGCTAGTTAAGAATTAAGATCCAACTCCATTGATGATTAAGGATTAAATTGACATGGACCACATGGCACTCCACAGTCCATATCAATTTTTTTATTATTTTTTGAGAATCTCACGGTCCATGTCAACCAATGCAAGTCATTTAGTAAGAAAATAAAAATACAACATAAGTAACATAAAAAAATTAATAGGCAAAACAAGTACCATCTCAACAATTAATTTAACTTGGGACCATAATTGACATCACTTTCATTATTCACTAATCTGACACCTTATCAGTTGTGAAAATCATTGTGTATTAAAATTTATTGCTTAAGAAAATAAATAAATAAATAAATAAATAAATATATATATATATATATATATATAAGATTAATGTTTTAGCTAGTTAAATATATGACTAGTGATGAACATTGAAAATTATTAGGTAAATTGGAAGTACACTTCATACTCTACCGCCCATACTAATAAATACAAGTCATTTAATATTTAAAATATATATATATATATATATATATATATATATAAGTTAGTAGTAATATAAAATGTTAATCATACCATATCAAGTTACCTGCATTTAATTTATAAAAAAAAAAAAAAAAAAAAAGTGGGTCCTGCAATTAATAGTGTGGAGTAGTGCAATTAATACTGCAATTAATAGTGTGGAGTACTACAGAACCTAGTAATTACTCAATGAGAATATAAAACTTTTAATTGATACATCTTGATATTTTTAATAGAAACGTCCAATATTTAAATTCTTATCTCTGAACTATCGAGTTTTCACCTCTCTTTCATTTATTAATTTATTTGTTATTTACAACTTAGAAACACCTCATTCTCAAGTACAGAATTTTTTTTTTTTTTGAAAAATGACTCAAAACTTATTTAGATAAATAAATGTGGTTTCAAATATATGAAAGTTAAAACAAACGAACCATTAATAATTTATGTCAGAATTTTCTCTATATTAATCTCTCTCACAAGTACTTATGAGGGTCCCCTGCCTCCCTTTTAAGTGTGCTGCTTTGTTTGTGAGGGTTGGTTAGTTCTTTTAATCATATATCAATCATCTCTCCATCTCTCTAGAAGGAAAAAGGTGATCTAGAAAGCAAATGAAGAGGATATTTTTTACAATGAAGATTTAGGGCTTGTTTGGTTAAAAAAAAATGGTCACTCATCACTCATCACTCAGTTTTCATCACCCATCACTCATCACTCATAACTCATTACTCGTCACTTAAAATACCACAGTTTCTTAACCCCCACCTGTTTGGCACATATTTTCAGTTTCTCATCACTCAATTTTTTCTACTTTTTGTGGGACCCATGCTTGAGCACCATGTCATAAGTTCTGTAGGGTCAGATTCTGCAGCCCAAGCCCAAGAAGGTGTGGATTTGGAGCCCACAGAACCCAAAACAATAAATTTGTAGAGAGTGGGTGAAAGAGCTAGGCTAATAATGAAAATAACAGTATTAAACAGCAACACAAGTGAGAGAATTTGAATTAATGTGTGCTCGGACGGATGTAAGTGTCTCGTCCGAAGAGGTGATTTTCATTGATGAACTTAGGTTACAATTCTTGGAGCTACAGTAAAATACTACACTCTATTCTCTTTCTCATTTTCGATCCCCTTCTATCAGAGACATCTCTCTCTTATATAGTACTGTCTTTCCACATCTTCACCGTCCACTTGTTCATCATCCAGGCGCCCACTTGAGTGCATGTCCCATCACTCTCCCCCTTTAGCTCTGTCTGAGTGGCGGTAGCTGAGAATGCACTGTTCAGGGGTCTTCTCCACATAAATGCGGCCAGGAAGGTAGGTGTAGTGCATTAAATGTGGTGGTTGAAGTCTGTCTCCTTGATATTTCTCTGTTCCTGTTACCTTCTTGCGTGTCCGAGGCTCCTTTCTCTCTTAACACTTGTCAAACAGATCACTTGAACCTCCCACACACGTGTCGGGCAAAACTTCGTCGGATCCGAGGATAACGGACTCCTCGGACATATGAATATCTCCTCGGATAGCGCACGTATTCATCTCCAGACATTCTCCTTTTACATGGGCCTCTGACTGAGTGTCTTAATCTCCTCGGACGAACAGTATTCCTCATATAGGGCCTTGGGCCCAATACGTTGGGTTGGGCTTTTTCTCCCCCCACAATAGCCCCTCGAAATTGTAGTTTTTCCCTCGCATCCGAGGAGAAAAAGTAGGATTTTGACTTGCCACAGAGCAAGAGCTTGGGAACGCGCACAACCGAGCTGGCACGTGTGAAGACGTGGGAACAGACGCCTCATTAATGCCGCTGCGGTTTCCTTATTCCCAAGGCGCTGCATTAACTGCACCAGGTGGCATTTTGTCCTTCGTATCCAACGGTGACTGATTGATCCAACGGCTGTAGTTTTTTCTTCAGGATTTGGGCGGGAGTGCCCCTGACCCTTCGCTTGACCCCGTATAAAGCTTCTGAGGAAGTTACTTCTTCCTCACTTTGCAAATCTTCAGACGCTCCAGCAAGAACAGACGTGCCGCTCCGTCCAAATCTCTCCGTCGCCAATCTCAGACTCCCCAAAATCATCACGTACCCTCCTACGAGCCTGAAATCTTCTCTCCGATTTAGTCCTGGTGAGTCATCGTCCACCATATCACTTAGTTCTCTCTTCGGCTAGCCGTTTCGCTTGAGCACCATGGGAAAACTCGAGTACATGGTGGATAGCCCTGAACAGCTAGAGGCGTTTAGGGCCGCGTATCGCATACCCCCTAACGTGGGTGTGAGGTATTGCCCCCCAGAAAAGATACTAACAGATCGGAAAACGGGAGAGGTGGTTATCCCCCTTATTGCCTTCAAAGAAGGGGGAATGACAATCCCCATGGGTCCCATCACCTCTAGTTACCTTCGGAACCATAGGCTCACTCCCTGGCAGTGCGCGCTGAATATGTTTAGGATCCTAGGAGCGATTGAGGACCTTAACCTTCACATGGGATTGGGACTCACCTGGCTTGACGTAGTACATATGTACGAATGCCACAGCCAGCAAGACGCTGGGTATTACTTAAAATCCCGGTCGGATGTTGTCAGGCTCATCTCCTACCTTCCCAAATCCAACAAAGGGATGAAAGACGACTATGTGATCGTCTCGGGCGCATGGCATGACGGCTGTGGTTGCCCAACCAAGCATGGGAAGCCAGGTGTGACATGTAGATTTAGGCACACTGACCATAGGCTTAGGGTTCTCGTCTTTTAACTGTTTTTGATTTCTCTTCGGTCACTATTTCTGAGTTTCTAACCATTTTTTTTTACTTGCAATAGATAAGAGACAAGTTTCTCCTCGGCTCAGCCTAACGAATGTTGCCGCCCTCAATTACCTTTTAAGGTCGGAGATCTTCTTGAGCGAGGACGGGCAACTACGATTTGCTCCCCTTATTCTTGGATATACAGGGAAGCCAAAGGGTTTTCAACCGGTCGGCAACGCAATCGTCCAGGGAGACCATCGCCTTGCGCGTATTGACGTTGGTCGGAAGGGCTTCTTGGCGCCAGACGATCTTGAACCTGTACCCCGTCCAATTCCTCGGGCTATACCTCCCCTTATCCAACCACTCCAGCAAGTTCCCCTCGGACAAGAGATTGAAGGTGAGGGGGCTGGCTCTTCCACTTCCTCGCTAGAAGAACAAATAGACGGATTTCAGTTTGAGGGAGAAGCTTCAGGAGTAAACCAGGTGATAGAGGTCTCAGACGCCGAGGAGGAAACCTACGAGCAATCAGGCGCCCATCTTAATTTACTAGCCACTCACTTAGAAGACTCCTCGGACGACGATATGGATCTGAGGAGTTTGATGAAGGGCAGGGGCAAAAAGCCCGATCCGAAAGATGCTGGGACATCTAAAACAGGGGTGACACTTCCTCCAGTGCCTATCCAGGTCCCTGACCCAAATTTGAAACCCATGCCAAACCTGCAGAAGAAGAGACCCCACGTTGAGGTTGGGGAAAAACAGGTGCCACCAAGCAAGGGGGCTAAGCAGCAAAAGGTGAAAGACAACCGAACCCACAGGGCCTCATCAACCGAAAACCGAGAGGAGGCTTTAGTGGCAGATGTACGCCGAGGAGGAGGACCGCGAATCTGGTCTCCGAAGTTGGAGCTGGATGACGCTCCAATCCTATGGGATACCTCCCTCAGGAATTATGATGGAGGGAGGGCAGGCTATGTCGCCGAGGCCCTGCAGCAACCACTCCTCCTCCCACATGATATGGCCTCCTTCAAGCGCTTCACCCAGCAGGAGCTATTCATGTCCCTTAAGAGGGATTTAGCCATGGTAAGTGCGCCATTCCTGAGTTTAGGTTTTATCTTTAATGGGCTTTGTTTCTCTTACTAACCTAATATTGAAAATGCTGTCATGCAGATTACTCAGCAGGTCTATGTGGCCGAGGAGTGTAATAAGGAGTCTTGGCTCAAAGCCCAAGCAGCGGCCCAGTCCCAGTCGGAGGCAGAGGCATCTCTTGGCAAGCTGAAGGAGGAACATGCTCTGATGTTTGAGGAGCTTAAAGAGGTGATCTCTCAGAAGCGAAGCCTCGATGCCGGGATCAAGAATGCTGAAACACAAGCCGAGGAGCAGCGTAAACAGTTACGCATGGCAGAGATCAATCTGGCAACCGAGAAGGAGCTGGTGAAGGGTCTCAAAGCTGAGCTGCAAAAGGTCAAGTCGAGCGCCCAAGTGGCTGAGCAAAACGCTAGACTGGCCAAGGAGGCGGTTGAAGCCGAAAGGAAGGCGGCGTACCAGCTGGGGGTAGAGACGACCACATCCCAGCTTCTAGAGCAATTCGCCTCGGTCAGCCGAGATTACTGCATCATAAGTTGGGGCAAGGCCCTGGATGCAGCTGGAGTCCCTGCCGACTCGGAGCTGAGGCTGCCTAGGAGCGTATATTATGATCCTGATATCCGAGAGCTCCCAGGAACTGATTCCCCTCCTGTTCCACAGCTTCCAGAGGCTTCGGAGCCGATCTTGGTCAGTCATGCTCCTCCACCTACTCTTGATGCACTCCCAGGGGCTAGTCAGCCAGGTGACAAGGGTATACCAATTGAGCCAGCCAAAGACAAGGGCCAAGGTTCGGGCACAGAGAAGATACCTGCTGAGCCCAAAGACCAAGCCCCTGAAGCACCTGATCGGACAGGCCAGGCCGCTGACCCTATGCTTCCTCCAGCGAAGGAGTAGATACATAGGGCCTTTGTTTTGCACTTGTACTCTTTTGTTTTCTGTCTAAGGAGTTGTAACTTTTCCTTTTTTGTTGACCCTGTATATATACTTTTTTAATGGAATGGCTCCCTATTTGTCTTTGATGTTTTTGATGCATGTCTCATTACCTATTATTGCCACACACATAGCTATACATTGCAATTATGACATAATAATGCAAATAACTTGATTGATACATCATATTGATGGTGTGAGTAATCGAAATTAACATTGAAAAGGATATGCCAAATAAGAGTTATTGACGAGTAACGATTGGAATGAGTACTTATGCGAGTTTCGCATGTCTTTCCAAGTTAAACATAAGTTATTATCCCTCGGCTTCAAATTAAACATAACTAAGGAAGACATTTGTAAGTTAGAATCAATTTAAACGCAATCAGGAATTTTAGCACTAAGCCCCAGTGACAATAGCTGCGTGGGGGTATTGACTAACCTGTCGTTTGGTTCAGGGATTGTGGGATTCGAATGTATTCGAGTGTCAACTAACCCTAATCATCTGGTCCGAGAACTACAGGCATGATTGGGTTTAAGTTTAAACACTTAGAGGATCGCACCGGAGTGTTAACTAACCCTAGTCATCTGGTCCGAGGACTACAGGCGTGACTGGATTTAAGTTTAAACACTTAGAGGACCGCACCGGAGTGTTAACTAACCCTAGTCATCTGGTCCGAGGACTACAGGCATGACTGGATTTAAGTTTAAACACTAGAACTGCAACTGAGTGCTAACTAACCCAAATCATCTGGTCCGAGGACTACAGGCATGATTGGATTTAAGTTTAAACACTATAGAACTGTAACTGAGTGCTAACTAACCCAAATCATCTGGTCCAAGGACTACAGGCATGATTGGATTTAAGTTTAAACACTATAGAACTGTAACTGAGTGCTAACTAACCCAAATCATCTGGTCCGAGGACTACAGGCATGATTGGATTTAAGTTTAAACACTTGAGAGAAAGCGGTGAATGAGTGTTAACTAACCCTAATCATCTGGTCCGAGGACTACAGGCATGATTGGATTTAAGTTTAAACACTTGAGAGAAAACTTTACGCAGCGAATTGGTATATCAGTTGAAGAAAAAGACTTGATTAATAGAAGTACCTCTTGAGGTTATTTACATTCCAAGGGCGAGGGATTACATGACTATCCAGGTCTTCTAAGAAATATGCTCCAATACCAGCGCCTGAAGTGATACGATATGGTCCTTCCCAATTGGGTCCTAGTTTTCCCCAAGCCGGGTTCTTTGCGGTGCCCACAACTTTCCTCAGCACTAGATCACCAGGCTCTAGAGGCCTTAGCTTTACGTTAACATCATAGCCTTGCCTTAGTTTCTGTTGATAATGTGCCAGTCGAACCATCGCATTCTCCCTTCTTTCCTCAATCAAGTCTAAGCTCTTCTGTAGTTGCTCATCGTTGTCGGCCGGACTGAACGAGCTAGTTCTTATCGTTGGGAACCCGGTTTCCAAAGGAATGACAGCTTCAGCCCCATAGGTCATTGAGAAGGGGGTCTCCCCAGTGGACCTACGAGGCGTAGTCTTGTAAGCCCAAAGCACATGTGGCAACTCTTCTACCCACCTACCCTTGGCATCATCTAGCCTCTTCTTCAAACCGCTCAGTATAACCTTGTTGATAGCTTCTGCTTGTCCATTGCCCTGAGGATAGGCTGGAGTGGAGTATCTGTTCGTAATTCCCAGCTCACTGCAGTAATTCCTGAATGCCCTGCTATCAAACTGCAAGCCGTTGTCCGAGATGAGAGTGTGAGGGACTCCAAACCGAGTGACAATATTCTTCCACACGAACTTTTGCACATCAACGTCTCTGATATTGGCTAGTGGCTCGGCTTCAACCCACTTGGTGAAATAGTCTGTTCCGACCAGGAGGTACTTCTTGTTTCCTGCAGCTTTGGGGAAGGGTCCCACAATATCCAAGCCCCATTGGGCGAAGGGCCATGGGCTAGATAGCGGATTAAGATTTCCCCCTGGCTGGTGAATGTTTGGAGCGAAGCGCTGACATTGATCACACTTTTTGACGTATTCGTGTGCCTCCTTTTGCATGTTAGGCCACCAATAGCCTTGGGTGAGGGCTCGGTGAGCCAAGGACCTACCTCCAGTGTGGCTCCCACAGATTCCTTCGTGCAGCTCTTCCAGCAATGTCTCCGTCGCCTCGGGATGTATGCATAACAAATATGGTCCCGAATAGGAGCGTTTGTATAGTTTCTGGTCTTCGGATAACCAGAACTTAGTCGCCTTCCTCCGAACTTTATCAGCTTCTCCCTTCTCTTCAGGCAATATATCTTCTTTGATAAATTTGATTAAAGGGTCCATCCAGCACGGCCCGGCCCTGACCTGGTGAACCTGGACTGCCCCTGACTTCACCTCTGTAGGCCTGTGCAAGTCCTCAACGAGGATGATCCTCGGCAGGTCTTGCGCCGAAGAGGTGGCAAGCGTGGCCAAGGAGTCAGCGTGTGAGTTGCCACTTCTGGGGATGTGCAGCAAACTAAAAAAGTCGAACTCTGATTGCAAATGTTTAACACGACCCAAGTACCCCTGCATTCTTTCGTCCTTTGCCTCAAACTCGCCTTGTACTTGACCTACTACCAATCTTGAGTCCGAGAACAACTCCACGGACTTCCCACCCATTCTACGGACCATAGTCATCCCCATCAGTAGGGCCTCATACTCCGCTTCATTATTTGTTGCCGAGAAGTCCAGCCTTAACGATTTCTCGATGATGATTTTCTCGGGGGATATCAATACCAGCCCAACTCCAGAGCCTCTTTGGTTTGCCGCGCCATCGACGTACACTTCCTAATGGGAGGGATTCTGTTGGGAGATCATGCCAACTGATTTTTCATCCATGCCCGACGTGGGCTTTACCTCTTCTAGCTGGGGCTCCGTGAACTCAGCCACCAAATCTACGAGGACCTGTCCCTTGACCAATGTGCGGGGCATATATCTTATATCGAAAGCCCCTAAGATTGTACCCCACTTGGCAATCCGACCAGTGTAATCAGCACTTCGGAGTATAGCTTTAAGTGGGAGTTGTGTGAGAACGATAACCGTGTGGGCTTGGAAGTAGTGAGGTAGCTTCCGTGTGCCAAGCACTACTGCCAGGATAGCCTTCTCCAGTGGCAAGTAACGAATCTCAGCCTCATGCAGCGACTTGCTTACGTAATAGACGGGCCTTTGTACACCAGAGTCTGACCGTATCAACACCAGGCTCACCGCATAGGGAGCTACAGCGATGTAGGCGAACAGTACCTCATCTGGCTCAGGACTGGACATGATCGGTGGCCGAGCTAGATAATCCTTGAGTCGCTGGAATGCCAAAGCACATTCCTCAGTCCATTCGAATCCCTTCCACTTGTTGAGCAGAGAGAAAAAGGGGCGACACCTGTCTGCTGACCTAGAGATGAACCGATTGAGGGCAGCGGTCATTTCGGTTAGTTTCTGAACCTCCTTAGGATTCCGAGAAGCTCGTAGATCGTTGATGGCCTTTATTTGGTCAGGGTTGACTTCAATTCCTCTGTGCGTGACCATGTATCCTAAAAACTTTCCGGACCCTACCCCAAACGAGCACTTAGAGGCATTTAGTCGTAGCTTGTACCTTCGTAGAATCTCAAAGGTACTTTCAAGGTCCTTCACATGCTCGGCTATAACTTTGCTCTTCACCACCATGTCATCTATGTAAACCTCGATATTCTTGCCCAGCTGTGGCTCGAACATCCTCGTCATCATCCTCTGGTAAGTAGCTCCCGCGTTCTTCAAGCCGAACGGCATCACTTTATAGTGGTAGTTGCCAATAGGGGTAACAAAAGCGGTTTTCTTCTGGTCCTCCGGGGCTAATGGTATCTAGTGGTAGCCTTGGAAGGCGTCTAGAAAGCTCATCCGAGGGTGGCCGACAGTGGCATCCACCAGTTGATCGATTTTCGGCATAGGGAACGGATCTTTGGGGCATGCCCTATTTAAATCCGTGAAGTCTACGCATACTCGCCACTTCCCACTCTTCTTCTTTACCACCACGGTATTCGCTAGCCATTCGGGATAAAAAACTTCTTTGATGGCCCCAGCCGCTTTGAGTTTCGCTACCTCGTCTCTCACTGCGTCGGCATGTTCTTTGGATGGGCGCCGAATAGGCTGTTGCTTGGGGGTGACCAGTGGGTTCACCTTCAAGTGATGGCATATAAACTCCGGGTCCACCCCTGGGGCCTCGTAAGCACTCCAGGCAAACACGTCGAGATTTCGCTTGAGGAACTCTACCAGCTCTTCCTTCTCTTGAAGAGGCAGCTGAGATCCGACTTGAAAGAACCTATCAGGATCATCTCCAATGATCACTTTCGTCAGATCCTCACATCTAGTGCTTTCATCCGGTTCTTCAGAAGGCACTCCCCGAGGCTGTAGTTGCTATAAATCCCTTCCTGCTACGTCCGAGGACTCGGCTGGGGCCTTATGCTGAATGGCGGCTACCAAGCACTGTCGAGCAATAGACTGGTCTCCTCGGATCTCATGTATCTGCCCTCCTGATGGATATTTGACCTTCTGGTGCAAAGTAGAGGGGACAGCCCCAAGTGCGTGAATCCAAGGTCTGCCTACGAGTGCCGTGTAGGGTGAATATGCGTCCACGACAATAAAGTCCAGCTCCACCACCTCGGAGCCGGACTGCACAGGTAAGCGTATCCGGCCTTTCGGGATGACAGGCCTTCCTTCAAAGCTAAAGAGGGGGGAATCGTATGGCGTTAGGTCCTGGGGTTTTAGGCCTAGCCCCTTGTAAAGGTCCGGGTACATTATCTCCACGGCACTGCCCTGGTCCACCATCACCCTCTTTACATCGTACCCTCCTATTCTGAGGGTGATGACTAGTGCATCATCATGGGGTTGGATGGTGCCGATCATGTCTTCGTCCGAGAATCCCATAACCAGCGGGGCACCAGACTTAGGTCTCTTCGGCCCTCGGCTTGACTCCCCTGCTGATGGTCGGCCTACCGACATAACTTTCAATGGCCAGGATCCTGTTCTCCCCGGCGCGGCGAAGACGACGTTTATAGTCCCTAGCGGCGGCTTTGAGGGGTCGTCCCTGCGTGGCCCCGAGCCCGTTTGCCCTCAACCGCTGGAAGGGTGCAGAAGGTGTTTCAGTTTACCATCGCGAACCAGTTGGTCCAGGTGATCCCACAGGCTCCTACAATCCTCCGTGTTATGCCCGTGGTCTTGGTGGTACTGGCAGTAGAGATTATGATTGCGTTTCTCGGGGTTTCCTATCATCTTGTTCGGCCACCTGAAGAATGATTCGTTCTTGATCTTTTCCAGGACCTGGTGTACTGGCTCTTTGAACACGGTGTTGACCGATTGAGGATTCATCGATCCTGATTGTCCGGCAAAATCCCTCCGCGGTTTATTGTAATTGTACCGGTCCGACCGCGAATCTCTCCTCTCCTGAGGGATAACCTTTTCCTTTCCCTTGCCCTGCTGCTGATCTTCTTCAACCCTCTTATACTTCTCTATGCGGTCCATTAGTTGACGCACGTTTGTGACCGGTTTGCCAGATAGGGATGCCCTCAAACCGTGGTCAGTAGGGAGACCGAGCTTGAACGTGCTGAGGGCCATTGCATCATTGTTGCCCTCCACCTCATTGAACATCTCCCAGTATCTGTCTGAATATGCCTTCAAGGACTCGCCTTCCTGCATGGACAAGGATAGCAGCGAAGAGAGAGGCCTGGCCACTCTTCGGCATGTAACAAAACGGGAGCCGAATGCCTGAGTGAGCTCTTTGAAGGAGTTGATGGAGCCTGCCCTCAAACCGTCAAACCACCTCATGGCAACAGGCCCTAGGCTGGAAGGGAAAACCTTGCACATCAGAGCTTCATCTCTGGAGTAGACAGCCATCCTCTGGTTAAAATGACTCACATGCTCCACGGGGTCAGTTTTACCATTGTAGATGGTAAACGTTGGCTGGTTAAAGCGCCGAGGGAGTCTGGCCTCCTCTATCCTGCGCGTGAAGGGTGACTTAGATATCTGATTTAGAGCCCTGTTCATAGCGTCATTCTCCATGTCCTCGCGTGATGGGCTTCTACGCTCCCTTTTACGATGGGACTCCTCTACATAGGTGTAGGACTCGCTAGCTGGTGTCTTAGACTTGCGCTGATAAGAGACATCCTGCTCGTCATCAAGATCATCTTCAGAGTACGAGGAAGCCCGTTTCCTCTTTGCGTGGCGCAACTCCCTCTTTAGTTTTTCCACTTCCAGTTGTAAGTCATGGTTCTTCTCTGCATGGGACATGTGACTTCCGCCCTGTGATTGGCTCTGGCTAAGGCGCACAGTGTGTACACTGCCCTCACGATTTTGCCTCCTCTCTAAGTTGACAAAATGGTCCACGTGTTGGGATGCCCTGGATTCTGCTTGTTGTTCACCTTGTCCTGCCATTATCAACTATTGTTTTCACTCTTGCACAAGCTCTCCCCACAGACGGCGCCAATTGTAAGGTCAGATTCTGCAGCCCAAGCCCAAGAAGGTGTGGATTTGGAGCCCACTGAACCCAAAACAATAAATTTGTAGAGAGTGGGTGAAAGAGCTAGGCTAATAATGAAAATAACAGTATTAAACAGCAACACAAGTGAGAGAATTTGAATTAATGTGTGCTCGGACGGATGTAAGTGTCTCGTCCGAAGAGGTGATTTTCATTGATGAACTTAGGTTACAATTCTTGGAGTTACAGTAAAATACTACACTCTATTCTCTTTCTCATTTTCGATCCCCTTCTATCAGAGACATCTCTCTCTTATATAGTACTGTCTTTCCACATCTTCACCGTCCACTTGTTCATCATCCAGGCGCCCACTTGAGTGCATGTCCCATCACTCTCCCCCTTTAGCTCTGTCTGAGTGGCGGTAGCTGAGAATGCATTGTTCAGGAGTCTTCTCCACATAAATGCGGCCAGGAAGGTAGGTGTAGTGCATTAAATGCGGTGGTTGAAGTCTGTCTCCTTGATATTTCTCTGTTCCTGTTACCTTCTTGCGTGTCCGAGGCTCCTTTCTCTCTTAACACTTGTCAAACAGATCACTTGAACCTCCCACACACGTGTCGGGCAAAACTTCGTCGGATCCGAGGATAACGGACTCCTCGGACATATGAACATCTCCTCGGATAGCGCACGTATTCATCTCCAGACATTCTCCTTTTACATGGGCCTCTGACTGAGTGTCTTAATCTCCTCGGACGAACAGTATTCCTCATATAGGGCCTTGGGCCCAATACGTTGGGTTGGACTTTTTCTCCCCCCACAAGTTCTATTAGCCTACCTGCCTCACCCTCACTCTCTTCATTTCATTTTCTTCCCCTTCAGTCACCATTGCCCTGTTACTCTCACTAAAGCTGTCCTCTTTCTCTTTCATTTCTCATGTACACACACATCAACAAGAACAATCCTATCCCAAACCTACGGCCAAACCATCATAAACATACAAACACAAATGAATACAAACATAAACTCATAGGTACCCACAGATGTTCAAATCAAAATCCACAAATACCCAAATCAAAAATCACAAATACAAACCTTATGCCCAAATCAAATCTGAACCCATGACAACCACCCACATCTCAGATCTAAACCCACCACAGCCACACCACACACGCATACCCATGTCTCAAAAATCAAAACCCTATAACCACATCTTAAATCCAAACTCCACACCCACAAGATAGAGAGAGAAATTTTTTTTTTTCATCTTGCCAAGGAGATAGAGAGAACTCTGCAAATTTGGTGGAGGGTAGAGAGAGGTGCAACGAGAGGACAAGAGAGAGAGGGAGAGCTTTGGCTAGTTGATGGGTTTCGGTCTTCGCCTGGGTATTGTTCTTTTAGATGGAGATCTTTGCTTGGGTATTGTTGTTCTTCAGATGCAAAGGGGAAAAGTACAAATAGGACAAGAGAGAGAGGAGTAAAAAATTTATGAAGAAATGTTGGTTTGTTGCTGGGAGAAGGAGAAAGGGGAAAGAGAAAGTTGTTGGTGCTAAGGACATGAGGTACACATGTCCTTGACGCGGGTCCCACAAAGATGCATGTATTTACAATATGGCCACTGTTACTCGTTTTTCAGAAATTGAAAACAACTGAAATTTGTTTTCAATTTTCGTGACTCAAACTCAATTTTTTGAGAATTGAGTTACAAAAATTGAGTTAGGAAACTCATCCAAACAAAGCAACTGTTGAGGCTCATTTTTTGAAATAGGCAGAAGGCAGCCCAACCCAGAAATACGGGCAGTAGAGAAGCGGCAAACTAAGTAAAACCATTAGGACCAAGCGGCAGGAATAATGGATCACAGGCCCTTAATATAAATGAATGGGTCTTGAGGAAGTAAGTGGGCCTAAAAGGCCCGGAAAGAGAGAAAACAGCACCCATGAGCAGTATATGGTATAGAAAAGTGAGAATGGGCCGCGGCAGGCCCAAAGCAATGTAAACAAAGAAAGTAGGGGATAATGGCAAGCCCATGAACCCCAAGGATGAGAATGAGGAAATTGGGCCAGGGAAGCCCAATTAAGTTAGTAAAAGCCCATGGGATGCGGAGTTAGTAAATGAACCGAGGAAGTCCAAAGGAAGTAAATGGGCTGGAAAGGCCCAAGGGAAAAGAAAGGGACACTGGAGCCCATAAGTGAGAACACCGGTGGTCATATTAAGCCACTGGGGGAAAGAATGGAATAGCAGGCCTGAAAAGAGGCTCAACAGGAACAAATCGCCGCGGCAGGAAATGCCAAGTAATGCGGTAGGAAGCCAAGGCAATTAAAGAATTGGGTTGAAGATAACGCAAAGCCCAGTACTCGGTAAAGCCCAGACCCTATGGGAGTGGGAAATCAGAGTAGCAGCTCGTGAAAAGCCAGAAACGGACGGCAGGCAGTACAGGCAAAGTCTCCAGTCCACGGCAGACGCATGAACAGCAGGCAGATTTCAGACATATGCACGCGCAAGGTCTAGGCACCACCAGCCTGTACCCAGCCAATACGGGACATGGTGGGGTCGTGGGTCAAAGGTAAGAGGGCATGGTTTGGAGGTGGGGAGAGGGGAAGACCTGTTTTGAGGTTCCTACTCAAGCTCTTTCGGGGGATACGTCCTGCTGGGATGACATACCACCCAAAAGAGGCAAGGCTGAGTTGGAACCAATAGGTGCATGCCATGAGGGATAGAGAGAGAGAAACATCACCGCGGCAGGAAGAGGTGTCATGGCAGACTAACAGACAAAATAGTTGTCTTTGTCTGTAACAAGGGAACTCGTAGACGGAACAGTAATGGTCGGCAAGTACACCCAGACCAGACAAAGGTGGTTAAGGGGTAGAATAGTAAAATCCGATCGCGGCAGGCACTATAAGAAAGAAGCCTCTGCCGTGTACAGGGAGGGGGCAATACAACACAACGTAAAAAAAAAAGACTCTGAGACATACTTAGGAAAGCAGGGGAAGCACAATACTAAAAACCACAATTGTGGAAATCACGAAGGAAAGACTAAAAAGGAGAGAAAGATAGAGAGAAAAGAGCAAGTGTTAGTGGCATGCACCGATAGGTCCCTTCCCTTCTCTCCCTCTCAAATCCCTGATCTCTTCTATAATTGTCCTGGGCATTGTCCATTCAGGTCCGCCTCCCTCAAACCCATTAATTTCCACGGCAGGAATTCTTTTCCTCGGAGGTTAATCGTGTTGAGAAGAGACGTTCTTCCTCCTTGACCTTGCTCCCGCGGACCGAACTGAACTTATTTCCTTTATCTGTTGATTAATCTTTATTACCATTTGCCCTTACTATTTTATTTGTCAAAATTGTTAATATTATTGTGATTATGGATCATTTGGTCATTTCCTATTAAAAGAACTATCTAGTCATTCCAGAATACACGGTTCTGTTTTATCAATTGTATCTATTTGCCGCAAGCTTCTCTGAAACAGCTCTGCATGCCGCAAGCACTCTCCTAGCAGACGAGGCATAGTTCGCGCACTAGCCGGCCAAATCGAGTTCCAGTTGGACCGGTCTCGACTCCCGCAACCCAGAACACTTGGGCCTACAATCACAAAGGGGCAGCCCAGCCCAACACAGTAAAAAAAAAAGGCCCCCACAGCAACTTGCTGTGGGACCCACAAAATTCAGAAATTGAGTGATGAAAAATGAGTATTGGATGATGAAAACACTTAAACCAAACAACTCCTTAGTATTTCATTTAACCAAAAAAAGAAAAGAAAAAAAGAAGAAGATTTAGTAATTCATGAATTTAATGTGTTTAAGATGCTAATCATGCTATGTATTTAATATAAGGGTAAAATACATATTTGGTCCCTAACCTTTACACCATATTTCAATTTAATCCCTAACCTTTCAATTGTGTCAATTTGGTCCATAATCTTTCAATTTCATGTCAATTTAGTCATTGCTATTATATCTTAGATGAAAATTGCTAACATGACAAACGGCCAAAATAAAATTTAAGTTTAGTGTCACATCAACGGAAACAAATTTTTTGTTTTAGCTATTAGACACATCATCAATTTTCGTCTAAAAGATAACGACAGAGACTAAATTGACATGGTACTGAAAAGTTAGGGACTAAATTGACACAATTGAAAGGTTAGTGATCAAATTGAAATATAGTATATAGGATACGGACCAAATAAGTAGTTTACCCTTAATATAATTATTATTATTTATTTGGTGAAATAAAATTTTATTGACACAACATCGTGTGCAACTTAAATAAAAGGAATAAGAAGATATTGATTCTAAAAGAACTTTGGAGTAGAACATTTATAATAAAACTATAAAATTGGTGTTCAAATTCTAACTCTTGTTGTAACTATCGAATTATTTAAAAAAAAAATTAGAACAAGCAAATAAAATCAATCACCTCTATAATATAAATTAAAATTAAAATAAGATTGTGAATTAGACTAATGGATTTTATTTATTTTTGGATTATGACCAATGGATTAAAACGGTCATTAATTAGATAAGTGTTGCAAAAGAATATCAGCCTTTCTTTTATTTAATGTTACTGGTATACTTATTATCTGCTAATCAAATAGATTGCTAAATCCTAAATGCATTCACAATGTGGAGTTTTGAACATAATTTACTCATTCCCATTGTAAGGGGGTGGGCTTGGCTTGGGGTATTGGGTAAGCTCCTGCCGCACTAGGCCCGGGTAGTTTCTGGGTGAGGAGTTGGGACCGGCCCAATTGGAGCACACCTTGGCCCGGCTTGTGCACAATCTTTGCCGCCTCTGCCAAAGTTCATTTAAGAGCTCACAGCAAGCAGAGTTATTGTTGACAAGTTATGGCTGGCAGACATAAAATAGAAAACGTAAAGAAAAATGCATTCACTGTTTCTTCCGCAACGAACAAGATAAAATGACTTAAAGGCCTTGCTTTTAAAGAAAAACGCTTAAACAAAATAATAGAGCAAAATTAGTAGAGTAAAATAACGGGTTTGCCATATTTAGTATTGCCGCAGGATTCCAACCACGGAAGGGAAAACTACTCCCTCAACGCAAGTAACTTCACTTGGTGAAATTAATTGTTTTGAGAGGACAGCCCCAAATGGTATATGCCCAGGTATAGATTTTGTATTGCCTTTTGAGGACAAGGCTATTGAGGGAGAGAGGGGGTTAACCCATTTGGGTGCATGCCTGCCATAAGCACTCTGTTTTTTTCTTTCTTAGAATTTCCTTTTCTCTGTTTTCTTTCTTTCGATTCTTTTCTCTCTGTTTTCTCTCTTTCAATTCTTTTCTCCCTGTTTTTTCATCACCTTTCGTTACCCCCTCCTCCTATTGCACATAGCCGTGGGTCCCTTATATGGGGCCTGCCGTGGCCGATTTTACTGTTCTAGCCTTTCTATGACCCTATTCTGCTATCGTAGCCTTTTGCCATCTACTTACCGAGTCAAATGGTTCTGATCCACCATTGACCCGTGGCTTTCAGACAACGAAGCTTCCTTCTCTACTTCGTCCAGTGTGTCCTCTCTCTCTCGGTCTCTCATGGCATGTACCCAGCGGTTCTTACCCACCCTTGCCTCTTTTGGGTGGCATGTCATCCCAGCAGGACTGTGCCCACCGAAAGAGTCTGGGCAAGAAACGCAAAATGGATTCCCGCTCCTCTCCCCACCGCCAGACCATGCCCTCACCCATGACGTCACCCTTTCCCATAGTGGCTGGGTATAGGCTGGCGATGCCTGGGTCGTTCGCATGCGTTACCTTATTGATGTTTCATTCGTTTGCCGAGGTCTGAAAATGGGTGCACATATCCTGCCGTGCGCTTTTTGGCATTTTCTGATGTGGATTGTTTTTCTGGCAAGCCAATGCCCATGTGTTGTCCCTTTCTTTGGAGGGTTGAGCTCTGTAGTGGGCTTCCCTTTAGTTTGGGCGTTTTGCTTTGTGGCTTTGCGCCTCCTGCCACGCCAGGTTTGCTATTCCTGCTGCTCAACTCAATCCTGCTGGGCTCTTTCGAACCTGCCGTGTTCTTTCCTTCTCAGTAGCCCAGTATGCTTGCTGGGCTTCTTTTTCATTTCTTGCGGGCTCCAATGTCCCTTGTTTTTCTTGTGGGCATCCTTGGCCCATTGGTTTTGTTTTACACATGGATTTTTGCTAACTCACTTTGGGCTTCCTTGGCCCAATTTTCTCTTTATCCTTTTGGGCTTATGGGTTCTCCATTTGCCTGTTACTCTCTTTTTTCTTATTACAGTGGGCCTGCTGTGACCCATTCTTTCTTTTCCCTCATCCTTTTCATGGATTTTGTTTCTTTTCTCTTTCCGGGCCTATTCAAGCCCATTTGCTTCTTCTGGACCCATCTCATGGACCCTTGAACCATTCATATGCCTTCTTTTTTCTTTTTTTGCTGTTTCTTTCAGTTTGCCCGCAACTCTAGGCCTTGGGCCTGCTGGGCTTCATAAAATGAGCCTCAACACCCATCAAACTCAAACGAAGCTGAACTGTTTGATTGTCAAAACATTGAACCGAGTTCATTTAAATAATATTACCCATCAAACTCAAACGAAGCTGAACTGTTTGATTGCCAAAACATTGAACCGAGTTCATTTAAATAATATTACCCATAATGTTTTTTCTTTTTTTAAGCCTACATGAAAATTGTTGATAGTTTTTTTTTTTAAGATTTAAAAAAAAAATGTTGACACTATTTTTGCATTATGATTTAGGAGTGACAGGGTCAAAAAGCCTTTTATCTTAGTGATATAACTTGCATTTCTTTATTATGAGAACCAACGACTTTAAGCTTGACATCTTGGACCAATAAGCCTGACATCTTGGACCAATAAGCCTAACAAAAACCCAATAATAATTTCTATCATAATTGTCATGTCGGCCATGGTTGATGTAAAAATCACCGTACGTTTTTAAGCCACCATGATCATATTACACAGAGAAAAGAAATCATTTTGGGCATCAATCCGTCAAAAACATGGAATTCGGTGGCAAATAAAATATAGCTAAATTTAATTTTTAAAATCTGTAACTATTCATTTATTTATAAGAATTAAAATTTTAAGCACCATATTTTTCTTTGAATTTACAAGAAAACAATATAGGAAATAATCGACCACTCAAACTTAATCAAATATTTAGCCACCAATAATAGGTTCAAATAATTCGGAAAAACAAAGCAATAAAGGGTAAACTATGTGTTTGATTCTTATTTTATAAACTATATTTCAATTTAGTCCTTAACATGTGTCAATTTGCTCTTTAACCTTTTGATACTATGTCAATTTAGTCTCTACCGTTATTTTTTGGATGAGAATTGATAATGCGTCTAATGATCGAATAAAAAATTAATTTTTTTTAATGTGACAATACACTAAAATTTTATTTTAATGGTTTGTCATATCATTAATTTTCATTCAAGATATAACGACATGGACCAAATTGACACGACATTAAAAAATTAGGAACTAAATTGACAAAATTAAAAGGTTAATAACCAAATTGAAATATAATGTAAAAAATAAAGACCAACTATATAGTTTACCCAACAATATATAAATAGGTTTGAAGTTGGAAATAGACAAATAGTCAAAATAATTGATCCATTAGAAAACATAACTTATGTAAGACGTGGAAACGACCCGTCGTCTTTTCATGGGTTCCACTCTTTCTATAAGCTTCTTATAGACTTTAATACTTTGTTTTTTCAAGTCTCCTTGCCCGTTAGGTTTGGGAATTGGGAAGTTGCCAATGCCATTAGCCATTAGTCATTAGTCATTAGTCATTAGTCATTTCCTTGACTTCTAGACATTGAAGAGGAAAATTATTGTGGGACCTCAGATGCTCCTCATTGACCAAGTTTTGTTCTCCATTATTCCATTTATAGCCCCATAACTACGAAATTGGTAGATTCATATGTAAAGAATAAGAAACTACTCATAACTTAGCACGTTAGTGTTATAAAACAAAATTGTAAAATAGTTTGTGATCCATCATTTCTATAACTATGAGAGGGTATCAATTTTGTCCTCTGTGTCATAGGACATGGGTTCCACTCCACGTGAAATGTCCATTACAATTAAAATGATATTTAATGAGATCTCTCTCTCTAGCATACGTGAACACCACATGTACAAATCTCACACGTGATAAGAGGGTACCCTCTTGTAAACAAAAGTAGGACAATCTTTTACCTAATAGAACCAACAATTATTTAATAATTCAACACCTATAATATCTTTCTAATAATTGGTGGGTTCTACATAATTACAATACCCTTTTGTTTTAATGATCCGTACGTTTTTTTTTTTTGAAAGGTTTTAATGATCCGTATGTTAAAGTGTACGTTTAGAACTCCCATAGTTTTGGTAACTTTTATTAAAAGCTACAATTTTTTTTGTCAAACAAACACTAAAATCAACTATAAACTTCTCCTATTAAACCCCTCTCTTTCTCTCTCTCTCTCAAAAGAAGAATTCATGTGTGAAAATCATGTAAAAAATCATACTCCCATAGTTTTGGTAACTTTTATTAAAAGCTACAATTTTTTTTTGTCAAACAAACACTAAAATCAACTATAAACTTCTCCTATTAAACCCCTCTCTTTCTCTCTCTCTCTCTCTCAAAAGAAGAATTCATGTGTGAAAATCATGTAAAAAATCATCGTTGTTTTACTATTTTTCCCCCTGTTGAATGTACAAATTGAGCCCAAAAATTCCATACAAAATTAGTAAGGGCCCTGGGCCCATACGGTCAGCAATGAAACAGTGTCCACTAGTTTTTTTTCTTCAATAATCTAGATTGATTGAGAAGAAAGAAACTCCAAAAAGTCCAACCCATCTGCCTTTACCAAAGGAGAAATTATTAGGTCTACCAAAAAGATTGTTGATGTGGTCTTCCCAACCAATGAGACGATGCCATTTATGTAAATATGTGAGTGAGTTTTCTAATCAGTACAAGGAATAAAAAATAAAAAATTACCAAGTTATGTCACATTTGTATAAATAATAATATTTTATTAGTTAGAAGGTCAGAGAAGACCATGCGAGTAATTATTTTGGTGGACTTAATAATTTCTCCTCCCAAAAAGAATATAAACCTAGCCTCCTTGGGATGGAGTGCGACTGACGGTCACGGGCTAGGAGTAGTACAGTACAGCTAGGGGTGGCAATTTTTACCCATATCCATGAACCCACCCATTACCCACCTTATTTGGATAAGTCTTAACCCAAACCATTTGAATATTTGAGTTAAATGGGTAAAGACCCATTTGGTTATTTAATTAGATGGGTCTAAATGGATAAATCCACTAATACCCACTAAACCCATCTAAAATTTAAATAAACAACTTAAAATCTAAATTTATAAAAAATGACCAAAATACCTCTGAAACCTAATAAATGACCAAAATACTCCCAAAATCCAAAAAATTACCAAAATACCTCCAAAACCCAAAAAATGACCAAAATACCCCAAAATCAAAAAATTACCAAAATACCCCCAAAACAAAAAAAATGACCCAAATACCCCTGAAACCCAAAAAATGACCAAAATACCCCCAAAACCTAAAAAATGAACAAAATACCCCCAAAACCCAAAAAATGACCAAAATATCTCCGAAACCAAAAAAATGACCAAAATACCCCCAAAACCTAAAAATTACCAAAATACCCTCAAAATCTAAAAATTACCAAAAAAATGACCAAAATACCCTCAAAAACCCATAAAATGACCAAAATACCCCCGAAACCCAAAAAATGACCAAAATACCCCCAAAACCAAAAAATTACCAAAATACCTCTAAAACCCAAAAAATGACCAAAATACCCCCAAAACCCAAAAAATGACCAAAATACCTTCAAAATCTCTAAAATGAGCAAAATACCCCCCCAAAACCTCTAAAATGTCCAAAATATCTCCAAAACCCAAAAAATGACCAAAATGCCCCCGAAACCTAAAAATGACCAAAATACCCTCAAAACCCAAAAAATGACCAAAATACCTCCAAAACCTCTAAAATGAGCAAAATACCCCTAAAACCCAAAAAATGACCAAAATGCTTCCTAAACCTAAAAAATGACCAAAATACCTTTGAAACCTATAAAATAGCTAAAATACCTCCGAAGTCTGAAGAAATTACCAAATTACCCCGTAACCTAAAAAATGACTAAAATACCTCCAAAACCCATAAAATTACCAAAATACCCCCTAAACTTAAAAAATGATCGAAATACCCTGAAACCTAAAAAAAAGGACTAAAATACCCCCCCGAAACCTAAAAAATGACCAAAATACCCCAAAAACCTAAAAAAATGACCGAAATACACTCGAAACCTAAGAATTACCAAAATACACCCTAAACCTAAAAAATTACCAAAATACCCCCTAAACCTAAAAAATGACTGAAATACCACTGAAACCTAAAAAATTACCAAAATACCCTGAAACCTAAAAAATGATCGAAATACCCCAAGACCTAAAAAATGACTAAAATAATCCCAAAACCTAAAACAATAGCCAAAATACCCCAAAAACCTAAAAAAATGATCGAAATACCCCCAAAACCTAACAATTACCAAAATACACCCTAAACCTAAAAAATTACTAAAATACTCCTTAAACCTAAAAAATGACTGAAATACCTCGAAAACCTAAAAAATAACTGAAATACCATTGAAACCTAAAAAAATTACCAAAATACCTTGAAACCTAAAAAATTATCGAAATACCCCCAAAACCTAAAAAATGACCAAAATAACCCCAAAACCTAAAAAAATGATTGATAAAAACCCCTGAAACCCAAATTATGACCAAAATACCGCTAAACATGTAAGATGACCAAAATACACCTGAAACATCCAAAATTATCGAAATAGAGGTTTAGGGTATTTTGGATGTTTCCAGGATATTTTTGACAAATTAAAGGTTCTAAGAGTCTTTCAATCATTTTATAGGTTTCGAGGGAATTTCAGAAATTTGTTAGGCTTCGAGGGAATTTCTCGGGGTTATTTTGATCATCTTTTAGATTCTAAGGGTATTTTAGTCATTTTTTAGGTTACGAGGGCATTTTTGTCATCTTTTAGTTTTAGGGTTATTTCAATAATTTTTAGATTTTTTGGTTATTTCGATAAATTTCTAGGGTTCAGAAGTATTTTGGTAATTTTTAGGTTTTGGGGCATTTTGGTAATTTTTTAGGTTTCGGGGGTATTTTGGTCATTTTTAGGTTTTGAGGATATTTTGGTCATTTCTTGGGTTTCGGGGGTATTTTGGTATTTTTTTTTAAGTTTTAGGGGTATTTTGGTCATTTTTTGGGTTTCGGGGGGTATTTTGGTCATTTTTAGGTTTCAGGGGTATTTTGGTCATTTTCAGGTTTCGAGGGTATTTTGGTCATTTTTTTTGAGTTTCGAGAGTATTTTGGTCATTTTTTGAGTTTTGGTCATTTTTAGGTTTCGAGGGTATTTTGGTCATTTTTTGGGTTTTGGAAGTATTTTAGTCATTTTTTGGGTTTTGGGAGTACTTTGGTCATTTTTGGGTTTTAGAAGTATTTTGGTCATATTTAGGTTTTGGGAGTTATTGAGATTCAAAATTATTCACAGTCTAAGGCCCAAATAAATAGCACATTGGGCTAATTTCATGGAAATGAAGCTAGAGAAAAAAAAAAAAAAAGGGCTAGGCTCGCGTAATGAAGAAAAGAGAAAAAGAAAGAAGAAAAGGGTGAGAGGTCCAAAGAATTGGGATCCCAAGACCCATGGAAGAACATACTTTAAAATACATGAAGCAAAGGAAAGGCCTAGCTGGCCAGGATCAATAAACCAAAAAAATCCCAATAAGAAGAGCTGGGTCGAGATCCCAGAAGTTACCAGAGTTCGGGGATCCCTGGGACCCGCAACACGGTCTAAGTAAGATTAAAGCAGGTTCAAAGGAAAAAAGGGATAAAAGACAAAGAGCATGCGGGTCTCATGTGCCCAGACATGCAGTGGGATCAGAAAGTACAAAGCAAAACATTCATGAACGAAGGAGTTGTGCCTCAAGGAACCAAGAATGAGAAAACCATAAGAAGAGGTAATTGGAAGGGAGCTTTCGACCCAGCAGTAAAAGATTCCAACTATTTGGGAAAATAACAAGGATGGAGTGTAACCAAAAGCTGGAAAGGTGAAAGAAAGGGCTAAATAGCTGAAGATTAGCAACTTGAGGGGATCTTGAAATGGAAAATCAGCTAGGGGCTTTCAGCTTGGTCGCACCAAACGGAAGAAGTTATGAGAAAAAAGGAAACGACTAGCCCCTGAGTAAACTGACACAGCATGAACTCTGAGAGGCAAATGGGAGAAATCACTGGTACCCCGGAACCCTAGAGCTGCACTATAAAAGAAAGGGGAAACCCATGCTGAAGGGCATTCATTTTTCATTCATTGATCTTTATTTAGGCATTCTTCGCCATTTTTCTGGATTCCTAGAAAAGATATAGAGCCATAGAAAGAACTCTGTAAAGTTCAAGGAAAAACAGAGGAACTGCTCCCGGTATCCCAGAGATAGCCACTATAGCACATACTCGGATTCAAAAAATTCAAATTTTGCAAGTCTTGGAAGCTTGAATAGCTATCAAAGTCTGTAATTTTTGAACTTAGTTGAACCTTGTATCACGTCTTAGTGAGCACTGTAATCATAACTAAAGAAAATTAATAAAATGCCTCTCACTAACTCGAGGATCCCTAACCTTTTTTTTTTACTGTATTTTTATTGTTGTGCATTTCCTTGCTATTTGAACTGTCACTCAATACAGATATTTTCGCTTGTTAGTTTATTTGTATTGTAGGGAGCTTGCTTTATGCACCACTTGGTTCTTAAACAGCCTTTTAACTACGATGAACCAAGCCCAGTCCACTAAGAACAATTATTTGGCCCAGGATCCTTGGGCCGCTGTGTCGAGAAAAAAAGGCACTCTCACAGGGGTATTTTGGTCATTTTTAGGTTTTGAGGGTATTTTGGTCATTTTTTGGGTTTTGGAAGTATTTTGGTCATTTTTAGGTTTCGGGGATGTTTTGGTTATTTTTTTTGGGTTTTTGGGGGTATTTTGGTCTTTTTTTGGGTTTCGGGAGTATTTTGGTCATTTTTTGGGTTTCGGGGGTATTTTGGTCATTTTTTGGGTTTTAGGGGGTATTTTGGTCATTTTAAAGTTTTTGGAGGTATTTTGGTCACTTTAGTGGTTTTTAAGCATATATGGTGATTTTAGAGATATCGGGGATATTTTGGTCATTTTAGAAGTTTCATGGATATTTTGCTCATTTTAGAGATTTTGGGGATAATTTTGAATGTCTAAGGATATATTGGTGATTTTGGAAGAGTATGGGTATTTGTATCATTTTAGGTATTTAACGGTATTTTGGTAATTTTGGAGGTCAAGAGGGTATTTAAGTAGTTTTAGAGGTATTTGGGTCATATTGGGTTAAATGGGTGGGTTACAAATTAAATGAGTTGGGTTGGTAATGGATAATTAATTTAAATATAAACGGGTCATAAATGGATAAATGGGTAATTACACATCCAACCCATTTATGATCCAACCCGCCCATTTGCCATCCCTAACAACCCACAATATATATATATATATATATATACACATACAATTTCTTTGATTTTTTTTTTTTTTGGCTACATTTTTGTTTTCATGAAGGTCCACTATTGTATGGCATATGCAACAACAGGTGGTTCTATGATTATATCCCTTTCTTTAAAATACTCCCCCTTTCTCTAATATAGATTGGATATCTCATGTCCTTTATTTGTCTAAAAATTTATCAATTGAGTCAGTTAATACCTTCTACTTTTTTTTTTTAATATATCAAAACTTGTAATCAATAAAAGTAATAAATAAATAAAAACTTGTTGCATGACATGTTAAGGGTATAAATTCCATCTAGATTATTTTATTCTATATCATGTTTTATAGAATAAGCAACCTTTCTGTTGATGTTACTCATGAATCACGATGACAAAATTGAGGGGCAAAACTTCCACTTATCAATGCCAATGAAAAATTAAAGTAAAAAAAAAAAAAAAAAAATTATATATATATATATAGAAAACAACTTCACATTATAATCGTAGGTTGAATGTCTATAGTAGTCCATTTTTGTTTTATAAATACTTTTAAAGAGTAATGTTACCTAACGAAATTTTTTTTATAACAATTGAGTTAGAAGAATTTTACTAGTTCGTAGGCACACAACTAACATAACTTATGTTATTTTAATAATCACTAACAACTTGTTGTTAGGCATCTCTATTAGGTGCGTGTACTGATGATGAAGTGTGTGTGTTTGTGACTGCTGGACTGTGCGTAGGGAAGTGCACTGCTTACCTGGAGTTAGTTAGTTAGTTGATGACAGTTGGAATAGTTGGTTAGTTAGTTACAAATTGGATGTATAAAATGTGTGTAATTGGCTAATGGAAGGATATGTCCAGATTTGCTTATATCTCTCTCGTTTCTTTCTCTAAATTCTTTACAATTCTTCTATGCTCTGTTCTTGGAGGACCAGATCCCCTCGAAGTGATCTACTAAAAATCAATCCCTAATTCTGAATCTTAACATTGGTATCAGAGCCTAGTGAATCCCAATACACCACCATGACGGAAACACGATCAAATTCCCAAAACACAGAGAAAATCTCCACCATGTCCAAGGTTTTGGACTGCCATGAACAGACCTTACAAGAGATTCAGAAGCAATTGCAAACCCTCAATTCGTTTATGCAAAGACTAGCTGAGAACGATGAAAGACGTCTTAATTCTTCCAGCAATGAATCACGATCTCTTCAAATTGGGAATGCCATCAACCTAGAATCTTCTTCAGTGTGTACCATCAAGAATTTGAGGCTGGATTTTCCTCGGTTTCATGGTGAAGACCCAACTTGTTGGATTTACAAAACCCATCAGTTTTTTTCATTCCATGGTACTCCAGAACATCAGAAAGTACTCATGGCTTCTTATCATCTCGATGGAGAAGCTCTCATTTGGTTTCAAGATTCGGAACAAGCAGGTGGCTTTGTTAGTTGGGAGGTTTTTATCAAAGCTCTGCAAACACGTTTTGGTACCTCAGCCTATGATGATCCAATGGAAGCACTCACTAGGCTGAAGCAGACTACTTCTGTGGTTTCCTACAAAGGTAACTTTGAAATCCTTTCTAACAGAATTAAAGGATTGTCTGAGTCTCACAAACTTAGTTGTTTTTTGAGTGGTCTAAAAGATGAGATTAGATTGCCTGTGAGGATGTTAGTTCCTAAGTCCCTTAATGATGCATTTGGGCTAGCTAAGATTCAAGAAGAGTTCTTATTTAGTAACAGGAAGTCTTTTAAGCCTGTAACCGATGTTAGTAGACCTTCTATTTTGGGGTTACCTAAGTTGGAAGGTAGGAATGATTCTAAGGTTAAGCTGCCATTGCAAAAGCTAACCAGTGCTCAGATGGAGGAGAGAAGGAAACATGGCTTATGTTATAATTGTGATGAGAAATGGCATTTAGGACATAAGTGTAAAGGGGCAAAACTGTTTTTGTTAGAGGGTTGGATGGATGTTGAGCATTGTTCTGATGCACAATTAGTGGAATTAGAGGAAGATGGGGTGGTGTTGGGACCTCAAGAGCAAGGGAAAGCATCTGACCATGTACCTGCTGAGATCACCTTGTATGCTCTGGTGGGTAATCCATCTGCTCAGACTATGAGGGTGAAGGGTAGAATCAAGAATCATGAGGTTGTGTCTCTCATTGATTCTGGGAGCACACACAACTTTTTGGATGCTGCTGAGTTGTTTACTCTGAATTTACCATTAGATACTTCCCAAATTTTAGAGGTTAAGGTGGCTGATGGCAATACTATTAAGACTCTAGGGGTTTGTCATGGGGTGACCATTATTATCCAAGGGTCTACGTTTGTGGTGGATTTCAATGTGCTGCAATTAGGGGGCTGTGCAGTGGTCCTTGGTACTCAGTGGCTGAGCACATTGGGTGCTATTGTATGGGATTTTAAACTTTTAACCATGAGGTTTTCCTATTTGGGTAAAGGGGTGTTTCTGCAAGGCATGCAGCTGTCAACTTCAAGCTTTTCAGAGGCAGACAGCTTGTTCTCTCATGGTGAAAAAAAGGGGTTGGTTCTTCATATTTCTGCTGTCACCAGATCCAGTCCTGAGGATCAGCCCTTGCTGCCTGCAGCTTTGTCAGATCTTTTGGCTAAATTTCCCAAGGTGTTTGAAATTCCTACTGCCTTACCCCCAATCCGTGGGCATGAACATCAAATTGTGTTACAAGATGGCAGCCCACCAGTCTGTGAAAGACCCTACAGGTACCCTTATTTCCAAAAGTCTGAAATTGAGAAAATTGTAAATGAATTGTTAGAACTTGGTTCAATACAACCTAGCCAAAGTCCTTTTTCCTCACCTGTTTTACTTGTTAGAAAGGCTGATGGTAGTTGGAGGATGTGCATTGATTATAGAGCACTTAATAAGGCTACCATTAAGGATAAATTTCCAATTCCTGTGGTAGATGAGTTGCTAGATGAACTTGCAGGTTCTACCATTTTTTCTAAGTTGGATTTGAGGTCAGGATATCACCAAATCCGCATGAAACCAGAGGATGTTCCTAAAACAGCCTTTAGGACCCATGAGGGGCACTATGAGTTCCTTGTAATGCCCTTTGGCCTAACAAATGCTCCTTCAACATTTCAGGCTCTCATGAATGCTATTTTTAGGCCTTATTTGAGAAAATTTGTACTGGTTTTCTTTGATGATATTTTGGTCTTCAGTTCCAACTTTTCTGACCATCTCTCTCACTTGAAGACTGTGTTAGAGGTCCTACAATCTCATCAGTTGTATGCTAAGCAATCTAAATGTGTGTTTGGGTGTGCTGAGGTTGAGTATTTAGGCCATATCATCTCTGGTAGTGGGGTAAAAGCTGATCCTAAGAAGACTTTAGCTATGCAACAGTGGCCAATTCCTCAAAACATTAAGTCTTTGAGAGGGTTTCTTGGTCTCACAGGTTACTACAGAAAATTTATCAAAAATTATGGAGCTATTGCTCAGCCTTTAACTGGTCTTCTCAAAAAGGATGGGTTTCATTGGACAGACAAAGCTCTTCTTGCTTTCAATGAACTCAAGGCTGCAGTAGTTCAGCCTCCAGTGTTGGCTCTCCCAGATTTTTCAAAGCCCTTCATCATTGAGTGTGATGCCTCAGGGTATGGGTTAGGGGCTGTTTTGATGCAAGAACAGAGGCCCATTGCTTATCACAGCCAGGCTTTGAAGGGAAAACATCTTCATTTGTCTGCTTATGAGACTGAATTGCTTGCTTTGGCCACGGCAGTCAAGAAATGGAGGCCTTACTTGTTGGGCAGGCCCTTCATTGTTAGAACTGATCATCAGAGTTTGAAGTTCTTATTGGAGCAGAGAATTGCCACACCAGCTCAGCAGAAGTGGTTGGCTAAGTTGCTGGGGTATGCCTTCATAGTTGAATACAAAAAGGGGATTGAAAACAAAGTGGCAGATGCCCTTTCAAGGAGGTCTGACTATCTGCCTATACCAGATCAGCATGAGGAGTCCCCTAAGATTAGCTGTATGTTGCTTATCTCAGTGCCCGATCCTAGTTGGTTGCATATTCTTCGAGATAGTTATGCTCAAGACCAGTTTATGCAGCAACTGATTCAGTCCATTCAAGCTGGTACTGCTTCCAAAGGATTCACTTGGCAAAATAATTTGGTTTTCTTTAAGGGTAGATTTTTCTTGGGTCCTCAATGTCCTTTAAAAACTCAAGTGTTGCAGCTGGTTCACAGCAGTCCTGTGGCTGGGCACTCAGGTTTCCTTAAGTCATATCAGAGGGCTAAGAGGGAATTTTTCTGGCATGGAATGAAGGCTGACATCAAGGCTTTTGTAAGAGAATGTGATGTGTGTCAACGGATTAAGTCTGAGACATCTGTCCCAGCTGGGTTGCTTCAGCCTTTGGAGATTCCTACCACTCCTTGGACAGATGTAAGCTTAGATTTTGTTGAAGGTTTACCAAAGTCTCAAGGGTATGAGGTCATTTTGGTTGTAGTAGATAGGTTAACAAAATACTCTCATTTTGTTCCCCTCTCTCATCCCTATTCTGCAGCCAAGGTAGCTTCTTTATACATGCACTATATCTTCAAATTGCATGGTTTGCCAGCTTCTATTGTAAGTGACAGGGATGCCACATTCACTTCTTTGTTTTGGTCAGAGTTATTTAGGCTGCAAGGAACTACTTTGGCTATGTCCACTGCCTACCATCCTCAAAGTGATGGTCAAACCGAAATTGTCAATAGAAGTTTGGAGCAATACTTAAGGGCCTTTACTAGTGACACTCCTCATAAATGGGTTGAATGGCTGCCTCTAGCTGAATTTTGGTTTAATTCCAATTTTCATACTAGTTTGAAGTTAACCCCTTTTGAAGCTCTATATGGCTTTCCACCCCCTACAATGCAAACTTATGTACCAGGTACTACAAGGGTGGCTGCTTTGGATACCTTATTGAGTCAAAGGGAAGCTATTATGGTTACTCTTCGAGCCAACTTAGCTGCTGCCCAGGAGAGGATGAAAGCACAGGCAGATAAGCATAGACAGAGCAGAGCTTTTGAGGTGGGTGATTGGGTTTATTTGAAGTTACAGCCCTATAGACAGCGTACTTTGGCCTATAAGGGCAAGTGGAAGTTATCTCCCAGATTCTTTGGACCTTTTCAAGTTCTTCAGAAGGTGGGAGCTGTGTCATACAAGTTGGATTTGCCTCCTGAAGCCAGAATCCATCCTGTCTTTCATGTTTCTTGCTTAAAACAGAAGCTGGGTCAGCAAGTTCATCCCATTCCTACCCTACCCCCTGTGGATGCTGAAGGTCAGGTATGTGTGGAACCAATCAAAGTGTTGCAGTCCAGATCCAAGTCTTTAAGGTCCAGGGTAATTACTGAAGTCCTGGTTCAGTGGTCTGGTTGTGCTGCTGAAGATGCTACCTGGGAAGTTTTGCATCAGCTTCAGTTGTCATTTCCCCACCTTGTGGGCAAGGTGCTCTAAATAGGAGGGGGTAATGTTAGGCATCTCTATTAGGTGCGTGTACTGATGATGAAGTGTGTGTGTTTGTGACTGCTGGACTGTGCGTAGGGAAGTGCACTGCTTACCTGGAGTTAGTTAGTTAGTTGATGACAGTTGGAATAGTTGGTTAGTTAGTTACGGATTGGATGTATAAAATGTGTGTAATTGGCTAATGGAAGGATATGTCCAGATTTGCTTATATCTCTCTCGTTTCTTTTCTCTAAATTCTTTACAATTCTTCTATGCTCTGTTCTTGGAGGACCAGATCCCCTCGAAGTGATCTACTAAAAATCAATCCCTAAATTCTGAATCTTAACACTTGTGACCTTCACGGTTTTAAAATTGTTTGTAATTTTTTTTTTTTTTTTTGTTGGTGTCTCTAAATTTATTGTATTGGCAAATGCATTAACCACAAAACCCAATTAGCTAACCTTGGTCAGTCCGGTCTCAAAAGGTTATTTTCCTTTATATATTATGTGTCAATCTTAATTCGTAAAACACCTATAAAAGTATCTAGAAGAATTACGTTTGTTTGATCATCAAAAAAAAAAAAAATTACATCTATTTTTCCATGGATCTAGGAGAATTACTTGGTCGGAAGGCTTAGGGGGTGTTTGGTATTGTTGTTTAAACAACAGTTTCAGTGTTTGAATTTTCACAAAATAACAACAATGTTACTAAATATCCCTTACCAAACAGGCCCTTACTCTAATACAATAATGTTATAACTCTAGAAATACAAATTCTTTTTTTTCCAGCTATTGAGATAACATGATATATAAGTGGTGATAATAAATTTTGTGTTGCTAGTTGGCTCATGTGAAAATGAAGTTATCTATATTAATACTAAAAGCTTAAGTGTAGCATTTAATATTACTATGCTCATGTTGAGCCACACTAATAGCCATGTCATTTCTATCATATTTTTTTTTTGTATTTGTCCAACAATTTAAAAATAATTTCTATCAATTTTAAAATACTAAAAAATATAAAATAAATCCCACCCTCTATCTTTACCATAAAACCCACTTCTTATCTATATCTCTCTCTCAACTCATCATCTTCCTCTTCTCAAAAAAATAAAATAAAATAAAATAACACATCATCTTCCCACCAAACAAATTGCTAATGTTTCTCCTATTAATGACTTCACCATTAAATCTCAATTGCCTTAAATTCAACAATCAATTCTCTCTCTTTCTCTCTCTCTTTTTGACTTATCATCTCCTTATATCCACCATAAAGCCCACTTCTTATCTATATCTCTCTCTCAACTCATCATCTTCCTCTTCTCAAAAAAAAAAAAAAAAATATCATCTTCCCACCAAACAAATTCCTAATGTTTCTCCTATCGATGACTTCACCATTAAATCTCAATTGCCTTAAATTCAACAATCAATCTTCTCTCTCTCTTTCTCTCTCTCTCTTTGACATATCATCTCCTTATTTTATGGTTTGTGCTAGATTGTTTTTTACGATGTTGTAATACTGTGTATTTTTTTTTTTCACTTTTCAATTTTTAGTCTTTTTCTTTATATTCATGTTTACAATTTTTCTATACATAATTGCATTTTAACCATTAAAATTGTTTGTGTCTAAAAAATTGGAATGCATTTGATTGATTTAGTACATGTGAAACAATTAAGCTCTTTTTTTCTTTTTTGGTTTGGTAATGTTTTGTTTTGTATTATCTGTTACTATGTCTGGATTCGATAGATAGAAAATAAATAGTATAGTTTTAATGGTTCCTTTATTTTTTTAATCTATGACAAACTAACTTTCTCCTAGCCTCCTCCACAATAAAAATCATTTAATGCATTGATGTTAATGTTATGGTATTTGTTCATCAATATTAGCCCAATTGAAGGAGCTTTCTTAACGGACCAACTAATAAAGAGTTTTTTTTTTTTTTAGAAGAGTCAAATAAAGAAGTTAATAATTGATTAAGGTAAGGGAGTCATTAATTAACACATGGCAGCCATTTTAAAACGGCTTCTCTCCCTATCAAAATCATTTGCCTCCTTTTGTATTTAAAACCCACTGATTTAATTTTTTTTATATATAAATTTTGAATTGCTTTCTTTCCACCCTATAAGTCACCAAATTACAAATAGAATTCGAAACTCCCTTTGAGTTCAATTTTTTCTTTTCTTCCCCCTCAACTTCTTTGCTTTTTAGCTACAAATTTTATGGTTTGTGCTATATATATATATTTTACGATGTCGTAATACATTGTTTCTTTTTTCCAATTGTGAATTGTTAGTCTATTTCTTTATATTCATGTTTAAAATTTTCCTATACATAATTTCATTTTAACCATTAAAATAGTCTAAAAAATTGGAATGCGTTTTATTAATTTAGTACATGATCATTTCTCTCCCATTTATTTATTTATTTTTTCTGAATGGCTTTGTTATTTGTTCTATTTATGGCTACTATATAAATTCTTGCTAATTTTCTTTAGTCTCATCTAAATCTATGCTAATTTCTAACTTCTTAGGATACTTTGGAAGAAGATACAAAATCTTCTACATATTATGATCGATAGGTATGGAGCATATGGTGTTCCTCTTTTTCTTTGTATTTGAGATTATAACTTAGCTTTGTATGGTTTAGTATTTGTGATGGAAAAATTTCAATTATCAATACATGTTTGTTTTTTATATCTACTACATATCAAAGGTACCTCTCTCTCTCTCTCTCTCTCTCTCTCTCTCTCTCTCTCTCTCTCTCTTATTTAGATTTCTCTATAATCTTGACATTCTATTTGTTTTAATGCTTTATGATAGGCATTTTACAAGTTCTGGAAGTTCTTGGATTAATTAGAATGGAGAAAGTTAATATATGAAGATTGATAAGTATTGTCAAGATAATAACAATAGTTTTTTATGTCAGTAAAGCAATTTGAATAACATAGCTTAAATGATAAATGGTTATTAGGTTGTCTATATGCTGGTATTACTAATCAAATTCTCTTACATTATTTCACTTTTTGCATTATTGGTTCTATATCATATCTATGTGCATATCAATAGAGGATAAGATTTGAGGACAATAACTTCTCTAGTTAAATTTACCAGTTCAATTCCCATGCAAGTTTTACTTTGCATAATTCTTCTTTAAATTCACCGTTTTAATTCACAAGTAAATGATTAGATTTTAAGCAACAACATCTTTGAAGCTTAGACAAATAGATAATCAACTTATCCCAAAGCAAAAGTATCAATCTCTAGTTGAAACATCTTACTGACAAAAAGGTTTCAAAATGTTTAAAATGAGTTTTTATTTTTTATTTTTTTTATTTTATCATTTCTTAAAAAAAAATTTATAATCTATATTTGGTTTTTGATTTATTAATTAATTTATAAAACTTGATAGTTACAATGGGAAGGGGCAATTTGAATGCTAGATGTTTCCGTTGAAAACATCAAAAAAAGCTTGTTGAGTTATAAGATTCTTAGCTTTTTTGATAAAAAGTTGGTCTTACATGATATGCATTTATCATTAACATAAATTAACTTTTTTCTTTTACATGTGTATATCTACAATAAGTTTTTTCATTTATTTAATATATATTTAATATTTTAAATATTTATTTAACTTATATATAATTCTTGATTAAGTTGCATAATACTCTAGCATTTGGAAAATGAAAGTAATGTCCTTGTATTGAAAACTTTAGACATGGCCCAATTCCACCTGTTATAAATTATAATTTCAGACAAACAAAAGGAAGTAGAAAATTTTCTAATATATAGAATTGCCGATTAAAATCCCAAGCTAGTTGTAATTGAAAACAGCTTATTTTAATATAATCTTAAAATAATGTTCATTGCGAATATGAAATAGTACAAACATCTTACCTGACAAAGCTCATGCCCAATTGCTTGGATACATCTTACCATAACTAATGCCTCCGGCCCGCATTCCTTTGTGCTTGGATTCCACGGTATTGTTTTCCTCCAAGGTACAGTTTTGGGAAGATCTTGAATAAAATGTCATCAATGTGTTTGCAATACCGAATCCTCCAACTCTTACAAAACACAATCGGCCAAATGATCATCCCAAAGCCAAAAACAAACCCCAGCTCTACACTAAGGAAATTCCAGTCAATCAAAGGCCGAGAATTTGAGTGACTATCTTCAAATGTTGGAAGTGGCGAACTTGGCTTTGCAGATGTGCATGTTGTCTTCAAAGGGGACCCACATAATCCTTTGTTCCCTTCATAGGAAGTTTCCGAAAATGTTGCAAATTGCTTGATGTATGGAATTGGCCCAACTAGTTGATTAAATGAGAGGTTCAATACTGAAAGGAAAGTAAGACTATCTGCAAGTTGCACAGGGATTTCCTTTGTAAGCTTGTTGCTTGATAGATCTAGTTAATTTTCCCAGAGATGTTGGGATTCGGCCTATGAAAGCATTGTGTGACAAGTTGAGAATATGCAAGGATTTGAGCACTCCTATTTCTTCTGGTATTGGCCCTTCAAGATTGTTGCATGAAATGTCAATTGAAGTGAAAATAGTAAGAATCTTCACCAATTCAATCACCTGACCTTTAATGGTAATTGTTATTACATCTTGATAATAACCTCTACTTTCAAAATGGAGGTAATTGAGCTTTGGCTGGGACTCGTTATTAGCCATCATAGCCTTTGAATAAGCTAAGGCTTTTATAGACAGCTTACCACCAAAGTTGTTTGAAGATAGGTCTACAATTTGAACCTTCGGCCAACTAGCATTTGATCCTTCACAACCAACAGATCCATAAAAATTGTTTGATTGTAAGACAAGGACTTGCAAATTGGATAAGTCCTTCAAGTAACATGGGAAGGCATCATGTATCTGGTTGTTCCCAATGTCCAATACCTCCAAATTTGTGCAATTTGCAAGAGACTTTGGCATCACTCCTTCGAGTAGGTTTTTATTGAGATTCAGAGTTTGTAAACTACAATTTTCTGGAAATGTATCAGGTATTTTGCCAATGAGGTTGTTTCTTCTTAGATCTAGAATCCTTAGATTTTTGCTCATTGCAATGAAGCATTGTGGAATGGTACCATTGATGGAATTATGAGAAAAATCTAGCGTTTGAATAGATGTGGCATTGCATATTGATTCAGGGATATTCCCATGGAATTTATTGCTTGAAAGAGATAAGAAAGAACCTTGATAATTGTAGGTTTTCCACGACGAGTCCAGAGAAGGAATAGTAGAGGTGAAATTATTCCATGACAAGTCCAGATAATTAAAAAATGATAGGGGCGTTGGGAGTTGCCCCTGGAGTTGGTTGGAGCGAAGGTCTAGAAAAGACAATGTAGTAGGAAAATTGAGTAAAGGTCCTTCAAGGTAGTTATATGAGAGATTTAACCCATAAAGATGAGGAAGTTTCCAAATCCAGTTGGGTATCTCTCCATGTATTTGGTTATTTGAAAGATCTAGATTTAATAAATTGGTTTGGTTTATCAAGAAATTAGGAAATGTTTTCAACTTGCACGAAGCCAATTGCAATGTCACAATTTGGTCAATGGTGTAATTAGTTCGATTATGTTCAATCAATAAGCTATTGTAAGAAAGATCAAGCATTGAAAGATTTCTCAACTGTTGAAACACATCCAACTGAAAGGAGCCGCTAAAGTTGTTTGAAGAAAGTTTGAGAGTTTGAAGACCTCGGAGTTCAAGGACAGACATGGGTATTGGCCCTTCCAAGTTGTTGTTACTCAAATCAAGGACCTGCAGTAAGAAAGAAGAAACGTTGGAAAATTCATGGAGTTGACCAGAAAATTGGTTGTTGGAAAGTTCCAAATGTAGCAATAATGGAAGGGAAAAAAGGGACGTTGGAATATCTCCTTCTAGCGAATTGAAACGCAATTTAAGCTCAACTAGACTTTGAAGATCTTCCCAGTGAGTGAAAGTAATTTGCCCTGTCAAATTATTAGAAGAAAGATCTATCTTGGTCATATTCTTTGCCATGTTGAATGATGGAACTGGTCCTGTGAAGTGGTTAGATGATATGTCCAAATAAACCAATTGAGTGAGATTTGCAATAGAGCTTGGGATTGATCCATTGAAATTGCAAAATGCAAGATCAATTCTGGAAAGCATTTTAAGATTACCGATAGAATCTGGTAGTGTCCCTGAAAAACTTGTTTTGTGAAGCAGAAGTGACTGAAGAGAACCATTTGGATGAAATTCTGGCAAGGAACCTTGAAGTAGGTAATTATTTGATAAGTTTATCTTCTGCAGTGTTGGAACCTGGAAGATATGTTTTGGAAATTGTCCACTGATTCCACAAAAACTGAGACACAAGGACGTTAAATTTCTGAAATATGCAAAAAAGTCAGGAATTGGAGCAGAAAAATAGTTAAAGTCTAGACGAATAACTGAGAGGGACTGAAGCTTCTGTAAGGAGGAATCAAGAGGTCCCCGAAGATAACAACCTGACATGCTCAACACCCTTAGATTTGGCAGTGAAGATGATAAGGCCTGACACCACTCTTTCCCTTGTGCTGATATATTTACACGATCAAGATAAAGTTCCTGAAGCTCCGAAAGATTCTGAACTAACATAGCTAAATTTGGGTTCTCAAGTTTCAGTGTAGGAGAAAAGCCTAGAGAGAGAGACAAATTGAGAGTAACCAACCTTGTGAGACATGAAATCTCAATGGGAATCTGCCCCGCAAAGCCAGCATTGGACAAATTTAAATAACTCAAATTCATCAGATTGCATAATTGGGATGGAATCTGGAATAATTTAAGTGGTTATAAGCCAAATTCAAGTACTGAAGATACCTGAGACTAAAAAGGCTACTTGAATTGTCAATTCCACCAGAGATTGATTCGCTTCCCAAGTTGACACCAACAACATATCCCCTGCTGCAGGTTACACCTTCCCACGAACAGCATTCAACACTTTCATTCCAACGCACCAGTTTTGTGGACAATTTACTGTTAAATTTGAGACTGTTCTTCAATTCGAGCAAATAGGATCGCTGATCACCAAGGCATTGGCCAGACACAGCTAATATATTGTAATTGAGGAAAAGTGAGCATATGGGTATGATCAAGCAAAGCCATGAAAGGAGTGAAATTCTCATTGTAGGCTGTAAAAAGAAACACTCGTAAGGGGTTACCGGGTTCAGGATGTTAAGCCTAAAAGTGATCGTGTTTAGTGAAGTGCATAGGTGTCCCATGTCCATTGGAGTGGAGTGAGTGCTAGATAGTTCAAGTAAGTGGTGAAAATAGCCAAATACCACGTTTTGGCAAAATTTGTGGCAAACTAGCACCAGGGGCGGAGCCAAGGGGGGGCGAGAGGGGGCAGTTGCCCCCCCTGAGCTCGCCAAAAAAATCATGTATAACGTACTCTTATTATAGTTGAAAGTAGTTTGCACCATCCACTGACAGAAAGTTGCTCAAAAGCAAAAAACTAGTATTCTCCTCATGGTAAGTCATGGACTCTAGAATCAAGATTGAATAGCAGGTGCCAGTTCCACAAATTTTTAAAAAAATTAAAAAACTCTCCCATGCCTTTATACGCGTTAGTGGAAGTACACTACTGAAAAGTGAGAATGCTAATAAACAAAATGTTTTTAGCAACAAATTCCACAACTTTTGAGATGTTATTTATTTTCATTTTGGTTTATCATTGACATTATTTTATTGTCTACATTTACAAATTGTCAACTCAATGATTGTGAAAAGAAAAAAAAAATGGCGACTCTAGACTAATTGTTAGAGGAAACCTTAGAGCATCTACTAATCTTTCTCTTCCTTCTATTCATAATTTCAAATTTTGTAAAATTCAATTTTCTTCTTTAATTCTTCTAGGTAGTTAAAATTTTGAATTTTTGTTATAATCCAAAATTTTAACAACTTAGAAGAATTAAAGAAGAAAATTGAATTTTACTTAGTTTTTTAAAAGCATTCATGACAATGAGACACGTATACAACTTTGTAGGCATATTGCTCTATTCTTAACACTTTTGTATTGATTTATGTTTTCAATTTCTTTGAAGAAATCATCAAATTATATGATTAAACTGTACGCATTCAAGTTAATTTCTCAATTTGATTATCATTAATTAACTATTTACATTGAGGGCATTTGAGTAAATTAAACTAAGTATAAAAAAATAAATTAAAGTTTACATTTGTATTAGATTGTGTGTGACAAATGACAATTACATTAACATATAATTGCTTATTTATTTGTTATCAATATTGAATTGCTATTTTTTAGAATAATTTTACTGTCAATCTTTTCTCTTTTAATCTTGCCCCCTCTAAATTAAAATCCTGGCTCCGCCACTGAGTCTAGCACTGTTTCGAAAATATTTAAAAATCTACCACTTTTTTAGTACTCTAATTCCACAAAATCGAGTTCTAAATAGTACTCGAGTTCCTAGCAAGTTGCCAATGTGGTACTGCTGACTTGGAATTTAAAAAAAAATGATGTGGTACTTGATACTAGCGAAAATGAGTATGTCTTTATAGTACTCGAGCTTAGTGTAGTCGACTACCTTATTTTTTATTTTTTATTTTTTTGTTTGTTTCTATTGGAATGGCTTGAATAGTCAAATTTAGTGGCTTGACATTAGCCAACAAACCATTAAATGGCTTGCATGCCCATGTCAAGAAGTTTCATGCGTGAAGAAATGCAAACTCGAGTTCCTAGCAAGTCGCTAGCGTGGTACTGTTGACCTAGAATTTAAAAAAAAAATGATGTGGTACTTGATATTATCGAAAACGAGTATGTCTTTATAGTACTTGAGCTTAGTGCAATCGACTACCTTATTTTTTATTTTTTTGTTTGTTTATGTTGGAATGGCTTGAATAGTCAAACTTAGTGGCTTGACATTAGCCAACAAACCATTAAATGGCTTGCATGCCCATGTCAAGAATGTTCATGATATTCAAGAAGTTTCATGCGTGAAGAAATGCAAGAGCTTGCATTAAATGTTCTTCATGAATTGTCAAAGAAGATGGCCAGTAACAACACCTAACATGCAAACCAAATTCAGGCTTCTTTTCTTTTGGTTGAAATGGATGACACTTTGGCCATAAATGCTTGCCATTTTCTTTGACTTGACAAGTTTCACGTCGGTGTAACTACTGATATTTCGGTTGAACTTTGGCTATAAATAGATGGTGAATTTGAGAGAAGATGCAAGAGTGAGTTCCTACGGGAGATTAAAAAGAAAAAAGAAAAAGAAAAGCAAGGTACCTGATTGTATGAAGCTCGAGCACTACAAAGAAGTACTCGATTTCAGTAATATCGAGTACCACATTATTTTTTTAATTACACAAATTCTAGGTCAGCAGTGCCACACTAGTGACTTATTAGGAACTCAAGTACTAAAAAAGTGGTAGTTTGCTAAATATTTCCGAAACAGTGCTAGTTTGCCACAAATTTTGCCAAAACATGGTATTTGGTTATTTTCACCCAAGTAAGTTAGAGCATTTACATCTGCCACAATGTAATTTTAGCCAAATTTTATCAAAAACTAGTCACAGGTTCATGCGATGTGTGAAATTAAATAATTATTTTATATGGTAATATAATGTTTAATTTTTCTTTAAATTACTTTGAAGATAATTTGTTCTCCCAAAAAATTAAATTATTTCTATTCGGTCCAATTAGGTCTACTTCGGTTCAGTTTGATCCACGCGGTCAATTTTGGTCCCCTACAATCCATTTTAGACTAGTTGGGTCTTAAATTGATTCTTTTTGTAGGTTGTCTTTTCAAGTTTGGCTCAAAATTTCATTTTTTTTTTCTTAATTTTAGGGTTGAAAAGTATGAAGTTTTATTATATTTGGGTTAAACTCTTTAGTTTTAAGTGAAAAAAATATAAAGAAAATAGACATTAGAAATTAGAAATATGAGCCCTAACAATGCTATAAAAATTATAAATATTCAAAAGTTTCATTTGGTCCACATTGGTTCTACTCAGTTCATTCTGTCCTCGTCAGTCCATTTTGGTCCTATTCGGTCTATATGGTCCTATTTAGTCCATTTTGTCCACTAAAATTCTATTTGGCTCAATTTGGTCCACTGGGCGTTATTCAATCCACTTCGGTCCATTTAGTCCACATTGGCTCTATTCAGTCCATATTGGCCCTATTTTGTCCACTTCGGTCCTATTTAGTTTACATCAGTCCTATTTGGTCAATTTTGTCTACTTTGGTCCACTTTAGTCCTATTCGGCCCATTCGGTCTACCTCGGTCCTATTCGGTCCATTTTGTTCACTTCGGTTCTATTTGGTCCATTCTATCTACTTCGGTCCTATTTAGTCCACATTGGTCCTATTCAGTCCATTTTATACATTTCGGTCCATCCTATCCACTTTGGTCCTATACGGTCAATTCATTCTTATTCAGTTAATTCAGTGAACTTCAGTCCTATTTGGTCCTATTCTATCCATTTGGTCCACTTTGTTCCATTTAGTCCACTTTGTTCTATTTGGTCTAACTCAGTCCATTCAGACCACTTCGATTCATTTTGGTCCACTTTGATATATTTTTGTGCACTTACATAATGAGAAAATCCATATTTATTAAAAAAATGTATAAATCTCAAATTCATAATATCAAAAATTTTATGTATAGTATTTATTGTTACTATGCTTTTATTGAGCCACATTAACATAGCATTTCTGTTCACTTTGGTAATGCTAAATTTAAGTGAAATTCTTTCTAAATATAAAGGCTATGAATATACAATGTAATCTTTAGGGTAATTATTAATTTCTTTTGACGTTGTTACTTTTAAATGAATTGCATTGATTACACATTTGAGCAAAATAAATAACTATATTTGTCCACATTGGATCTTCACCAACAATTTTCAGCCAAAAAAAGTTGATCTCAAAAAGCATTCAAACCCATAAAATAAAATAAAATAAAATAAAACAAAACAAAACAAAAGGTAAACTTAGGTACAGTTTCTTAGGTTCTGCAATTAAATTCAGCCATGTGTTTGCCTTGACTAATAGGGGTCCATTTGGATACAGCTAAAAATTGAAAACTGAAAAACATTGCAGCAAAATAATTTTTAAAAGTGTTAATAGTATCGTGAGACCTATTTTTAATAAAAAAAAATTGCTGAAAAGTGAAGCTTGTGGGTCTCGTGACTGAAAAGTTGTTGAAAAAGTTATTGTGTGCACTGTTCAACCCCAAAGTCAACAATCACGGCTGAAAAAAAAAAAAAAAAAGTTGAAAACGCAAACGTGAACATTGAGAAGTGCAAAACACGCTTCCTAAATGCACACTAGATCACACGATTGATTTTATTTTTCCTTGAAAGAGATAATATTTTTATACGAAATTGATGCGGTTAAAATTTTAATGGAGAACTAAGATACATTACCTAAGGAATTCAATTGTACTACAGTTTTGCCCAAAATTTTTTTAGAGATACATCTCAATCAATTGTCAGCAATAACAGGATCCACAAATCCATTTTACCATTGAATTAAGCAGCAAAAGAGAATGAACCAAAGAAATCCATCTAAAAAGTGTCAAGCATTGGCCATATCTTGCTGCTTTTGTAATCTGAACAGCAAGGTAGAGACAAAGAAAGAGGAAGGGAGATCTGGATTAAAACCAATTCCATTGATTTTCATTTCTTAGCAAAGAATCTATAAGTCCCCAAAAATAAAATTCCTCCAACCAGGAAAAGGAAATTTGATTTGAGAAGCATCGGTTTGGATTCCCCCACCCTTATCTTCTTAAAGCTTTAACGCCATTCATATTGGATACTGAGAAAGAAAATTGGATTTTGAGGTTCCACATCATGAAGAAAAAAGAATAATCAAACCATAAAATCAGAAAATCATTGGACGGAATTGACTGAGAATTAAAAGAAGGTCCTTACTGCTTTAAGGCGACTAATTGTGGAGCTTGGTTGTAAGAGAACTCACAATGGTTTAGGCAAAATTTTAGGCATATTAGAAAATAAGAACGTACTTTTTGTATTTAAGCTAAAAACTAATCAAAACACCCCACGTCCGACCCTCAACTCTAAACTCTATATCATTTAAAACATTCTTTCCACATTTATTATTATTATTTCTTCAAAAAACCCCACTTATGTTCCAGTTCCCAGTCTCAGAACACAGGTATCCATATGAATCATAGCTTCCATAATCAAAAGATAAGTACTGCATAAACCTTATGGTGGCCTTCATGCAGGCAGAATCATGTGTTTATTTTCTCAGGCAGAATGAAAAGGTGTCTCTTTTTTTAATGAATCCAAATAATATTATTGATAATCAAATGCATAATACAGAGAAAAGAGCCTAAAAAGACTCAAGACAGCAGCAGAAAGAGAGTACACTCAATGTCTGCAAAGAGACATGAAAACCCATTACAAAACAGCTAACACCAACTCTAGCTAAAGACAGCGACAAGACAAACCAACAGAGCTATACTAGCCCATCATAGAGCAAGATAGAGAATAATGCCCCAACTAACAATATTAAGATTTAGATTTAGTTCAGTATTTGGTCATTAAAACCTGTCAACAGATTGTTGGTCCTTCAAGATTGTTGCATGAAAGGTCAATTGAAGTAAAAATATTAAGAATCTTCACCAACTCAATCACCTGACCTTTAATGGTAATTGTTATTACATCTTGATAATAATCCTTAACGATATAGGATTCTTCAAAATGGAGGTGGTGGTAATTGATAAAGGATTCTTCAAAATGGAGGTAATTGAGCTCTGACTGAGCCTCATTATCAACTATCATTGTGTTTGAGTTAGCCAAGGCTTTTATTGATAGCCTACCACTAAAGTTGTTAGAGGCTAGGTCTACAATTTGAAGCACCGTCCAAGTAACATTTGGCCCTCCACAACCAATAGATCCACAAAATTTGTTCGATTTTAAGACAAGGACGCGCAAATTAGATAGGCTCTTCAAGTAACAAGGGAAGACATCAAGTATATAGTTGTTCCCAATGTCCATTACCTCCAAATTTGTGCAATTGGCAAGAGACTTTGGTACCATTCCTAATAGATTTTTGTTGACATTCAGAGTTTGTAAACTACAAAGGCTTAGAAATGTATTAGAGATTTTTCCAGTGAGGTTGTTTCTCCTTAGATTCAAAACCCTTAAATTTATACTGGTTGAAAATAAGCATTGGGGAATTGTTCCATTTATGGAATTATTAGACAGATCTAGAACTCCAAGAGATTTAACATTGCATATTGATTTAGGGATTTGCCCATGGAATTTATTGCTTGAAAGAGATAAGAAAGTACCGTTAAAGTTGTCATTCCATGACAAGTCCAATGCTGGTATAACAGAGTTGAAATTATTCCTTGACAAGTCCAGATAAACAAAAAATGGTAAGGGAGTTGGGAGTTGCCCGTGGAGTTGGTTGGCGTGAAGGTCTAGTAAATGTATTGAAGGAAGATTGAGTAAAGGTCCCTCAAGGTAGTTATATGAGAGATTTACATAATCAAGTGTAGGAAGTTTCCATAACCAGTTGGGTATCTCTCCATGTATCTGGTTATTTGAAAGATCTAGATAAAGTGAATTGCCTTGGTTTCTCAGGAATTCAGGAAATATTTTCAACTTGTTAGAAGCCAAATGCAACACCTCAATTTGGGCAAAGGACGATAATAAGGAATTAGTTCCATCATATTCAATCAATAAGTTGTTATTGGAAAGATCCAGATAGGTAAGATCTCTCAACTGCTGAATCACATTAAACTGTGAAGAGCCATTAAAGTTGTTTGAAGAAAGTGTTAGGTTCCAAAGACTTTGGAGTTCAAAGATAGACATGGGAATTGGCCCTTCAAAGTAGTTGCGACTCAAATCAAGTTCTTCCAGTAGGAAAGAAGAAACATTTGAAAATTCATGGAGTTGACCAAAAAATTGGTTGTTGCCAAGATATAATGTTTGCAATGATGGAAGGGATAAAAGTGATGATGGAAAACTCCCTTCAAGTGAATTGTGCTCCAAATTAAGGTGTACTAGATTTTGAAGCTCTTTCTAGTGACTGAAAGTAATCTGACCTGTCAAATGATTATAAGAAAGATCTATCATGGTTAGAATCTTTGCCATGCTGAATGATGGAATTGACCCAGTGAAGTAATTTGATGACCAAATAAACCAATTGAGTAAGGTTTGCCATGGAGTTTGGGATTGATCCATTGAAATTGCACCCTGAAAGATCTATTTCGGATAACCTTTTAAGGTTGCCAATAGAATTAGGAAGTGTCCTTGAAAATTTTGTACCCCTAAGCAGCAGATACTGAAGAGAACCATTTGGATGAAATACTGGCAAAGAACCTTGAAGTAGTTCATTATCTGATAAGTCTACCGTCTACAGTGTTGGAACCTGGAAGATCTGTTTTGGAAAATTTCCTGTTAATCCGCAAAAATGGAGATTCAATGATGTCAAATTTATGAAATTTGCAAAAAATTCTGGAACTGGAGCAGAAAAATTGTTAAGGTTGAGATTAATTATTGAGAGAGACTGAAGCTTACAGAGTTACAGGAATCAAGCGGCCCCTGAAGATTACACAATGACATGCTCAACACTCTTAGATTTGGCAGTGAAGATGACAAGGTTTGACACCACTCATTCCCTTGCGATGATATAATTACACCATCAAGATAAAGTTCCGTTAAGGCGTGTAAGGTTCTGAACCAGTGTAGCTAAATTTGGGTTCTCAAGTGTCAGATAAAATAGATTGTGAGACCGACAACACGTCCCTCGCTGCAGGTTACTCCTGCCCACGAACAGCAGTCAACACTTTCATTCCAACTCACTAGTTTTGTGGAATAACCACTGTCGAACTTGAGGCTGTTCTTCAATTCGAGCAAATAGGATCGCTGATCGCCAAGACATTGACCAGACACGGCAAAGATGAGGGTAAGTGAGCATATGAGTATTGGTAAAAATAAACACTCTTAACAGTAAATAATTGAAGGGCTGATGAAATTAATGGTGGGTTGAAGAGGGCAAAGGCTCATGAACTTGATAACCCTTCTAACCTGTGCCTCATATAGTGCATGGTACGACAGTCAAAAGCTGATCACTATACAGATAAAGTCACTCGGTTTTAAAGCGTTCATTAATATACCATTTTAATAGATTTTTTAAGGAAAATAAAAATATAACTTATTTCCTAAATCATTAAAATGTTTTTTTAATAATTTTTTCAATCTTTTATAAAAAATTTCATAAAGAAAATGATTAATAAATGTACTAAGAATACCCATTAATCGGACCCATAATTTAAAACCATGTACTGGTTCCAATTTTTTTTTCTTTGCGGTCAAAAGTTGCTACGGCTTTTCAGTTTTCACTGTATTGAGGGAGGTAACTGCTTTGGATTAAAAATTGAAAGATATCTATTAAGTGATATCAGTGAATGACAATCAGAAAAAATTTATCAACTCCGTTATTGTAAAAAATGAGAACTAGAGAAAGTTGTTGTAATATTTTGATAATATAAATATTCGTTTTGTGGGTAAAATTATATATATGGTTTAATAATACATAGTTGATGAATCTAATTTTTATAAGTTAATAAATAAAAATCATTCTAATTAACTCAAAAATATAATTTCAACTATTACTTTGTAATTAACTATTAATATATATCTAGCTATGATGGGATAAAATGTTTTAGTCATGGTGTTTACTGTATATAGAGAAAGATTAAGTTTATAAAATAGCTTTATAAACAAGCTTGAACTTGTTGGACAAGAAAATGAACCAAACTTGAATGTGTAATTAACTTAATGTTGAGATTGAACGCGGCTTATGTTCAAAATAAAATTAAATGAACCAATTTTTAACTTTTAATGCTCGACAAAGTTCGTTTCTTCATGATCTTACCAATAGAGAACCAAACAAGAATCAATACAAGAAAATATAAATTTTAAAAAAAATCAATGGATAAAAGCATCATGGCATGGGGTAAGAATAAATGTCCAAAGGAAAAACTTGGTAAGAAGACTGATAAAAGTCTTGCTGCCAAACTCTTGGTCATCAACGATTCAATGGTATACTGCCAAACGCATTGATGAGAAAACGCTGGTAAAAAGGTTTATCCATGTCCCATGATGACTCCATATGAGTGCTACTTTCCTTAACAAATGATATATGTCATCAGCTTACAGTAGAGAATTGAGGGGAGTAATGAAATTAGTGGTGGGTTTAGGATGGTGAAGACTCATTAACATGACCCTCTTAACCTGTTTCATAAGTGTTAGTGGACCTAATACCACTCAGTAATAAAAAGTGTAAAATGGGTTGTAAGAAGATGTAGCACCTTATTCAAGTGGAGCAATGATGATTTATAAATGGTCTTGGAGAAAAATTGGACCTCATGAACTCTTTCGGAAGAAAGTTCTTAATGAACACAGTGCCTCTTGCGTAGACAATAGTGTTGCTATTGCTACTGATTTTACAAATGATTCTTAAAAATTTTGCATTCCTGCACAATTACTTGAGTTGGAATCTTATTAACTAAGGCTTAGGATGGTTTTATTCTATCATTAAGTAAGAATTTTATTAACGGAGGCTTTAATTGGTCTACATTTGCAAGTGATTCACACATATTAACTAACAGAGACTTTTTTTTTTTTTAGTTTAAGTCACTTCACAGTGAAAAAGAGAGGCATTGCAAAGTAATATCAAGAGAGATTTTTCATTTTCATGTTCAGTGTAATGTTTATCGAAAATAATGACCATATATGAAACAGAGGAGCATTATAATTCCTAGTGGAAGAACTGATAAATCTATCAAAATTTTCTCAAATTTTATCTGTAAAAAAAGAAAAAGATGGAAGTTATAGACTTGATAGATGCTTCGCTTGTAATACTTCCGAAGATATGCTTCAACCAATAAACAGGTAAAAAAAAAAAAAACACAAAACAAAAAAAGTGGTCTTCACTTGTTGCATTTTCAATTTTATGCAGTAACCAACATGCCAAAAACAATGGTCTTCACTTGTTGCATTTTCACTAATGATAATTGCTAAACTTTGACAAAATTGTACAAGTGGGAATGCGGAGGTTCCCCCAACATTTGTGCTTTTAAGTCCCCCCCTTTCCATATTCCAATGAGTCCTCATTTCTTTTGCTGTGATATTCTACTAACAATTAAAACGATCTCCTAGTAGGAGCTGGTCCATACGCAAGCTTAACTTTTTTTTTTTATAGCTGAATCCATACGCAAGTTTACTAAGTTATAATTAGTTTTGAATTACCTATGATTAGGATTGAGGTAGATAGTGTGGATTTTATTTATTTATTTATTTTTTACTAAAGTTTTAATTAAAGATGTGAAGAAAGAAATGATACCATTAACTCTGCAATGTTGCCCAAAGATATACCAGACTTTCCACTCAACCATACAGCAATGAACTCATTGTCACATTACACATTTTTTCTATTGAGAGAGTTGTGCTATAGGCCATATGCCAATACCACAACAAATATTAACTGCTATGGCTGATGCTTGCCTCATCAATTCATTCAATGAAGTTTTTCCCATATTAATCTAGCACCTAAAACTCTTCCAACTTTTTCCCCTCGCCTTTTCATTTTAAGAGGTAAAGTCTTTCCCAAATTGTTTCAGCACCCGAGATACAATTGATAAGATCATAGTTGTAGTTTAAATTTTCAAGTACTCCACCTCTACTGCTCAAAAGAAAATACTGTAAATAAACTTTGCTGCGAAATCTTGATTCAGAATAGAGGACTCAGTCCTGCGATTAACTCTACAAAGGACTGATGAAAGGAAAAAGTCTTCTGGATATGATGTGACTGCAGGGTAAAGTATTGTAAGGTAAATAACTCACAACAAAACCTATGAAGTAGTACATTTACGCATGTGCTAATTGAGGTTCGAAGCAGCTCAAAATTGTTGGAGTAACAAGGCAGACTGGTTTCACACAAGCATAAAAAATAAAAAAAAGAAAAGAAGAAAAAAAGAAAAAAAGAATTTTCACTCCAATGGCAAGACTAGCGATTTATATAACTGACAGCCTGAAAATCTTTCATTTTCTAAGGAGCTAAATGTTGCTTACTTCTACAACATCATTAAAATCCTGCTTCTTGTGAAATGCGCCAATCCATCTAGTGTGATATGCCGTCCTGCCAAATTTTTTTTTTTTTTTGATACTAGAATCTGAGATTTAAAGTCCCTAAATTCTTAGCTGCATGACAACGTTTTCAAAATGCAACTATGCAAGAGATTTAGCTTAAAATTTAGTTCAAAAACAGATTCTCATTCTTCAAGGGCATGATCAAATGTTTTCAATGTTTGATCACATTCACAACATTATAATACCTATACAAATTCACCCATCAACATACAAAAAAAATTTGACGGAGACTATTGTAAGAAATTCATAAAATTTCACTGCAGTGCAAAAGAAATTACTGCAAACCAGTTTAGGGAAGAAAAACATAACACGTTTGTGAAAGGCCAATGAAAAGGAGATCTTGGTGCAAGTTTTTTTTTTGGTTGAGATTTTGGCGCAAGAGGTATAATTAATTGCTCCAATCATCTTCAAAATGCCCAATGATCATGTTTCACAGGAACCTTACAGGTCTTAGTAAACAACAAGAAAAACATGACTAAAATGAAATATGAAAATACATTCCCCCCTTTAATTTTATTTACTTCACTGTACGTGTATTGAAATTAGTTCAGTTTACTTCATAAAAGCAACGCTCTTAATTTTTTTTTCTTAAAAGAAGAGAGAGAGAGAGAAAAAAAAAAAATAGCACAAATTAGAAAGCGCTTTTTAGACATCCAACTCTGTTGTTAGGAACAAACTCTCATGCCAGACCTACATCAGCTGCCGCATCAGGGACTGATCACACGTCTTTTTTGTATCTAAGCTAGTTATCTCATGTGTTAGAACTTGTTGTTAGAGCTGCTAGTTTTCCAGGTCACTTTTGCAGTCTATACCTGAACTCTGTATAAGCCTCTGGCTTTTGTAATACTCTTTATGCTTAATGAATGTTTTTTATCTGGTATCAAAAATATATATGATCAATAAGATATAAAATAAATTCAAATTCAAATTGTTACCCAAATTTTGAATTATCGCATGTGATCAAATGGCACTGAACAACAAGAAAGAAATATAGTCAAGAGAAATACATGTACCTTACCAAAGTAAAATTGGAAAAAGCTTGTTAAACCATATATATATATATATATATATATATATTAATGAAATGACATAATAGAAAGAAAATTAAAGGATATGCAGTGGCAAATTATAGTTGAGCATGTATCTCTTTTCACACCTTCAATACAAATCCAGTACATAATTCTAGCATAATATGGCTTGCTAGAAAGTCTATCGACTAATTTTCTTAAATCTAGAGTACAGTGACAATCTCACAGTCTTGTTAATGAAGTTAAACACCCTTCTTCAGTCTTCGCTCACCCTTGAGTTTGGGGTTATCATATACTAAGAACATAGCTTGTGTCCAATACATTAGTAAACTGGACACGTTACAAACTGATATCTTAATTAAAAAGAAAAAAAAAAAAAAAATATATATATATATATATATGTATATTATATTATTGATGTAGCATCAATCACATTCATTACCAAATAATATTATTGATGATCAAAGCATAATAATGCCCATGAAGACTCAAGACACCAGCAAAAAGAGAGTAGACTCAAGTAGGGGTTTGTAGAAAACCTGCCAACCCGCCAAACCTGACCCAACTCGACTCAACCTGCCGGGTTGGGTCGGTTTTTGGGGCTTGGTGGGTTGGGTTGGGTTACAAATTTTTTTTTTTATACCGGGTCGAGTTGGGTTTGGGTCATAAAATTACAAATCCACCAAACTCGACCCGACCCACCCATATTTTAATATATATTTAAAATATATTATATATTGAATAAAGTTTTTAAAAAAACCCGCTGTAGAGCTCTTCCTTGGTTCCTGCTATCATATATAATATAAAATCCTATTAGTTCTTTTAATATATATTTAAATATATTATATAATTAATAAAAAAATTAAAAAAATTTATATATATTTTGTTTATAACTAAGTTAGGAATTCATGTATATTTTGTTTATAAGTGAATTAGGATACTAGTTTATTTATATTTTGTTTATCAACTCAATTGGATACGTAAACATATTTTGTTTACAACTAAGTTGGAATATTAGTTTATATATTAATGTATATTTTGTTTATTAACTCAAGTGGCAAGTGTGATATATTTTTTTCTGCTCAATTCAATAATAATAGTAATAAAAAAAATTGTTCAACCCATGGGTTCAACCTGACCCAACCCAACCCATATGGGTTAGGTTGGGTTAGATTGGACTTATGTAATGGGTTGGGTTGAATTTTTTTTAACCCACCATGGTGGGTTGGGTCAAAAAATCTTCTCAACCCGACCCAACCTGCCCCATGCACACCCTAGACTCAAGTCTGCAAAGATGCATGAAAACCCATTACCAAACAGGCAAACAGCTAACACCAACTCTATGAGCAAGATATAGAACAATACCCCAATTGACAATATTAAGATTTAGATTTAATTCAATATTTGGTCAGTAAAATAGGATATAAACAATAAATGGCAAGCGTATACACCAAATATCAATCATTCACCATTAGAAGTTTAGAACAAACCCAACAAAGTCAATATCCTCATCTGAAGGTGAGCCTAATATTTATCTTTATAAGTAAGAGCCCATTGGGACTTTATTCGTATCTTAATAGATGACTTGCATAAAACAAAATTGAAGACATGGGTTTGGAATGTCATACCGTTTGAGGAGAGACTCCCTGGGAAACCTGAGAAGAAAGCTCTGATTCACTCTTCTCCCAGGTCTTGCTGGAGCTGATTTTGCGTTGTGGTGAAGAGAGAGTTCACTGATAGAGAAAGTAATTTCGGGAAGAAGGAAGAAAGAGAGACAGAGATAGTGCAGAGCTCGGCCAGAGAGAGAGCGAGAGTGAGAAAGATATCTTTATCAATTTCGGCTAATTTTTGCATAGAAAGTTTTTGCATTTTAGCCCAAAAAAATTAATTTGTTTGGAGCTAAATATTTATAAGATATTGCAATATAGCATGTTGTAAATTAGTAGTATTATATTTGAAAATATTAAGTCAAAACTCCATATAAAAATAATGTTATTTATTTATTCCCACTTAACTCATAGCAATTGGGGAAAAAAAATCATAGCAATTTTAGGAAAAAAATTTATAAAAAGTATATGGTCTTTGTCGTTAGCATTACTCCATTTAAAGGTCACATCTTAAATCCTATATCATAGAATAAAAAATTGGTTCTAGGAATAGAAGTGATTGGTGTGGCAAAATTGAATGGCCATGTATTATGTATATATAACACTAAACCAAGCTAGAGCAATTGCTCTTCTCAAAAAATAAAAATAAAAATAAAAAATAAAAATAAAGCAATTGCTGCTGTGGTATGGTGAAAAAATTACAAAAAGTGTTTTACCAAAAATAAAATAAAAGAATTGCAAAGAGTGTATATCACTAGCTGTCAATAATATACTTAGGCTTCATGGGAACTCCAATCCAAGTTTTACCATGAATTTTGCGAGAGCTTTAAGTCTTCTTTCTCATCTTTCATGAGTTCCACGATCATGGTGAGAAGGTTTGCTTCCAAAATTCTGTGACACTAATAATTTTTACTTGGCACTGACAATTTCATTGGTTCTATTATTCTATATCATCTCTATATGCATCTCAATAGAGGATAAGATTTTTTTAGAAGAATAGAGGATAAGATTTGAGGACATTAACTTCTCTAGTTAAATTCACCAATTTAATTCCCATGCGAGTTTTACTTTGCATAATTATGCTTTCAATTCTTCTTTTTGATTGTTTTTCATTAATAAATTGTGGAGTTTTTCATGTATATATATGTGTGTGTGTGAGACTTTTCCTATCAAATTTTTTTAATTTTTTATTTTTTTTATACAAGATAGAATTTCTACTCTAACCTAATTTAAGTATATATGTGTGTGAAACTCTCTCCTGTAGACTTGAATCCCAGGCCTTACCCTCCACACCCCATAAGTATTTATACTTGTGGAGTGACTACCGCACCGCACCAAGGGTGTGCGGTGATTCAATTTTAATCCTTATAAATTTGTATATTTTTTAATTTGTATTTTATCGTCTTTTAGTGTAAATTAAAGAATAAATATTAGTGCAATTTTAATCATAATTCATAAAATACTTGAAGAATATTCACATATGTGATATATAGTAATATATATATATATATATATATATATATATACATTTTTTTTTAGAGAGTTTTAACCTATGGCGTCTGCTCCTAATGATAGCGCTTTTATCATCAGACCAAGACACCAATCGGTTTTTGGTGTAGGCGGGGATTGAACTCAAATCTCTTATTCAACCATAAAAAACTTTACCAATTGAGCTAACTGAAACCCCCCCTCCCCCCACCCCCCACATATACATACATATATATATATATATATATATATATATATATATATATATATATATATATATATATATATATATATTCATTGGTTACGCATACTTCATGCAAACTTTTTTTTTTAATATTTTAAATATTAGTTACATAGCCGCCAATTGGTTTCCATTCAATTAAAAAGATGATAACATATCAAAGTAGGGATTACAATAACGTGGGATAAACTTAATATCAAGTCAAATAATGAACTTATAAAGTATAGATTTTGCGCTACCTGATGAGAAAGTTAGTTATGGAATCAAATAATGAAATCTATTCTAGGCCTTCAAATATAATTGATCTCAAAAGAAGTAAGGAAATTGTCAAATATATAGAATTGCCGATTAAAATCTCAAGTTAGTTGTAATTGAAAACAGCTTATTTTAATATAATCTTAAAATAATGTTCATTGCGAATATGAAATAGTACAAACATCTTACCTGACAAAGCTCACGCCCAATTTCTTGGATACATTTTTATTTTGCTCTTATAATGAAAGCGAAAAGGAAAAGAAATAGTACAAACATCTTACCATACCTACTGCCTCCGCCCAGCATTCCTTTGTGCTAGGATTCTACGGTATTGTTTTCCTCCAAGGTACAGCCGTGGGAAGATTCTGAATAAAATGTCATCAACGTGTTTGTAATACCGAATCCTCCACCTCTTAAAAAACACAATCGACCAAATGATCATCCCAAAGCCAAAAACAAATCCCAGCTCTACTCTAGCCATGGCCCATGGGATTAAAATTTAAAACCAAGAACTGGTTCCACACACAGCAAAATTCTAGGATGAAAGAGAAAGAAAGAAAGAAAAAAAAATAGTAATATAAAAAAGAGAAAGAAAAGCCAATCTGATCTGCCACTGCTACCACAATGTGAGAATGCAGAGTGCGTATAGTATGATAGTAGAGCATCCTACATGGAGTCATGCCTCGGCACTTTTTATTTTTTCCTTTTCCTTTTTTTAGAAAAACCTAAAAGGCAAATCATATGTATAAACATGAACATTCTTTTGGGTGACATACGGGCTATCGTATGGTGCATTAAAATGTAAATTTAGGGAGAAAATTCCAATCTTTTTTTATCATATTTCACCATGCCTATTCATAAAATGTCACTCCATCATTTGGCTAAAAGTTTAAACTTTAAACCATTAAAAATTGTTAATTTAATTATTTAGCCATTATTCTACTAATAAAGACAAAACAGTCTAAAATGTGCAAGATTGTCATTGAGCAATATGTTGTTTAAATAGTACAAGGTTGATGGATATAATTTTTATAATTTTATAAACGAAAATCACTAAAAAACATAATTTCAACTAGAATTTTGTTATTAAATTTTATTATATATCTATGAAGGGATTAAAAAATTTTAGTCATGATGTTTACCATATATAAAGAAAGTTTAAGAAAATAAAATAGCTTATAAACAAGTTTGAATTTGTTGAACAATAAAATGAACCAAACATAAACATGTGATTAGCTTAATATTGAGATTGAGCTCAACTCGTGTTTAAAATAAATTAAATGAAGCAATTTTTATCTTTTAATGTTCGACTAAATTCAGTTTCTTCACAATCTTACCAATAGAGAACCAGACGAGAATCATAATCAAGGGATAAAAGCACTGTGAGATTTGTCATGTCATGGCATGGGGTAGAATAAATGACCATATGAAAAACTTGGAAGGAAGATTTATAAAAGTCATCAATAATGCCAAAAGAATTGACTAGAAAATGCGGGTAAAAAGCTTTATCCTTGTCCCATGACATGACTCCATGAGTTATACTTTCCTTTAACAAATGTCAAAACCATTGATGAGAAACACTTGGTAGGAAGACTTATATAAGTCATGTTCAAAAGAATCCAAAGGACCTTATGATCAGAATTATGGGTTCTACCTAAGAAGTGATGCAATTGATACTGTACATTTTACTACATAATTTTCATAAATTAATTTATCACCATTTTCAATTAATTAATTTAGATTTTTATTTATTATATCGTTAGGGTGACACTAATTAAATTTATTTACAAGTTTGTAAGCCTTTTTGTAGTAAATTGATAGTGTTTATTTAGCAATTTCCCTTCCTATGTGCTCTAATTGGCTGTTCAGCAGTTCAGGTTGACACCGAACAACGGGTAAATGTTGATTCTAGAGGGTAAATTGATAGTGTATATATATCTAAGTTTTACCCCGAACAACACGTCCCTCGCTGCAGGTTACACCTTAATTTCCACTAAATGTTGATTCTAGAGGGTAAAGACCTATGAACATGGCATTTTGATTTTTTACCCGTGGTCAAGTCTTGGTGCGGACCAAATAGCAGGTCAAGAGAGTGTAGAATGGGAGGTAGATGATAGAAACTTCGCTTCAATTGGAGTAATGGATACAGCTAATGTTGGAGAAAAAAACCGGACATCATAACTAAGTTATTTCTGAGGAACTTCGTACTCAACACAGTGGCTCTATCGGAGGGTTAAAGAGTAAAGACCAGTACGTGAACATGACCATTTTGACCTGTGGCTCAGGTCTTGGTGGACCAAAAACCATTTGTGCTGGCAACTGGGAAAATAATTAGCAACTTTGCTTCAATTGAGCAATGTTATCTGATCTTCAAGAAAAAATTGAACCTCATTATTTATTTCTAAAAAACTTCTAAACTCAACACACAGTGGCACTAAGCTTAGACCATGATGTTGTTATTACTACTGAGTTTACAAAACATTCCTAAATATTTTGCATGCACACGAATTTGTTAGATTGAAATTTTGTTAACCAAGGGTTTGGGAGGTTTGTTTTGTGTGCTAAACTAACAAATATCTATATTATATGAGACATATTTATTATTTTGGCAAGTCACTTCACAATGATAAAGAGAGGCATCGCAATTTAATTTCAAGAGATTGCTAATTATCATGTTTTGGTCACCTCTGATTAGATAACAATCACCATATCTAAAAAAGAGGCGCATTATAATAATTCTAGGGTTGAGTTCAAGTTACCCCTGGTGTAACTCTAAGCAATGTTACACCACTCAATATTTTTTAATTGGATGCAAATATTGACAAATCTACCGTTAAATTACACCATCTTCGTATATTCTTCATGCTTGCAAAATTTCAAGGTGATCGAAGATTAATAGTCATGTCATCAATCAATTGTTAAAATTCAAATTTTTGTAGTTTAAAATAATGTATAAAAGATGAGTTATAGATCAAATGGTAAATAGCATCCGATTGATGTGAAAATTGGCATGCATGCTAAGAACATATAAAACATGTAATTCAACGGTTGGATTTTCAAAATATTAATTCAATAATAAGTTATTGTATCGTGTAACATTGCTTAGAGTTACACTAGGTGTAACTTGAACCCAACCCATAATTCTAAGAGAAATAATTCATAAATTCGTCCAAACTTTTCTCAATTATTTATCAGGGAAAAAAAGTGTTCAATTATTATAGAACTAATAAATGAATCGTTTAGCAATATTTCTAGGTATGGCTTCAACCAAATACCAATAAACAAATGGAGTAATCTCTACTCTAATTTACAATAGATGCTAGTGGTGTATCATTAATTTCCAAAGGAATATTTATGTATAGGAAGTAGGATTCATTTATATGATTATTTTCATAAAACTTTCACAACAAATTATAAGAGTAAGTTGTTATTGATTCTCATTTGAACTCATTACTGAAATTACTTTTTTGCCCACAAAAAACAGCCAGTAACAAACTGCCACTTAAGATTTACTATGAAAGTGTTGTGAAAATATTATGGACATAGTATTTCTCTTATTTATATAGCTTTGTACATACTACTTTAATTACAACAACACGAAAGGGAAAAATGGAAATGAAAAAGAATGATCAAAGTTTTCAATCCATGATCAGCAACATTACTTTGAAAAGGAACTCAAATTCTTAGTCGTAGAAAAAAAAATGGAACTTTTTTTTTTTTTTTTTTTTTTTGAGAAAAAAAAAAAAAAAAAAAAAAACGGAGCATCTATTGTTTAGGCATATATGCGTCCTTGAATTTACCAAGCTCTTTTTCACTCTATGCTAAGTATATACGTTAATTTTGTTTGTATTCTGCAGAATCTGTCCAATAAATTCATTTTTTTAAGTGTACGCAACAACAAATAAATCTAGAAACAACATTTCAAATCCAATGTTTAATTGGTAATTGAAAAAATATTTTACTTCAAAACAAACGGAGCGTCTATTACACACAATTTTACACACACCATTGAAAATAGGCTTTCGTACATTTCAAGGATGTGTATAAAATTGTATGTAATAGAGTGTGTGTGTGCTGTATTTTCCCATATAAAAAAGATTGTTACTTTGTAAAAGTGGTGAAATTCATTTTTCTTGTCTGTGGGTTGAGGAGAAGAGACCAATGTGAACTAAACATGTACCGCGTGGACTTCATTTACCAGAGATAGCCCTCCAGCTTATTTATAAGAAAACAATGATAATAGTATAAAATTCTACTGTACTAAACATTATTGCGCTTAGAGCATCCTCTTACCTCTATTTGGTTAGCCTTTCATCTACTCTTTCAGTCTCTTGTGTCATTCATTAATTTTCCATATCCAAGTATGGCTCATGCTCGGCTCTCTGCTATGGTGGAGTGGAGCATCTTGGTTCTTTCATTTCCCCACCATCTAGGTGGTGCTCAACGATGCAGAGAAAAGGCAACAGTGTTTAATGATCCAAATTTTCATCATGAAGGACAAAGAAAAAGAAAAAGAACTATAGTTATGTAGATTGTGTTTTGATAGAAACTCAAATTTCTATTTCCAAAAAAAACTATGTATTAACCCAAACCTAAATTCAACCAAAATTATTAAGGGGGGGGGGGGAAGAGGTAGAAAATAAGTAGATAATATGGCAGCTAATGTGGTTCAACAAAAGCGTAACAATAATAAATATTACGCTTCGGCTTTTAAATATATATAGATATAGATTTGTGAACATGAGGTCTCGAATCAACTTTATATAATATTGTATATTTATATATATACTTGTCGAATTAAAAATATATTAATATAGACTTGAAATTGGGTTGTATAAGTTTGTAATTGGTTCATATGATATAAAATTATTATTTGTAGTTTATTCAAAACATAAACAATCCATTTTTAGTACAAAATTATAGATTTGTGAATGGGTAAAATATTTTAGTCATAGTTTTACTATATATAGGAAAATAATAAGTTAATCAAGTGTAGCTCGTAAACAAGCTCAAGCTTGAACATGAAATTTTGTTTGGTGATAAACTCGAACTTGGCTTTTGTTCAGAATAAAATTAAATAAATCTTGACTTGTTTAGGGCCCTAATTGAGGAAGGTGAAGGCTTTTTTTTTTTTTTTTTTTTTGATGGGAAGGAAGGTGAAGGCTTTAGCCATGCTGTGGGACTAAAAATTTAAAACCATGTAGTGTTTCCATTTTCTATTCTGTGGGTCAAATAACTTTTGGCAGGAAGATTACGTAGCAGAATTACCGGGCGAAAGAGAAAGGAAATTGGTTCATTTTGATTTAGTGTCCCATGTTTTTACCTTTATTTTTTTTTTTTATATTGAATTTAGTGTCGCAAGTTGAGACCACAAACTAGGTCCAAAAATTAAACACTGAGTCCCCACATAGCAAAATTATCATGTGTTTGCTCAGTAATTAAGTTGCGTTTTGTGTTTTTTTTTATTTTTGGGTCACACAGCACTGTTTATGAACCACCAAATCCATGAAAAACGCAGCAATCACTAACTGCTATAGTGCTTTGTATTTTAAAAATTATTTTGCTACAGTGTTTTCAGCAATAAGTTTTCAATTTTCAACAAAATAAACGGTATCCAAACAGACCAGTATGAAAGAGAAAGAAAATTGGATCATTTCAGATTTAGTGTCACATGTTGAGTCCACAAAATTGGTCCAAAATTTGAACGCTGAGTCCACACACAACCGAATTAAAGGACGAATGAGAAAGAAAATTGGTCCATTCCAAATTTAGAGAACGCAGAGTCCACACACAGTAGAATTTCGTGTCACACGTTGTGCTTCTTTTTTTCTTTAAAAAAAATTGGTCCATTTCAGATTATTGAATGCCAAAATTATGTCATCTTATCTTTTCGTTAGGCCATGTAGAATAAAATTAAACTGGTGTGGATGGAACTTGAAGGACATAAACTGGATAGCTTTCAAAAGTTTAGGGATAAAAAAACGAACTTTTTAAAATTTAGAAAAACTAAAGTTCGGCAAATTTTTAAGACGAAAACATTATTTTTGCGGATAAAGATAGTTCTGTCTATCTCTTTAAAATAATCCCTATTTTCTAATATAGATTGGATCCAATCTCATGTCTTTATAAATAGTGGTGGGTTAAATCGTGAATTACCACAGGAATCTGTTTTCTTCTTTCCACTTATGTTTCAATACTACCAAACGCACTAACAAAAAAGACCAGGTAGCTAGCCCTATCCATTCAAATTGAAAATTTTATAATAAATATTTATAATTGGACCCAAAAATATAATCCACTTGTCCCCAGAGATGTGTAATTTGAGGCTGTTGTTCAATTCGACCAAATAGGATTGCATTTTGCCAAGTCATTAACAGACATGAAACATTACAAAGAAATGGAAGTGGAGGAAAAGTGAATATATGGATATTGCGCAGAGTGTGAAAAAGAATGGAATTCTCATTAGAGGCTCTAATAAGAATACTCGTACAATAAAAATTGAAGAGATGATGAAACTAAATGTTGATTCTAGAGGGTAAAGACCTATGAACATGGGATTTTGATTTTTTACCTGTGCTCAAGTCTTGGTGCGGACCAAATAGCAGGTCAAGAGAGTGTAGAATGGGAGGTAGATGATAGAAACTTCGCTTCAATTGGAGTATTGGAGACAGCTAATGCTGGAGAAAAAATTGGACATCATAACTAAGTTATTTCTGAGGAACTTCGTACTCAACACAGTGGCTCTATCGGCGGGTTAAAGAGTAAAGACCACTGGTCACTTCATATGAGACATATTTATTATTTTGGTAAGTCACTTCATAATGATAAAGAGAGACATCGCAATTTCATTTCAAGAGATTGCTAATAATCATGTTTTGGTCACCTCTGATTAGATAACAATCACCATATCTGAAAAAGAGGCGCATTATAATAATTCTAAGAGAAATAATTCATAAATTCGTCCAAACTTTTCTCAATTATTTATCAGGGAAAAAAGGTGTTCAATTATTATAGAACTAATAAATGAATCGTTTAGCAATATTTCTAAAGGTATGGCTTCAACCAAATACCAATAAACAAATGGAGTAATCTCTACTCTAATTTACAATAGATGCTAGTGGTGTATCATTAATTTCCTCTGGAAAATATACTATTTTCATATGAGTAAAACTTCCGAAGGAATATTTATGTATAGGAAGTAGGATTCATTTATAGGATTATTTTCATAAAACTTTCACAACAAATTATAAGAGTAAGTTGTTATTGATTCTCATTTGAACTCATTACTGAATTACTTTTTTGCCCACGAAAAATTGTCAATAACAACTTGTTACTTAAGATTTACTGTGAAAGTGTTGTGAAAATATTGTGGATATAATATTTCTCTTATTTATTTAGCTTTGTAGCTCATCTCAAGGTTTTTTTTTTGATAAATAGCTCATCTCAAGTTAATACACTCGATATGAAACTCAATAGACACATATGTTCAACGCACTCATACAATCTAATTTACAATTTAGAGTATCACACCAAACTCACGTAGGAGCCTGTAGGGAATTCAACCTGAAATTCCCAAAATGTGAGGAAAAAAAAATAGAAAAAACACACGCCAAAGAAAAACAATCACATGCATAAGACAATATTTACGTGGTTTGGCAATTTATCTACGTCCACGGAGTTGCACGGATTTCACTATTATCAGGGAAAAATACAAAGTGCGGCTACAGTGTTTCTCTCTCTCAAAAACAACAACAAGACTGAAACCCTAATCACCAAAAACGGTTTCTATATCCTGCACACAGGATTCACAATGGGCTACGGCTTGGGCCTGTCAGCCCAAGCCTCCGCTCCATGGACTAAGCCTCAGAAAATCTCCTATTAAAAACCACGCAACATTATTCGAGTCAAGTCGGGTCGTCAACCGGATCAAACATAACTAGGCTCCACAAAGCCCAATAGAGCCAAGTGTGGGTAAAACGTTAACCAACCAAGCACATTTTCAACAGTAATTTGTTAGTGCTGATATTCTTGCTTTATAGCACATTCAGACTATTCAGACATAATCAAGAGGGCAATAATAATCACAGTTAAACTTCACAGTTACAAATTATAGGAAGCAAGCATAAGTCAAAGATTATGTTCCTTGACTGATATTACCTTATTTTGTTTCCTTAAATGTTCTCTGACTATCAATAAAACAAGTTGTAGCTGCCTTCCATTCTTGGTATAGGCAATATTAAATCTCGTGTCCCTTATTTAACTACAAGACTATAAAGCAATATAAAAATGTTTTTGCATGAAAAATAAAAGGTAAAAACTCCATTCACAATTTCAAATTATTCTACATCATATTTTACAAAGCCAAGCAACCTTTCTGTCGATGTCATGGAACATCGAAGTGACAAAATTGCTAGTGAGGAGTGAAACTTCCCCTAACCACTGCAAGGGAAGAAGAATACCAGAGTTAAAATGAAAAAATATATATTTTATAAAAAAAAAAATTCTCATTATAATGGTGGAGTCTGCTTTCTTTCAAAATATATACATAAAATTTAGGATTAGTGTGTTCAGATGAACCTTCTAAACCAGAAAAAATAAAAATAACAATAAAAAATGGCAAAAATAATTATATATAATTTTTTTTTCTTTTTACCCCCTAAAAATAAAATTTGAACATACTAATCATAAATTTTTTTAAGCCCATCTGAATAAACTTGAATATGATCCCCTTAACAATAGCTTGACATTTTTAAACGCCATATATATATATATATATATTAATAAGGCTAACAACAATAGTAGACATTTGTTAATTTTAAACCTTAGAAAAAGTTCATTTAGATCTTAACAAATTTGAAATAAATCAATCAAATAGGAAGGTTAGTACGTAGTTGAATGATTGCTTGGACGTGTACATTGAAAGAGATGTAGCTCATCGGATTGATAATAAAGATATCATACAATAATTTCAAAATATGAAATTAACCTCGTAGAAAGACAATTGTAAAACTTTTTGTATTTGGGTTATATATATATATATATATATTTTTTTTTTATGTTGATCTATTCAAGTTCTCTTTTGTTTCTTCTCAAAAAAAATTTCTCTTTTGTTTTAGATTTTGTATAATTTACGTTTCTTATTGATCTCCTAGAAAATGATCTTGGAGTAGCCACCGCAAATGCATTAATTAGCCATGTTGATGTCCCAGGAAGCCTATTTTTCTTCCACAAATTTTGATATAAACTCAAATTCTCACTTTCAAAATGTCTAAGAATTAACTCAAACCAATCTATAAAAGGTGGAGAGAATACACGTGATGGGGAACTCAAAAAATACACCACCAAAATTTATTAACTGAAAGTAAAGATACAAAAAAAACACACACACACACACACACTCACAAAAAATTCATCAATCATAAGTATAGTTGCAAGAAAGAATAAATAAGAGAGAGAGAGAGAGAGAGAGAGAGAGAATGAGTATATAAGAATACTCAAAAGAAAATAAAAATTATAATTGTAAAAATCAAATTATCTAAGTCATACTACATAATAGAATAACATTAAATATGATATACAGATTTGGACCGACTAGGACCAATTTGGATCAAATAGGACTGACGTGTACTAAATAGGACCAGTATGAACCGAATAGACAGAATGAGACCAAATTGGACTGAATAAGACTGAATGGACGTAAATGGACTGAATAGAACTTAAGTGGACAAAATGGACTAAATAGAACCAAATGGATTGAATAAGACCAAATTAGACTGAAGAGGACAGAATGAACCGAATGCGAATAGAATCAATTTGCACTGAATAAGGCTTTTGAATATTTAACATTTTTATTGCATTTTTAGGGCTCATATTTATAATTTCTAATTTCTATTTCATTTGTATTTTTTTTTTTTTTTTTAAACTTAAAACTAAAGAGCTTAACCCAAATATAATAAAATTTCATACTTTTCAACCAAAAATTAAGAAAAAAAGAAAAAGAAATTTTGAGCTAAACTTGAAAAAGCAACCTATAAAAAGAACTAATTTAAGGCCCAATTAGTCTAAAATGGATTGAAGGTTGCCAAAATTGACCTAGTGGACCAAATTGGACCAAAGTAGACTTAATTGGAGAGAATAAAAACTGTTTAATTGTTAGAGAAAACAAATTATCTTTAACAAATTTTAGAAAAAAATATTATACATTATATTATAATACAAAATAATTATTAATTCCCACGCATTGCCCGGAGAAGGGACAAAGAAACTTTAGGGCACTGTGTACACCATATAGGATAACAGAAAAGCCTCATCAAGTATTTCTGATTTCACCTGTATGCCATAAACAACCCTGCTAGCAAGGTGGCATGGGACAGAGACTCAGCTAGCTGCTCTTTCGTTTGCCGTTGGATTTGCTGCCAATGCTGGTCTTAATATAACTCTAGTCTTTAAAGACTCTTTATTCTCTTTTAGCAATCTACCTGACGTTGTGAGTTCTGCTTTCAGAAGGGTTCGTTAGTTGTTTTTGTGCTGTTTCTGGCCCTTCTATATATTGCACACAAGAATATTAAGAAAGAAACGTTATGCATGCTTGTACCATACAAACATCTAGATGCATTGGTCATTTACAAAAAGTTATTTACGTATTACCCTTTATACAAGCAAAGGAATACATTACTCCATAAGAAATAAAAAATGTTATAAAGAACAATAGAGTTGCAATGTTCCCAAAAGATTAACCAGATTGGCCATAGATGGAAGAGAACGTTTCTTGTCCAAGTAAAATTAGTTATTATCCACATTCTGTGATCCATTATTCAATTTTGGAAGTGTCCTAATATATTATCCACACTGAAAGTCAATAAACACAATTCCTAACTTACCTCCATATATTTTTTGCTAAGTAGTCTATAAGAATATATAATTCAGTTTTAAACCAAAATTTTCAAAATATTATCCCATACTAATCTAGCACCTAAACACCTCCAATTTTTGTATTTGAAAATTTTCAAGTAACTCTACAGCTGAAAAAAAAAGTTTTCCCCTTGATTCTTCATGTTAAGTGATAAAGTACATTCCCACATTGATTCATCACCCAAGATAGCATTGACAAGATCATTGTTGTAGTTTAAATTTTCAAGTACTACCCCTATAACGCTCCAACGAAAGTACTGTATGTAAACTCTGCTGGAAAATATTGATTCAGAACAGAGGACTTGGTCTTGTGATTAACTCTACAAAGGACTGGTAAAAAGAAAATTATTCTAGATATTGGTGTCATTGCTAGGTAAGTAAATCACAACAACGCTGATGATGCATTAACAATCTAATGGTGATTGGAAGCAGATTGTTTCAGTAACAGGGCAGATCAATTTCACAAAAGCATAAAAACGAAAATGAATATTCAATCCAGTGGCAAGACTAACAATTAGCATAACTAGAATTGATACATACTTTGCTAGTAATACTTCGAAGATACGCTTCAACCAATAAACAAGTAACTTAAAAAAAAAAAAAAAAAAAATAGTTGCATTATCAACCCCACACGCCCCCCACAGACCCGAACGAACTCTCTTAAACAGGGCAAAAATGAGAGCTCTGACCTTTTCCGAGACATGCCCGCTACCTAATATGGTAAGTGCAAAACTTTGACAAAATTGTGCAGGTGGGAATGTGGGGGATCCCCAACATTCATGCTTTTAAGTCCACCCCTTCCGATGGAGCAATGGAGCGTTGTCATATTCGAAGGGGATGCTAAAATCTGTATAGATGCGTTGTCAAATTCTGAGCTTATCTCTGATTGGCATTCGACCACTACTATCAGTAATATCCGTAGTCTTTCTTCTCATTTTACTGCTGTAAATTTCAGTTGGGTTCGGAGACTTGGTAATTCAGCAGCCCATGAAACTGCTAAATTTGCCTTGAACTCAAATTTAGATTTTTGTTTCAATAATGGAAATCTCCAAACCTCCCTTGAGGCTGTTTGTATGTGAGATTCCTCTGTTTGTTCCTTTTCAGTTTAACAGATATGCAGTTTATCAACCAAAAAAAAAAAAAGTCCACCCCTTGCCATCTTCCATTTAGTCCTCATTTCTTTTGTTCTGATATACTACCGACAATTCAAACAATCTCTCATAGTACAAGCCAGTCCATATGCAAGATTACTTTGTTTTTTTTTTTTTTTTGGATGAATCCATACAAAGGTTTACCTACATTATAATTAGGTTTTGAATCACTGTTGATTAGGGTTGAGTTTGATAGCAAGAATTTTTTTTGGTTGCTAGCTTGAAAGCATGGTTTTTAGAAGTTCAAATCAGAAGGATTAGGAAATCGCCCCAAAAGAATTATAAAGGCATGTACAAATACAATCCATTCTACAAAAGAACCTCTCTATATATATTATATTTCTACGAAAAGAGGGACAAATATACTTTGTATTCTTTAGGCCAGTGTGTACACCATATAGAATATCTGCAAAGCTTCATCAATTATTTCTGATTTCACCTGGAAGCTGTACACCATATAGTTGATTTATTCAGGTCAGCTGGATGCTCTTCTGAATTCTGTATTCTGCTGGATTCACCGCAACTTCAACAAAGCTGCCAATGCCTTAGCTAAATGGGGTCTTAGTGTAACTCCAATTCCCTATTCTCTTTTTGGCAATCTGCCAAATGTGAGTTCTGCTCTCAGGAGGGTTTGTTAGTTGTTTTGGGTGCTGCTGCTAGCCTTTCTTTTCTTGCAGAGCAAAAAGTAAAAAAAGACAATTATGAGTTGACAAAATTAATTGAACCATCCTTTTATGATTGTCTGATTGCCAAGTGTAAGGCTAATTCACCTTTTATACATCCTTGTATAACAATTGATACTTTGGTATTTGCTCTGGTGGCAGAGGGCAACTCACTATCAGCTTGCCTTTCATGGCCCCTCTATATATGGCCTACAAGAATGTTAAGACAGTAAAAAACATTATGCATTCTTGATTTATACAAACATCTAGAAGCTTCAGTCATTTACAAGATGAAAGTTATTTACATATTGTCTATCATACAAGCAAGGAGTGTATTACATAAGAAATCAGTATGACAAATAGTTTTAAGGAAAAAAAAATTAATATATATATATATATTGTATAAAGAACAATAGAGTTGCAATGTTTCCTAGAGGTGACCCAGATTTGCAATTGACCGAAGAGTAATAATTCTTGTCCTAGTAAAGTTAGTTACCATCACATTTTGTTTGTCCATTACTATGGGAGTGTTCACTTTCTTAAGCTTATTCCACAAAGTTTTAAATAAAAATGTGAAGAAAGAAATGCTATCACTAAATCTGCTATGTTGCCCAAAGGTATACCAGACTTTCCACACAACCATACAGCAGCGTACTTCTTGTTACATAACACATTTTTTCTATTGAGAGAGTTATGCTGTAGGCCATATGCCAAAGTCACAACAAATATTAACTGCTAGGGTGGATGCTTGCCTCACCAATTTAGTTAATGAAGTTTTCCCATATTAATCTAGCACCTATAACACCTCCAACTTTTAATTTTCATGTATCCAATATCTAGCTGAAAAGAAAGTTTTCCCCTTGTCTCATCATTTTAAGTGATAAAAGTCTTTACCACATAGATTTAGCACCCAAGATACAATTGAAAAGTCCAAAGTTGTAGTTTAAAATTTCAAGTATTCCACCTCTACTGCTCAAAAGAAAATACTTTAAATAAACTTTGCTGCAAAATCATGATTCAGAACAGAGGAATTAGTCTTACGATTAACTCTACAAAGGACTGGTGAAAAGAAAAGATCTTCTGGATATTGATGTCACTGCAAGGCAAGGTGACTCACAACAAAACCTATGAAGTATTACATTTATGCATGTGCTAATGGAGATTGGAAGCAGCTTAAAATTGTTTCAGTAACATGGCAGACTAGTTTCACACAAGCATAAAAAAGAAAATGAATTTTCACTCCAATGGCAAGACTAGCAATTTATATAACTAACAGCCTTAAAATCATTCAGTTTCTGAGGAACTACGTATACCTGTACAACATCAATAAAATCCTGCTTCTTGTGAAATGCGCCAACCCATTTAGTGTGATCCGCAGTCCTGCCAACCAAAGAAAATTAACACAAGAATCTGAGATTCTCAGTCCCTCTATTCTTAGCTGCATGACATCATTTTCAGAATACAAGACATTTAGCTTAAAATTTAGTTCATAAACGGATTCTCATTCTTCAAGGGCATGACCAAAATATTTGCGATGTATGATAAAATTCACGACAATATAATACCTACACAGATTCACCCATTGCATATAAAAATACAATGTGACGGAGACTATTGTAAGAATAAAATTCCACAGCAGCGCAAAAGAAATTACTGCAAACCAATTTAGGGAAGGAAATTGTAACAAGTTTGTGAAAGGCCAATGAAAAGGAGATCTTGGTGCAAACTTTGTTTGAGATTCAAGTGCAAGAGATCTAATTAATTGTTCCACTCATCTTCCAGAAGTCCAATCACCATGTTTCACAGGAAACTTACAGGTCTAAGCAAACAAAAAGAAAAATAACAAGACTAAAATGAAATATGAAAAAGCATTTTCCCTTTAATTTTATTTTACTTCATTGTATGTGTATTGAAATTAGTCTAGTACAAGGAAGGTACTTCATAAAAGCACTGCTCTTAATTTTTTTTTTTTTTAGAAAAAAGCAGAGAAAACGAATTACACACATTAATTACAGGAACTCACAATTTATAGTTCAAACTTTATATATGATACACATACTACTGGTCAGCAATATTAGAAAGGGCTTTTTAGACATCCAGCTCAGTTGTTGGAATAATTTTATAATAAAAAACAAACAAAAAAACAGTCATCATATGTATAATTTCTCAAAATAGATGCAGAATTACATTCCTGGAAGATAATCCATGTACTCAAATAGTTATATGCAATTATGATATCTGAGCAAGTGTTTTGTTAAAAAAAATAAATATATATATAATAACAACAACCCAAAAATAAGAAGAGGGGGAAGGGTACCCAAAATCCATTTTCATGTGATGAGCATTGAAAAAGAAAACTGTTGAAGGTATGAAAGTAATGTCAAAATACTTGACATAAACTTGAATTTCATTGGAATCGATATCTACAAGTGCTACACTTGCAAATTTGGACACCTCCCGAGCCGATTTAGAAAGCTGCATAGAGAAAATCAAATTGAGATCATCCACTTCATAATATTTAGAATAAATAAAATTCATATAGAGTGAGAGAGAAGTGGCATACAATGTCGTCAAGTTGAAGGCAGACAGGATCAGAAGCACGGCCAAAGCGGAGGACAAAGACCTTGTCAATGGTGTCTCTGATGATTGCGTCCACCTCTTGTTTCTTTGTCAGCACCGTCAATAGGTAACTACTCATTCTCTCCAGTTCCAGATTTTGGGGTTCGTCTGTTATATTGTCCTTTTTTTCAGGCCAAAGATTACTTATAAAAAATATTATAGTATCATATTCTACTATGTAGAAGAAAAACTTATAAATAAACAATTAATATTTCTAGGTTTTCTTTTTCCAACACCCCATTCCAAGGATGTAAAGTGCAGAAGGTAATGGCATCTCAAGAAATCTAGAGATGTTGTATATAATTAGAAATTAAAACTAAATTGAGATTCCTAACCAAGTTCTCATAGTCTAATATTTTGCCTATATATCAAGTATAACCATTGAACATATCCTAATTCTTCCCCAAAAAAGTAAACACTTGGTACTTTTTTTCATAAAAACATAACTATAATAGTATAAGCATTTGTTAATATGATCAAGGTCTAACAGTGGGAGACAAACTCAAGGTCTAGCAATGCAGGAAGCTTTGGTGGAGGCACTTCTCAAGGCTAAAGATCTTGGATTCCACAGAATCATAATATTGAGCAACAACGGAAGACTAGTTCAGATTTGTAACTACACCAGCACCCCATCATGGCAAGAACAAACTCTCATCCCAGACCTACATCAGCTGCCACATCAGGGACTGATCACACATGTCTTTTTTGTATCTATGCTAGTTATCTCACATGTGTTAGAACTTGCTGTTAGAGCTGCTAGTTTTCCAGGTCACTTTTGCAGTCTATACCCGAACTCTGTATAAGCCTCTGGCTTTTGTAATACTCTTTATGCTTAATGAATGTTTTTTATCTGGTATCAAAATATATACATATATATATATATATATGATCAATAAGATATAAAATAAATTCAAATTCAAATTGCTACCCAAATTTTGAATTATCGCATGCGATCAAATGGCATTGAACAACAAGAAAGAAATATAGTCAAGAGAAATACATGTACCTTACCAAAGTAAAATTGGAAAAAGCTTGTTAAACCCCATATATATATATATATATTAATGAAATGACATAATAGAAAGAAAATTAAAAGATATGCAGTGGCAAATTATAATTGAGCATGTATCTCTTTTCACACCTTCAATACAAATCCAGTACATAATTCTAGCATAATTATAATAAACAACAAACAAAAAATTCGTCAATGTATAATTTCTCAAAATAGATGCAGAATTACTTTATCTAATTAGAAATTAAAACTAAATTGAGATTCCTAACCAAGTTCTCATAGTCTAATATTTTGCCTATATATCAAGTATAACCATTGAACACATCCTAATTCTTCCCCAAAAAAGTAAAGACTTGGTACTTTTTTTCATAAAACATAACTATAATAATATAAGCATTTGTTAATATGATCAATAAGATTATACAATAAATTGAAATTAAAATTGTTACCCGAATTTTGAATTATTGCCTGTGATCAAATGGCATCGAACAACGAAAAAGAAAAATAATCAAGAGAAATACATGTACCTTACCAAAGTAAAATTGGAAAAAGCTTGTTAAACCATATATATATATATATGAATGAAATGACATAATAGAAAGCAAATTAAAAGATATGGAAAGTCTATCAACTAATTTTCTTAAATCTAGAGTACAGTGACAATCTCACAGTCTTGTTAATGAAGTTAAACACCCTTCTTCAGTCTTCGCTCACCCTTGAGTCTGGGGCCTGGGGGTATCATATACTAAGGACATGGTTTCTGTCCAATGCATCAGTAAACTGGACATGTTACAAACTGATATCTTAATTAAAAAATATATTATATTATTGATGCAGCATCAATCACATTCATTACCAAATAATATTATTGATGATCAAAGCATAATAATGCCCATGAAGACTCAAGACACCAGCAGAAAGAGAGTAGACTCAAGTCTGCAAAGATGCAGGAAAACACATTACCAAACAGGCAAACAGCTAACACCAACTTTATGAGCAAGATATAGAACAATACCCCAATTGACAATATTAAGATTTAGATTTAATTCAATATTTGGTCAGTAAAATAGGATATAAAAAATAAATGGCAAGCGTATACACCAAATATCAATCATTCACCATTAGAACAAACCCAACAAAGTCAATTTCCTCATCTGAAGGTGAGCCTAATATTTATCTTTATAAGTAAAAGTCCACTGGGACTTTATTCGTATCTTAATAGATGACTTGCATAAAACAAAATTGAAGACATGGGTTTGGAATGTCATACCGTTTGAGGAGAGATTCCCTGGGAAACCTGAGAAGAAAGCTCTGATTCACTCTTCCCCCAGGTCTTGCTGGAGGTGATTTTGCGTTTTGGTGAAGAGAGAGTTCACTGATAGAGAAAGTAATTTCGGGAAGAAGGAAGAAAGAGAGACAGAGATAGTGCAGAGCTCGGCCAGAGAGAGAGAGTGAGAAAGATATCTTTATCAATTTCGGCTAATTTTTGCATAGAAAGTTTTTGCATTTTAGCCCAAAAAAATTAATTTGTTTGGAGCTAAATATTTATAAGATATAGCATGTTGTAAATTAGTAGTATTATACTTGAAAATATTAAGTCAAAACTCCATATAAAAATAATGTTATTTATTTATTCCCACTTAACTCATAGCAATTGGGGAAAAAAAATCATAGCAATTTTAGGAAAAAAATTTATAAAAATTATATGGTCTTTGTCATTAGCATTACTCCATTTAAAGGTCACATCTTAAATCCTATATCATAGAATAAAAAATTGGTTCTAGGACTAGAAGTGATTGGTGTGGCAAAATTGAATGGCCATGTATTATGTATATATAACACTAAACCAAGCTAGGGCAATTGCTCTTCTCAAAAAAAAAATAAACAAATAAATAAAGCAATTGCTGCTGTGGTATGGTGAAAAAATTACAAAAAGTGTTTTACCAAAAATAAAATAAAAGAATTGCAAAGAGTGTATATCACTAGCTGTCAATAATATACTTGGGCTTGATGGGAACTCCAACCCAAGTTTTACCATGAATTTTGCGAGAGCTTTAAGTCTTCTTTCTCATCTTTCATGAGTTCCACGATCATGGTGAGAAGGTTTGCTTCCAAAATTCTGTGACACTAATAATTTTTACTTGGCACTGACAATTTCATTGGTTCTATTATTCTATATCATCTCTATATGCATCTCAATAGAGGATAAGATTTTTTTAGAAGAATAGAGGATAAGATTTGAGGACATTAACTTCTCTAGTTAAATTCACCAATTTAATTCCCATGTGAGTTTTACTTTGCATAATTATGCATTTATGCTTTCAATTCTTCTTTTTGATTTTTTTCATTAATAAATTGTGGAGTTTTTCATGTATATATATGTGTGTGTGTGTGTGTGTGTGTGAGACTTTTCCTATCAAATTTTTTTTATACAAGATAGAATTTATACTCTAGCCTAATTTAAGTGTATATGTGTGTAAAGCTCTTTCTTATAGGCTTGAACCTCGGACTTTACCCTCCACACCTCATAAGTATTTATACTTGTGGAGTGACCACCGCACCAAGGGTGCGCGGTGATTCAATTTTAATCCTTATAAATTTGTATATTTTTTAATTTGTATTTTATCGTCTTTTCGTGTAAATTAAAGAATAAATATTAGTGCAATTTTAATCATAATTCATAAAATACTTGAAGAATAGTCACATATGTGATATATAGTAATATATATATATTTATTTATATACATTTTTTTTAGAGAGTTTTAATTTATGACGTCCGCTCCTAATGATAGTGCTTTTATCATCAGACCAAGACACCAATCGGTTTTTGGTGTAGGCGGGGATTGAACTCAAATCTCTTATTCAACCATAAAAAACTTTACTAGTTGAGCTAACTGAAAATCCCCCAACCCTCCCCCCTCCCCCCACATATACATATATATATATATATATATATATATATTCATTGGTTACGCATACTTCATGCAAACTTTTTTTTTTTAATATTTTAAATATTAGTTACATAGCCGCCAATTGGTTTCCATTCAATTAAAAAGATGATAACATATCAAAGTAAGGATTACAATAACGTGGGATAAACTTAATATCAAGTCAAATAATGAACTTATAAAGTATAGATTTTGCGCTACCTGATGAGAAAGTTAGTTATGGAATCAAATAATGAAATCTATTCTAGGCCTTCAAATATAATTGATCTCAAAAGAAGTAAGGAAATTTTCAAATATATAGAATTGCCATTAAAATCTCAAGCTAGTTGTAATTGAAAACAGCTTATTTTAATATAATCTTAAAATAATGTTCATTGCGAATATGAAATGGTACAAACATCTTACCTGACAAAGCTCACGCCCAATTTCTTGGATACATTTTTATTTTGCTCTTATAATGGAAGCGAAAAGGAAAAGAAATAGTACAAACATCTTACCATACCTACTGCCTCCGCCCAGCATTCCTTTGTGCTCGGATTCCACGGTATTGTTTTCCTCCAAGGTACAGCTGTGGGAAGATTCTGAATAAAATGTCATCAACGTGTTTGCAATACCGAATTCTCCACCTCTTACAAAACATAATCGGCCAAATGATCATCCCAAAGCCAAAAACAAATCCCAGCTCCACACTTAGGAAATTCCAGTCAATCAAAGGCCGAGAATTTGAGTTACTATCTTCAAATGTTGGAGGTGGCGAACTTGGCTTTGGAGATGTGCATGTTGTCTTCAAAGGGGACCCACATAATCCTTTGTTCCCTTCATAGGAAGTTTTCGAAAATGTTGCAAATTGCTTGATGTATGGAATTGGCCCAACTAATTGATTAAATGAGAGGTTTAAGACTGCAAGGAAAGTAAGACTATCTGCAAGTTGCACAGGGATCTCACCACTAAGCTTGTTGCTTGATAAGTCTAGTGACTCAAGTTGACTTGATTTTCCCAAAGATGGTGGGATTTGGCCTGTGAAAGAATTGTGCGACAAGTTGAGAATATGCAAGGATTTGAGTACTCCTATTTCTTCTGGTATTGGCCCTTCAAAATTGTTGCTTGAAAGGTCAATTGAAGTGAAAATAGTAAGAATCTTCACCAACTCAATTGTGTGACCTTTAATGGTAACTGTTATTACATCTTGATAATAGTAAGTATTATCAAGGAGTTCACTATCTTCAAAATGGAGGTAATTGAGCCCTGATTGAGCCTCATTATCAACCACCATTAACTTTGAGTTAGCCAAGGATTTTATTGATAGCCTACCACTAAAGTTGTTAGAGGATAGGTCTACAATTTGAAGAATCGGCCAAGTAACATTTGACCCTCCACAACCAACAGATCCATAAAATTTGTTCGAATGCAAGACTAGGACGTGCAAATTAGACATGCCTTTCAAGTGACAAGGGAAGGAATCATGTATCTTGTTGTTCCCAATGTCCAATACCTCCAAATTTGTGCAATTGGCGAGAGACTTTGGTACCACTCCTTCTAGTAGGTTTGTGTTGACATTCAGAGTTTGTAAACTACAATTGCTTGGAAATGTATCAGAGATTTTGCCAGTGAGTTTGTTTCTCCTTAGATTCAAAACCCTAAAATTATTACTTGTTGAAGACAACAAGCATTGGGGAATTGTTCCATTTATGGAATTATTAGACAGATCTAGAACTCCAAGAGCTATAGCATTGCATATTGATTCAGGGATTTGCCCATGGAATTTATTGCTCGAAAGAGATAAGAAAGCAATAATAGAGTTGATACTCCATGAAAAGTCTAGCTCTGGTATAACAGAGTAGAAATTATTCCTTGACAAGTCCAGATAATAACAAAATGGAAGAGGAGTTGGGAGTTGACCCTGGAGTTGGTTGGAGCTAAGGTCTAGGAAAGATGCTGAAGAAAGATTGTGTAAAGGTCCCTCAAGGTAGTTACATGAGAGATTTACATAATTAAGTGAAGGAAGTTTCCAAAACCAGTTGGGTATCTCTCCCTGCATCTGGTTATCTGAAAGGTCTAGATGTTCTAAATTGGCTTGGTTTCTCAAGAATTCAGGAAATGTTTTCAAATTGTTAGAAGCCAATTTCAATGTATTAATTTTGAGAAAGGAGGATAATGAAGAATTAGTTCCATTATATTCAATCAACAAGCTGTTACAGGAAAGATCCAAATAGTTAAGATTTCTCAACTGTTGAATCACATTAAGCTGGAAGGAGCCGCTAAAGTTGTTTGAAGAAAGTGATAGGGTCTGAAGACCTTGGAGTTCAAAGATAGACATGGGAATTGGCCCTTCCAAGTAGTTGCTATGCAAATCAAGTTCTTCCAGCAGGAAAGAAGAAACATTTGAAAATTCATGAAATTGACCAGAAAAATGGTTGTTGCCAAGATATAATTTTCGCAATGACGAAAGGGAAAAAAGGGATGTTGGAATACTCCCTTCAAGTGAATTTTGATGCAAATAAAGTTCCACTAGACTCTGAAGCTCTTTCCAGTGAGTGAAAGTAATCTGACCTGTGAAATGATTATAAGAAAGATTTATCATGGTCAGATTCTTTGCCATGCTAAATGATAATATTGGTCCTGTGAAGTTGTTTAATGACATGTCCAAATAAACCAATTGAGTAAGGTTTGCCATGGAGCTTGGGATTGGCCCATTGAAATTGCACCTTGAAAGATCTATTCCAGAAAACCTTTTAAGGTTGCCAATAGAATCAGGAAGTGTTCCTGAAAATTGTGTTCTGCTAAGCAGCGGTGACTGAAGAGAACCATTTGGATAAAATTCTGGCAATGAACCTTGAAGTAGTTCATTATCTGATAAGTCTACCATCTGCAGTGTTGGAACCTGGAAGATCTTTTTTGGAAATTGTTCCTTCAATCCACAAGAACGGAGATTCAAGGATGTCAAATTTCTGAAATCTGCAAAAAATTCGGGAACTGGAGCAGAAAAATTGTTATCGTTGAGAATAATTATAGAGAGAGATTGAAGCTTTTGTAAGGAGGAATCAAGAGGCCCTGGAAGATGACAATCTGACATGCTCAACACACTTAGATTTGGCAGTGAAGATGATAAGGCCTGACACCACTCATTTCCTTGCGATGATATAATTACACCATCAAGATAAAGTTCCATAAGGCGCGTAAGGTTCTGAACTAGTGTAGCGAAATTTGGGTGCCAAAGTTCCAGCTTGCCCCTATGAGGAACCCGGAGACTAAACTTGAAGGGGGAAAATTCAGGTTTTGTAGACAAATCGAGAGTAACTAACCTTGTGAGGCGAGAAATCTCAATGGGAATCTGCCCCGCAAAGCCAGCATATGACAAATTCAAATAACTCAAATTTGTTAGATTTCCGAATTCCAGTGGAATACAAGAATTGTTGAAGTTGTTATGAGCCAAACTCAGGTACTGGAGATAATGAAGAAGGAAAAGGCTACTTGAACTGTCAAGTCCACCATAGATTGATTCGTTGTCGAGGTTGACACCCACAACACGTCCCTCCCTGCAGGTTACTCCTTCCCATGAATAACAATCAACACTTTGATTCCAACGCACCAGTTTTATGGACAACGAACTGTTGAACTTGAGGGTGCTCTTCAATTCGAGCAAATAGGTTTGCTGATCGCGAAGACATTGACCAGACACGGCAAAGATGAGGGTAAGTGAGCATATGAGTATTTGGAGAAGCCTTGAAAAGAGTGGAATTCTCATTGGAGGCTGTAAAAATAAACACTCAAAACAGTAAAGAATTGAAGGGCTGATGAAATTAATGGAGTGTTGAGGAGTGCAAAGACTCATGAACATGATGGCCCTTTTAACCTGTGTCTAAAGTAGCGGTGGACCAAAAACAACTCGGTTTTGCATGGGACGACAGTTAAAATTTGTTGCTATTTCACCGTAATTAATAAAGGTCACTGATTTTGCCATGGAATTAAAATTTTAAAACCATGTACTGGTTCCAATTTCTTTTCTTTGCACTCAAAAGTCGTTGCCTTTTCAAAAAAAAAATATGGATAGATTATTAATTTACACATTCATTTTAGGCGGTTTTAACTTTATATATAACATTGTATTTACGTATTCATCTACTTTAATTTGGAAGTTTATAACTAAAATATAAAATCAATGAATCTCCAATTATTTTCTTTTTAAATTTAATTTTTATTTGATTTCCTTTATAGATTTTTTAATTTTCTCATTTATATTTTCTTAAATTCTACCATTTCACCTTTTTCAACCTTTCATTTACTTTTGCCCTTCCTCTTCCATCTTAATTTTCATATAAAATCTTCTCTCTCTCTCTCTCTCTCTCTCTCTCTCTCTCTCCTTCCAAGTTATCCACGACAAAAAAGGTTAGGACTCTCTCTCTCCAATTTTGTTTCTCTTTTGGTGGATTTTCTTATTGTTTCAACCACTTCTTTTTTCTTTTTCTTTTTCTTTTTCTTTTTCACTAATGGTTCTTTTTGTTATTGTTGATTTAATTTTCATGTCACATTTGTTTCTCTTTTTGATAATTTGTATCGACTTTTATGCGTATTTTGGTATTTTGGTATTCCAATTCATGATCACAACTTTTTTTTTAATGGTTTGGTTTTTAATTAGTTGTTTTGCAAGTAAGAATTTGACTTTTTCTCTTTTAGTGATCCATTTAGATGATATAAACTATAAGAAATTACTAAATTTTGTTTATTTTTTAATCCTTTTGAGGGGATAAATTTGTAGTTTTTGTAGAGAAAATACTCTTAAATATTAGTGCCACTAATTTAGACAAAAGTAAATATTAGTCAAACCAAAATAATTGGATGAGTGGCATGTTTTAACTTTTAGTTTTTGCAATTGTATTTTTTCATTATCATTATTTTAAAAAATGCATTTATAGAAGCTTAATTTTGAGATTTTGCTAATAATTATATATTTAATAATCTTTTTGGGTGGACGAATTTGCAATTTCTGTAAAAAAAAAAAACCTCAATAGATTACCAACAACAGATTGTTTTCCTAATCAGTCCAATTAATCATTGTTAAGTTTTTTTAATCTTTTAGATACATTTTTTGGTGTTTAGATTGTAGGGTAGAAAAAAAATAGGGTTTGAGAGTTTTTTTAAAACTAAAAGAATAATTTTAAAATTTTATATATTTTTTTAATGATACACAAAATGTTATAAATGACTTTTATTAAAAAATTAATATTTTCACTAACTTGCTTTTGAAATTCCTAAGAAAAATTGTATTTTTTCATTTTGGTACAAGAAAAATTAAATTATATATATATATATATATATTTCATTTGAGATTGTTCCTATAATAATTAAAATATGATTATGAATTACATTACTCTTTATTAAATTAGTCCAATTTGCATATAATAATTTAATGAGGCCATCATTAAAAAAAAAAAATCACACACAACATGCTGGTCCGTGACTAGTTTGTCTAAAAGTTTAAACTCTTAACCATTAAAAATGGTTAATTTAATTATTTAACCATTATTCTACTAATAAAGACAAAAATAAATATGAAAAGTGCAAGATTGTCATTGATCAATATACAATTTAAATAGTACAAGGTTGATGAATTTAATTTTTAGAATTTTATAAACAAAAATCATTCTAATTAACTCAAATATAATTCAACTAGAATTTTGTTATTAAACATTAATATATATTTATGAAGGGATTAAAAAATTTTAGTCATGGTGTGTACCATATATAAAGAAAGATTAATACAATAGCTTATAAACAAGTTTAAATTTATTGAACAAGAAAATAAACCAAACTTAAACATGTGATTAGTTTAATATTGAGATTGAACTCAGCCCGTGTTTAAAATAAATTAAATATACCAATTTTTATCTTTAATGCTTGACTTAGTTTGGTTTCTTCACGACCTTACAATTGTGAGACTTGCCATGGCATGGGGAAGAATAAATGTTCACTGGAAAAACTTGGTAGGAAGACTTAATTACAAAAGTCTTACTGCGCCACCTAAGGAGTGATGCAAATATAATACTATAAATTTTACTATATAATTTCCATAAATTAATGTATCACTATTTTCATTTAATTTAGATTTCCTTAAAAATTAAATGAACCAATTTTTATCTTTTAGTGTTCGACTCAATTTGGTTTCATCACAATCTTACCAATAGAGAACTAGACAAGAACCAATACAAGAAAATATAAATAAATAAGCACAGGAAAAACTTGGAAGGAAGATTTATAAAAGTCATCAATAATGCCAAAAAGCATTGATGAGAAAATGCGGGTAAAAAACTTTATTCTTGTACCATGACTTTGTGAGTTCTACTTTCCTTTAACAAATTTATGATATGTCTTCCAATAAGTCTTCATTTCTTTTGTTGTGCCTTTTTATAGCAACTAGCTTGTAACTCATGCATATACATAGATATACTTAAAAATATACAATAAGATGCATAATATAATTTATATATATATATATATATAATTTAAATACTATTGATAATCATTTTTATATTTTATTAACTCTTTAAAAAATTTTGTGAGGATATTAATAGGTATAAAATGTAAATTGTCTATATATATTTTTTTTTTTTTTAAATAATTATTGTGAAGTAATTTTTTTTTTTATGATTCATTTATTCTAGACTCTTTAGTTTTTGTACTTAATAACTCACTTGAATGAATATTTATGATGTAGTCCCATATTTGATTCTAAAATTAAGAAATAAAACTATTTAAAAATAAATAATTTAGTACACATGGCGCAAAATTGAAACTCTAATTTAGATTCTAATTTGACTTCCTCGCAATTTCACCTATTATTATAGATTTCCCTTCCTATGTGCTCTAATTGGCTGTCTAGGTTGACACCAACAACACGTCCGTTGCCATCTTTTGATAAGTCCTCCTTTCTTTTGTTTAATTACTAACAGCCTACTAGTAGGAGCCGGTCCTTACGCAAGTTTACTTATTTATTTATTTTAGCTAAATCCATACGCAAGTTTACTAAGTTATAATTAGTTTTTGAATTAAAATTGATTAGGATTGATGTTGATAGTGTGGTTTTTATTTGTTTTTTTTTTTTTTGCTAAAACATGGTTTTCAAAAGTTTTTTTTTTTAGAGAGTTTCAACCTATAGCGTCCACTTCTGATGATACTCTTTATCGTCAGACCAAGACACTAATTGGTTTTTGGTGTAAACAGGGATTGAACCTCAGATCTCTTATTCAACCATCAGAGATGTTACTAGTTAAGCTGATTGGAACTCACTTTTTTTCAAAAGTTCAAATCATAGAGATCAGGAATGTGGCCCAAAGCCAAGAGCCTTAAAGCTCAAATGACATATCTTGATGGAGATGTCCAAGTTCAAATCATCTTCCATTGTTCTAACTATTGAATTATCAAAGAAGGATATATACATTCCATTTTACCAAAGTACCTCTCTACATATTACATTTCTGTGGAAAGAGGGACAGATAAGCTTTAACACAGCAGTAAAGCTTGTTTTAGTGCAGCTGTTGCCCTTCTTTTCTTCTAGAGCCAAAAAACGAAAGGACACAATTATGACTTGACAAAATTAATGAAGGTCACTGCTTTTGTCATGGAATTAATATTTTAAAACCATATAATGCTACCAATTTCTTTTCTTTGCAATCAAAAGTTGTTGCCTTTCACTTAAAACCAAGAACTGGTTCCAGTTTTTCTTCTGTGGGCCCAATAACTCTCGGTCGGAAGATTATGTGAGTGATTCTTGATATTATAATGGCCGAAGATTTGAAAGCTGAGTCCACATACAGCAAAATAAATGAACACAGGAAAAACTTGGTAGAAAGATTTATAAAAGTCATCAATAATGCCAAAAGCATTGATGAGAAAATGCGGTAAAAAGCTTTATTCTTATCCCATGACATGACTTCATGAGTTCTACTTTCCTTTAAAAAATGATATGTCATCACTCGTCAGCGAGAAAGAGTTGGAGCGATGCAAATAGTATTACAAATTTTACTACATAATTTTCATAAATTAATGAATCATCATTTTCAATTAAGTAATATAATTTTTTATTTATTATAACGTTAGGGTGACACTGATTTTTATTTATTTTTTATTTATATATATATATATATATATATATATAGCAATTTCCCCTCCTATGTGCTCTAATTGGCTGTTCAGGTTGACACCGAACAACACGCATCAGGTTACACCTTAATTTCCACGGACAGCAATCAATACTTTCACTCCAATGCACGTGTTGTGGACAAAGTACTGTTGAATTTGAAGCTGTTCTTCAATTTAAGAAACAATGATAGCTGTTCACCAAAACATTGGGCAGACCTCGCAAGGACAAGGAAGCTGAGGAAAAGTGAGCAAACAGCAGAGAATTGAAGATGAAGACTCATTGACATGACCCTTTTTACCTGTTTCTTAAGTTTTATACCTGTTTCAAGTGGAGCAATGATGATTCGAGAAAAATCGGACCTCACGACTTGTTTCAGACAAAGTTCTTATTGAACACGGTATTCTTAAAAATTCTGCATGCCTGCACAATTACTTGAGTTGGAATCTTATTAACTAAGGCTCAGGATGGTTTTATTCTATCATTAGGTAAGAATTTTATTAACAGATCGGGCTTAGGTTGGTCTACTCCTCCTATGCTAAACAAACTAATATCCATATTGGATAAGATACATTGGTTTGCAAGTGATTCACATACATTAATTAACAAGGGTTTTTTTTTTTTTTTTCCTTCAAGTCACTTCACAATTAAAAAGAGAGGCGTTGGAAAGTAGTATCAAGAGAGATTTCTCATTTTTATATTCAATGTATAATGTTTATCGAAAACAATGACCATATATGAAACAGAGGAGAATTATAATTGGAGAAGCCTTGAAAAGAGTGAATTCTCATTGGAGGCTTTAAAAATAAGCACTCAAACAGTATAGAATTGAAGGGCTGATGAAATTAATGGTGTGTTGAGGAGTGCAAATAACATAATCAGTCAAGGAACATAATCTTTGACTTGTGCTTGCTTCATAATCTTTAATATTTTGTTGGTTTAGCACACAAAACAATTAAACCTCCCAAACCCTTGATTAACAAGATTTCAATCTTAAAAATTCGTGTGCATGCAAAATATTTAGGAATGTTTTGTAAACTCAGTAATAATAACAACATCATGGTCTAAGCTCAGTGCCACTGCGTTAAGTTTACAAGTTTTTCAGAAATAAATAATGAGGTTCAATATTTTCTTGAAGATCAGATAACATTGCTCAATTGAAGCAAAGTTGCTACTTATGTTCCCACCTCCCACTCTACACTCTGACTCTGTTGCCAGCACAAATGGTTTTTGGTCCACCAAAGACCTGAGTCACGGGTCAGAATATTGGTCATGTTTACTGTTCACGAACCGGTCTTTACCCTTTAACCCTCCGATAGAGCCACTGTGTTGAGTACGAAGTTCCTCAGAAATAACTTCATTATGATGTCCAATTTTTTCTCCAACATCAGCTGTCTCCATTACTCTAATTGAAGCGAATAAGTTTCTATCGTCTACCTCCCATTCTACACTCTCTTGACCTGCTGGGTGTATTAGGTCCGCACCAAGACTTGACCACAGGTCAAAAATCAAAGGACCATCAAAATAATGACCATATATGAAACAAAGGACCATTATAATTCCAAGTGGAAGAACTGATAAATCCATCAAAATTTTCTCAAACTTGATAGATGCTTTGTTAGTAGTACTTCCGAAGATATGCTTCAACCAATAAACACGTAAAAAAAAAAAAACAAAACAAAACAAAACAAAACACAAAACACACACAAAAAAAAAAGGTTTTCACCTGTTGCATTATGGTGCATACAAACAGGAATTCTATTCCGGACTAAGAAAAAAGGCTACTGTGTCTATGTAGAACAAAGTGAAGTTATGCAATTTTCATTGACAAAGGATGAAGAATTTTCATTGACAAAGGATGAAGAGAACCTAATCAGAACTAAGCAAGTAGTAGTCATGACTCAAGAATTTAATACAACAGCTTCAGACCAATCATTATAAGATCAGATGTAGTCCTAGAATAGTACTCAAGAATTCTTTGCCTTTGGCTTGAATTCTTTTGTCCCACATTGGAAAGATGTCTTTCCTCTTTCTACCAACTCTTACTCCATTGGTTCATCCCTTATAAGATAGAAAGAGGAAAGACATCTTTCCAATGTGGGACAAAAGAATTCAAGCCAAAGGCAAGGCAAGGCAATCAAGCCAAAAAAGCCAAAGCAAAAGGCAAAGAATTCTTGAGTACCTACAATAAAAGGATCGCTAAAGGCAAAGAATTCTTGAGTACAAACTAATGGTACTCTTACTCTATTGGTTCATCCCTTATAAGGCAAGGCAAGGCAATCAAGCCAAAGCCAAAGGCAAAGAATTCTTGAGTACCTACGCGCATATATATATATATATATATATATATATATATATAATCAATGGATAAAAGCATTGTGAGACTTCATGGCATGGGGTAGAATAAATGAGCATAGGAAAAACTTGGTAAGAAGATTTATAAAAGTCATCAATAATGCCAAAAGCATTGACGAAAAAACACGGGTAAGAAGCTTTATTCCTGTCCCATGACTCTATGAGTTTTACTTTCCTTTAACAAATGATATGTCATCAGCATAATAAAGCATGACGCTCATTGACAAGAAAAACTTTGTAGGAAGACTTATTAAAGTCATGCCCGACTCTTGCGCTTCTTTACATGGTCTAAAGTTCAAAAGAATGAAAAGGACCTGTTGAGCAGAATTATGGGCTCTACCTAAGGAGTGTTGCAAACTCGATAGTGTTTTTTTTAGCAATTTCCCTTCCTGTGTGCTCTAATTGGCTGTTCAGGTTGACACCGAAAAAGATGTCCCTCGCTGCAGGTTACACCTTAATTTCCACTAACAGCAATCAATACTTTCGCTCCAATGCACAAGGTTTGTGGACAAAGTACTGTTAAATTTGAGGCTGTTCTTCAATTTGAGCAACAATGATAGCTGTTCACCAAAGCATTGGCCTGACCCCGCAAGGACAAGGAAGCTGAGGAAAAGTGATCAGCATACATTAAAGACAAATGGTGAAGACTCATTGACATGGCCCTTCTAACCACTAGGAAACCAAAAGTGTAGAATGGGTTTGTAAGAAGATATAGCACCTTTTTCAAGTGGAGCAATGATGATAAATGGTCTTCGAGAAAAATTGGACCTCGTAAGTCATAATTTCTTTCAGACAAAGTTCTTATTGAACACGGTGCCTCTTGCGTAGACAATAATGTTGCTATTTCTACTGATTTTACCTTGCTTGATCTCTTGCTATTTTACAAATAACTTTCGGCAGGAAGATTATGTGAGCGATATTATAATGGCCGAAGATTTGAAAGCTGAGTCCACACACAGCAAAATTCTAGGATTAAAGAGAAAGAAAGAAAAAAATAATAATAAAAAAGAATAAGAAAGGCCAATCTGCTCTGCCACTGCTACCACAACGTGAGAATGCAGAGTGCGTATAGTATGATAGTAGAGAATCCTACATGGAGTCATGCCTCAATAATCTCTTTCAAATTTATATATACTTACACAGTCTCTTTGATTTTCTTCTTTACTTCAGAGGTTTTTTTTTTTTCACGCCTCAACAATCTTGTTCAAATTTATATATACTGCAGAGTCTCATTGATTTTCTTCTTTGGAACATTCTTTTGGGTGACATACGGGCTATTGTATGGTGCATTAAAATGTAAATTTAGGGAGAAAATTCCAATCTTTTCCATCATATTTCATCGTGCCAATTCATAAAATGTCACTCCATCATTTGTTTAAAAGTTTAAACTTTAAACAATTAAAAATTGTTAATTTAATTATTTAGCCATTACTATGCTAATAAAGACAAAACTTTTTTTTATGTACAAAATAGAAATTTTACTCTAACCTAATTTAAGTGTACATGTGTGTGAAACTCCCTCCTAGAGACTTTAACCCCAACCCTTGCCCCTCACACCCCACAAGCATTTATACTTATGAAGTGATCATCGCACCAAGAGTGTGCAATGGTAAGACAAAACAATATGAAATGTGCAAGATTGTTATTGATCAATATATTGTTTAAATAGTACAAGGTTGATGAATCTAATTTTTATAAGTTTATAAATGAAAATCATTCTAATTAACTCAAAAATATAATTTCAACTACAATTTTGTTATTAAATATTATTATATATCTAAGAAGGGATTAAAATATTTTAGTCATGATGTTTACCATAAAAAAGAAAGATTAAGTTCACTCTCAAAAAAAAAAAAAAAGATTAAGTTAATAAAATAGTAGCTTATAAACAAGTTTGAACTTGTTAAACAAGAAAATGAACCAAACTTAAACATGTGATAAGCTTAATATTGATATTGAACTCGTCTTGTGTTCAAAATAAATTAAATATACCAATTTTTATCTTTTAATGCTTGACTCAGTTCGGTTCCTTCACGATCCTACCATTGCAAGACTTGTCATGGCATGGGGTAGAAGTAGAATAAATGTCCATAGGAAAAACTTGGTAGTAAGACTCCATGAGTTCTACTTTCCTTTAATAAATGATATATCATCAGAATAAAGCATGGCTTATCGACGAGAAAGACTTATAAAAGTCATGTCCGACTCATACGCTTCTTTGGAAAAGCTATAGACATGGTCTAAAGTTCAAAAGAATGAAAAGGACCTGTTGAGCAGAATTATGGGAGTGATGCAAATAATACTACAAATTTTATTACATAATTTTCTTAAATTAATGCATCATCATTTTCAATTAAGTAATCTAGATTTTCTTTTTTCTTTTTTTAATCTCAGATAGAATTCTACTATAACCTAATCTAGGCCAAAATGGGCAAATGCCCTTTTCGCGCAAAGTATACAGCGTTTTGCCCCATTTTCCAAACTAATTAGGGAAATGCTCCTCTTTTGTAAAACTCGATTTGTAGAAAACTCGATTGTGAAAAGCACCTACCCATTTAGTGTGATCTGCAGTCCTGCCAACTAAAAACTAAGAAATGATACTAGAATCTGAAAGTTTAAATCCCTAAATTCATAGTCGCATGACATCATTTTCAAAATACAAGAGATACGGCTAAAAAATTTTGTTTAGAAACAGACTCTCATTCTTTCAAGGGCATGATGAAATGTTTGCGGGGTATGATCATAGTCAAAGCATTGTACCACCTACACAGTTCACCTCTTGCATACATAAAAATAAAATACAATGTGACTATAATTGTAATAAGTCTGTGAAAGGCCAATGAAAAAGAGATTGGTGCAAACTTTGTTTAAGATTCAAGTACAAGAAAACTAATTAATTGTTCCATTTGACTTCCATAGGTCCAATCATCATGTTTAACAAGAAACTTACAGGTCTAAGCAAAGAAAGGCAGGCCTACAAACAAAATTGAAAAGACAATTTTTTTCCCTTTATTTTTATTTTACTTCATTTATGTGTATTTAAATTTGTTCAGTATAGGGAAGTTACTTGATAAAGGCACCACTCTTATTTTTTTAAAGAATCACACACATTAAATACAAGAACTCACAATTATAGTTCAAACTTAGCAATATTAGAAAGGGCTTTTGAGACATACAGCTCTATTGCTAGAATAACATGATAAACAAACAACAAAAAAACAGTGTTCATACATACCCAGAATCCATCTTCATGTTAATATGTGATAAGCATTGAAGAAGAAACTGTTGAAGGTATGAAAGTAATGTCAAAATACTTGACATAAACGTGAATTTCATCGGAATCAATATCTACAAGTGCTACACTTGCAAATTTGGACACCTTGCGAGCTGATTTAGAAAGCTGTGTAGACAAAAACAAATTGAGTTCACATGCTTCAAAATTTCAAGAACAATAAAAACTCAAAAAGAGAGAGAGGAGGGAGAGTGACATACAACGTCATCAAGTTGGAGGCAGATGGGATCTGAAGCGCGGCCATAGCGGAGGATGAGAACCTTGTCGATGGTGTCTCTGATGATTGCGTCCACCTCTTGTCACTGATGGTAACTACTCATTCTCTCGAATCTCTCCACTCCAAGATTTTGGGGCTCGGTTAATGTGCCTATTATATTGTTAAATTTTTCCAGGCCAAAGATTACTAATCCAAAAAATATACATATTATCATCTTTTATTATGTAGAAGAACAAATAAAAATAAACAATTAATATTTCTAGTCTCTTTTTTTTTTTTCAAGCACCGCATTCCAAGGGTGTAAAGTGCAGATGGTTATGGCTTCTCGAGAAATCTAGAGATATTGTATACAATTATGCAGAATCGTGTTATTAATTTCTCAGGCAGGATCAAAAGATCTTTTTTTTTTTTTTTATGAAACAGAATAATATTTCTGATGATTAAAAGCGTAATACAGAGCAAAGAGCCTAAGAAGACTCAAGACACCAGCAGAAAGAGAGTAGACTCAAGTCTGCAAAGACACATGAAAACCCATTAAAAAACAGCTAACACCAACTCTAGCTAAATACAGCACTAGACAAGACAGACCAACAGAGCTATATTAGCCCATCATTAAGCAAGATAGATAATTACGCCCCAATTAACCATATTAAAATTTAGATTTAGTTCAACATTTGGTAATTAAAATAGGATATCAAATATAATGACAAACATATACATCAAATAACAATAATTCACCATTAGAACCAACCCAACAAAGTCAATTTTCCCATCTCAAGGTGAGCCTAATTATAAAATTCCTCGTGATAAAATTGTTTACTAATTCCCAACAAATAGTAGCCTCTATTACAGAAAGATTTTTTTTTTTTTCCTAAAATTATCCAATGGAAAAGAACCATAGAGATGAGCCAAATCAGTAATATTTATTTTTATTAAGTAGAAGTCCAATGGGACTTAATGTGTATGTTCATGAATGAATTTCATAAAACAAAATTGAAGTCATGGGTTTGGAAGTTTGGTACTTTGCCATCAAAATTTAAAAAGAACAAATTTTGGAATTATTTCATACCGTTTTGCGGGATATTCGATGGGAAATCTGCCTACCGAGAGAAGACAGTTCCTATCCACTCTTCCCAGGTCTCCACTGAGGTTCATTAAAATTTTAAAAGTCTCAAATTTTTGCCGATAAATGAAAAGGTAATTTTTTATTAAAGAAAAATTTTAAAAAGAAAATCTTTTCATTGAATGTGACTGTTTGTTTTTCTTAATTTTAAAGGGTAGAACTCATTAATTTTTCACACACAAATGTTAAAAGAATTTATTAATCTTTCATTAATAAATAAATTTATACTCAAATTTTATTTAAAAATATTAAATATATAATTTTATTTAAACTTTCAATCATAATTTTGTTAATATTTGGTTGCTTTAATCAATAGATTGTTTTTATTTTAGTTGCATACAATTTATTTTTTAAATTCATAATTTTGCATCTAAAAAAATAGATTTTAAATAAAAAAAATACCATAAAATAATTCATATTTAAAATATAAGAATAAGCCCACTTAAAATAGTTGTCATAGGCTCAAAAACACCTTGAGCGGGCCATGTATATGCACCCAATAGAAGTCTGGAACGGGCCAGAGCCCAATTGAGGTCGGGTAAGTACACGACGTTAACTGACGGGTTCATAGTTACGGGCTTACGGCGTCACTTGCGTTTTATTTTTCCTAAAAATATATTTTTTTTATTCATAGTTACTATTCACTAACAATGCAATGACCAAAAAATTAAAACATTAATATATATATATATATATATTTTATTATTAAATAAAAAGTTTGATATGTATGATGATTATCAATATCATTTATTACATAAATCCCTGTGATAAACAGGAAAGCTTGACTTTAAGTATTATTCTAATTAATTGCGAACTCGCGCGTTGCGCGTGATAATTATTTTTATGTTGGTTTTATTAAAAAAAAAATTTGCAATTTAAACTAATCTAATAATGAGTAATGTATTTCATAATTATATTTTTATTTATTATAGGAACAATCATAAATATAATATAGGAACAATCCAAAACACCAAAAAAACGTAAACTAAAAAAAAATTAATAAAATTTAACAATGATTAATTGAACCAATATTAGGATAAAATTTTGTACTTGATAATCTATTAAAGTTATTTTCTTTGTAGAAATTATAATTTCAGGCACCCAAAACATATTACCAAATAAACAATTATTAGCAAAATCTAAGAATTAAATTTCTATACGTGTAATGTTATAAAATAATAATAATTAAAATAAAATTGCAAAAGTTAAAATTTGTCAACAGTTATTTTCGTTTGGCTAACCTTTACTTTTCTTTAAATGAATGGCATTATAGAGTACTTCTAATTCAACTATTAAAAGTACTTTGTCCACCACAAAGGATTAGAAAATAAACAAAAAATAGTAAAGTCTCATAGTTTATTATCTAAATTGAGCACTATAAAAAATCATGCTATGTACAGAATAAATACCAAATTATCCAAATCATGCTATGTAATAGAATAATATTATATTTTTATATGTTATATTTAATTCTTTAGAATGCAATAGGATAACATTTAACAATCAAAGAGAATAAAAAATAAAAATAAAAACAACAACAACAATTTATAAAATAAAACTAAATCACATTAACCCAAAATAGAGTTTTAAAGAATATAAAAAATTATCAACCTAAAGTAGAGATGCAAGAAAAATAAAAATAAAAAATCCACCAAAAAATTTAGAGAGAGAGAGAGGAGGGGGGGAGAGAGAGAACCATTTTTTTGTGAGGGAAAACTATGCATAGAATAGAAAAGACAGTGACAAATTTATAGTAAGAGTGTGTAAATAAGAAGAGAAAAAAATAAAGGAGGATGAAGAGAAAGAGGAAGAATGATATTAATATAGAGGGTAGTGGGGAGATGAAAAGGTAAGGGAGGGAGAAAGATTGAAGAAGTAGTGGAGAGATGAAATGGTAAGGGAGAGAGAAAGGTTGGAGAAGTATAAATATTAAAAAAATAAATGTTAAAAAAAATTATAGCAAATTTATAATAAGAGGGTGTGAATAAGAAGAGAGAAAAAAAAATAAAGGAAGATAAAGGGAAAGAGAGAATGATATTAATGTAGAGGGTAGTGGGAAGATGAAAAGGTAAGGGAGGGAGAAAGATTGAAGAAGTATTGGGGAGATGAAATGGTAAAGGAGAGAGAAAGGTTAGAGAAGTGTAAATATTTAAAAAATAAATGTTAAAAACAATTATAGGACAATTGAAAAAAAAAAAAAAAAAAAAAAAAACCCTAAAACTTGAAAGGCTTTAACGTTGTTGTTGTTGTTGTTGTTGTTGTTTTTTTTTTTTTTTTTTTTTTTTTTCTTCTTCTTCTTTTAAGCTGAAAATGCTTACACAAAGCACTAAAATTGAACTGAAAAGGTTTTGAGTTGAGCTTGATAGTGGAACTAAATAAATAAGAGGTGGGCTGGATTAATTATACAGATTTATTATAGGGTGATAGTGAAAGTAAATAAATAAGTAGTGGGCTGGATTTATTATAAGGTGATAGTAAAAGTAAATAAATAAGTAGTGGGTTGCATTTATAGGGCTGAAAATTGTAAAACCATTTTAAAATTGTAGGACAAATTATATATATATATATATATATATATATATATTTTTTAAATGGCGTGGTAGCTGATGTGGCGCAACATGAGAGCAACAGCATTAAATGCTACGCTTCAGCTTTTAGTAATATATAGATATAGATATATGTGAGGGGGTAAAAGTCCAAGCGCATATTTTGGGCCTGAGGCCCCATCTAAAGATATAAGTATGTCTGAGGAGGAGCAAGAGATGGGGAAAGGCCCACTATGGGGAATCACGTAAGGAAAGGGAGGAGAAGTATTGTCCGACCAAGCTGTACTCCTCGGACTTAGAGAATATCGGCCAAGCACATACCTGGACAATTCGAATGAACTTCCAAAGAGTTCCAATGATAAGGATGAACTTTATACACGCGTAAAGATGATAAGAATATAGAAATATCTAAAGAAAAAGCTGATGCCACCGCATTTATTGTATTACATCAACTTTTCTGGCCGCATTTATGTGGAGCAGACCCCTGAACAATGCAATCTCAACTACCACCACCATGGAAAACTGAAGAAGATACTTGATATGACATATACTCAAGTGAATGCTTAGATGAAGAACAAGTGTACGATGTAGATGGATTAAAAGAAAACTATATAAACAAAAGAGACCTCTCATGAAAGGGGATCGAGAAAAAAGGGAAAAAGAAAAAGAAGAAAAATTTACTGTAGCTCCCAGAGCAACCTTAGCCATTCTAATTACAATTTGTCTCCTCGGACTTAAGTTCATTCACGTTCAGAGTGTTTTAATACTTGTTCTTTTGGTAAAACTTTGATTAATTGTTATAGACTTCACAAACAGCCTAGTTCTTTTACCCACTCTCTACAAATTTTATTGTATTGGGTTTATTGGGCTCACACCCCATCTCTTTTGGGCTTGGGCTATAAATCTTGGCCTTACAATATAGATATAGATTTTAACGATTACTTCATTGAAAAAAATTCTAACCATTACAACCACACAATATTAAATTAAATCTAGAATTGCCATATTCTACTTTCTTTTCTTTATTTTTTTGAAAGGATACTATAAATATTACTAATTGTTGACCCAGCACAGGTTTTTATTTTATTTATAAATTTGTAATTATTAGTTACTGTATTAGATAACTACAATATTATTTTTAAGTAATTTTTCTAAAAAATATAATGAGTATTATTATCATTTTTAATTGGCAATAGTTACATAAACGTATAGTGTATATTTCATAAAATCCATTACTAGAAGTTTATATCTATGTTTCATTCAAATTTTTACATATGAACCGATCGAGTTAAACAAAAACTAAAAAGAAGATTTCAATGGTTGCTAATATCTTTTTTCTTTATCAAGTCTCTAACTTCTTGTAGTTATTTTCCCAAATAGTTGGTAGATATTTTAAAACATTTAAGAAACATCCTACAGTTATATAACCACCCTCTCAGCCTCTCCCATTTAGCAAACTAAGGAGGTTTGAGTAGGCCCTTTTTGTATTTAAATGGGATATATAATTATATTTTATGCTACACTTTTTTCATGTTGATATTGAGTATTTAAAAAAAAAAAAAAAAAAAAAAACTTGTACTACCAAAAATGTCCATGAAAATGTTCACATATGAAAATATTTCATTTTATGAAAGAACATATTTCTACATCCATTGTTGCTTTCTTTTCTTCTTTTTTTCCCTACTAAGACTACCAAAAATAAATTTAACTTGAAAAATAATTTACTTCATCCTTGGAATCCATAGTAATATTTTATTTTTCCAGATACTGCTGAGGGAAGATGTTGAAAAGAATGTCATCAACATTCTTTTAATAAGTAACAAGCAAAAGCCTTCGGGAGAGCAAAAGTTTCATATTGGAACTTGGAGGTGTACAAGCGATGCCTATGAGAGATTTGAGTATTGAGTGAAGCTGATAAGTTGATAACAGATGTGGTGGCTTAGAAAGCAGAAACTCTTGACCATGGGTTTACGCTCTGCTTGACTTGTCAAGCACCAATAGACACGTCTGGATTATAATTCCAGCACTATATCATTGCCCATCGATTTTTTGCTTGACTTACCAAAGTCTTTTAAGTCTTCCATAATGTATCTTTCCAGGACAAGAAAAACTGGACCTCCCATATTGATTCCTTGCAGACGAAATTCCTACTCAATAACATGGCCTTTGAAGTAGAAATTAATGCTGTTTTTACTCACTAGTTATTACTACTGCTTTTACAAATCATTCCCTAACATTTTGCTTGCCCAAACTATTACTGATCTTAAGAAAATGTTAAAGCTATTACAAATTCTTTACAAACTGATATGACAATAAATTTGATTGGTGATTTACAAACTTATTTGGCTGGCTGGTTTATATGCATGCTAAACAAACAACCACCTATTTTATAACAATTATATTTTGGTCAAGTCACTACATTGCAAATTTATGTCGAGCAAGACAGCTAATTGTCCTGTACTCATCATGTTAAATGAAATATCTAATATTCACTGGACAACGTTTTTCTCCAAATCAATTTGGTGAAATCTCTTCTATCTCATTATGCAGTGACTCATAAAACTACATGCGTGTATTATTAAAAAAAGTCACATTACTCATTAAACATACCACACTATTTGCCACAACTTGATGACATATGCAATTGGTGATTGGTAAATCATCACTTTCACACAAACCCACCTCTTTTCCTCTACCACACACACACTGGCGCTTGCACACAAATTATTTCTAAAAAAGAAATCATCCTTAAGACACGAGGTTGGTTCTATTCAATTCTGACTTATGAGGAGCAAATACAAATTGTAACTCAGTTTTATTCATATAAATGAAGCCCAATTGTATGGAAAAATAAAATGAGCTGATGTATGAATTAGTGATTGACACACATGTGACAGCAGGGGCAAGTTTCACTACCACATCACATGCTTATATATTAGATAAGTATTTCAGAGATACAGCATACTAGTTACAAACATCATACCTTAAGACAACGCTTTTACATCTAACTGCACTGATGGATTCTTTATTTTGCTAGATTTAATCATTATAACACTGCTGCATTGCTCCTCCTAACTATCAATAGTGCCTCCGCTCCTTATTCCTCCATGCTCATCTTCGGCAATCCTCTTTTCCAAGATACAGCTGAGGGAAGATGCTGAAAAGAATGTCATCAATGTGCTTGTAATACCATATCCTCCACCTCTTCCAAAACATAAGGGGTCCAATGACAATCCCAAAGCCAAAAACAAATCCCAATTCTGCACTTATGAAATTCCAGTCAATCACAATCCCAGAATTTGAATGAGTTTCTTCAAATGTTGGAGAGGACAATCTAGGCACTGCAGTGCATCTTGTTTGTAAAGGGAATCCACATAATCCCTCGTTCTGTTCATAGGAATCCTTTGAAAACGTAGCAAATTGATTGCCTTGTGGAATTGGCCCCACCAACTGATTAGATGAAAGGTTTAGGACTGCCAGGAAAGTAAGATCTGTTAGCTGTGTAGGGATCTCCCCTGTGAGCATATTGCTTGACAAGTCTAATGATTCCAGCTCAGACAAATTTCCCAGAGATGGTGGGATTTTGCCTGTAAGAGCGTTATGTGACAAGTTGAAAATATATAGTGATTTGAGTTCTCCTATGTCTTCCGGTATTGACCCATCAAGCTTGTTGGCAGAAATGTCAATTGAGGTGAAAATAGTTAGAATTTTCACCAGCTCAATTGCTAGACCTTTACTGGTAACTGTTATCGTGTCTTGATAATAAAACTGACCAAAACGTAGGAATCTAACTTCGAGGTTATTGAGCTTTGACATGACCCCATCTTCATTGGCCATCATTGCCTTCCAGGTAGAAAAGAATTTATTTGGAAACTGACCATTAAAATTGTTTGAAGCTAGGTCTACAATCTGAAGCATAGGCCAGGTGATATTTGGCCCATCACAAGCAATGGACCCAAGAAAATTATTCGATCGCAGAACAAGGACACGCAATCTGGCTATTTTCCTTAAGTAACATGGGAAACCATCCTCAATATGGTTGTTCCCTATGTCCAAGACCTCCAAATTTGTGCAATTGGCCAGAGACGTGGGTAACATTCCATCTAGTAGGTTGCCGTTGAGACTTAGAGTTTGTAAACCACAATTTTCTGGAAATTTGTCAGATATCGGGCCAGAGAGGTTGTTTCTCCTTAGATTCAGAACCCCTAGGGACTCACTCATTGCGTAGAAGCATTGGGGAATGGTGCCACTCAAGGAATTATTAGATAGATCAAGAACTTGAATATTTTTAGCATTGCACAATGATTGAGGTATATCCCCATGGAATTTATTGCATGAAAGAGACAAGAAAATTGTGGAATTAAGGGAGACACCAATGCTAGTTGGTATTACAGAGCTGAAATTATTCATTGAGAAGTCCAGATATGTAACAAGTGGTGGGAGATGTGGGAGTTGGCGCTGGAGTTTGTTGGAGTGAAGGTCTAGGATACTTAATCTAGCAGGAAGATTCTGTAAAGGCTCTGGTAGAGACAGAAGGTGGTTATGTGATAGGTTTAGGTAAATAAGATTATTAAGTTGCCAAATCCAGTTGGGTATCTCTCCATGAATCTGGTTTTTTGAAAGGTCTAGATGGTTTAATTTGGATTGGTTTCTCAAGAAATCAGGGAATGTGCTCAACTTGCAAGAAGCCAACTTAAATGTGAGAAAATTGGGAAAGGACAAGAGAGAAGCCGTACCAGTATAATTGATTGACAACTTGTTGTAAGAAAGATCAAGATTTGATAGATTCCGTAGTTGCTGAATCCCATCAAGCTGCAAGGAGCCACTAAAATTGTTGAAAGAAAATGAGAGGAAGTTAAGACCTTGGAGCTTGAAGACAGACGCAGGTAAGGGCCCTCCCAAGTTGTTGCTACTCAAATCAAGGGTGTCCAATGGGTAAGAAGAAACGCTAAATTCATGGAGTCCACCGGAAAATTTGTTGTTTGAAAGTCGTAGTTTTTGCAGTGATGGATGGGAAAACAGGGACATTGGAATACTCCCTTCAATTGAATTGTAACCCAAGTCAAGATTCACCAGTTTTATAAGCTCTTCCCACCGAGTGGAATTGATACTACCTTCCAGATTATTATGAGAAAGGTTTATCTGTGTCAGATTCTTGGCCATGCTGAATGATGGAATCTGTCCGTTGAATTTGTTGTACGACATGTCCAAATAAACCAACTGAGTAAGGTTTGCAATTGACTTAGGAATTGATCCACTGAAATTGCAATTTGATAAATCTAATCTGGACATCATTGTAAGGTTACCAATAGAAACTGGCAGTCTCCCTGAAAAAATTGTGCTGCTAAGCACCAGTGACCGAAGAGAATTATTTGGATGAAATTCTAGCAAAGTACCGCTCAGTTGTTCATTACTTGATAGGTCAAGTGTCTTAAGTGTTGGGACCTGGAAGATCTTATCTGGAAACTTTCCATTCAATTTACAAGAACTGAGACGCAAGGATGTCAAATTTCTGAAATCAGAAAAAAATTCTGGAACTGAAGCAGAAAAATTGTTATTATCGAGAAGAATGACTGAGAGAGACTGAAGCTTCTGTAAGGAAGAATGAAGAGGTCCTAAAAGACAACAGTTTGACATGCTCAACACACTCAGATTTGGCAATGAATATGATAAAGCCTGACACCACTCATTCCCTGATGCTGATATATTTACACCATCAAGATAAAGTTCCTTAATCTCCGAAAGATTATGAACTAGCTTAGCTAAATTTGGGTCCTCAAGTTTCAGCATAGAAACACTCAGGAAAGAAAGCGTAGACAAATCGAGAGTAACCAACCTTGTGAGATTTGAAATCGCAATTGGAATCTGCCCAGCAAAGCCAGCATTTGACAAATTCAAGTAACTCAAATTCGTCAACTCATCAAACCGAGATGGAATCTGTGAAGAATTCAACTTGTTATAAGCCAAATTCAGGCTCTCAAGATACTGGAGACGGAAAAGGCTTGAATTTTGAAGTCCACCCGTGATGGATTCGTTGAACAGGTTGAGACCAATAACATGTCCCTCCTTGCTGCAGGTTACACCTTCCCAGGAACAGCAATCGACCCTTTCATCCCAGCGCACCAGTTTTGTGGAGGAATTATTGTTGTATTTGAGACCTTTCTTGAATTGGAGCAACAGGGATTTCTGACCCTCAAGACATTGGCCAGACACTACAAAGATACCGAAGTTGGGGAAAATTGAGCATATGGGTATGAAGAAAAGCCATGAAAAGAGTGAAATTTTCATTGGGGTCTGCAACAAGAAAGACTCATACAGTAAAGAATTGAAGAGTTGATGAAATAAATGGTGGGTTCAAAAAAAGAAAGGCCCATGGAACATGACCTTATTTTGGCCTGTGGCTAGAGTTGTGGAAACTGGAAAGTTTGTGTGGAACTGGGGTTAGAAAAAAGAGAAGCAGTACAATCCAAACCCAAAAGGCGATACAAGAAAGAGAGAATGAAAATGTTTAGTCAATTAGAGAGATTCATGAAAGAAAGCGCCGTCGTCAAAGTAAAACGCGTGTTTCTCTCGTTTCTGGGTGATATTTGGTGTAGTGTCTTGTCGGATTTTGTATATTTCGAATGATGATGGTGACTTTTCCAGCTTGACATTTTAAAACTACCGAAAAGACTAGAAAAATCAAAACCAATGAAATAAAATGAGCTGGTTTTGAAAATGGAGCAATGAATATAATATAAATACGGTTCGGTTGATAAATGTTTTTATAGTATATTTTAATAATATTTTTTAAAATGTTTTTATAAAAAATTTAAAAAATTTTCAAAAAATTAATCATTTGTTCATTTTTTATAAAAAAGAACTTTAAAATAATTTACTATACGGCGTATATTTGTAAAATCTATATAAAACATATATATATATATAAAATATAATTTTTTATGGAAGAGTAAATTTGTCTTGTCAAATTCCACTTTTTTTTTCTTTTTTTCTTTTTTTTGGATGGAGTAATGAATACTGAATAGTGATTGCATGGATGAGAGGTCACGCTTCCATATATTAAATTTCACATTATTTCTAATTTTCTATTGTTACAAATTTGTCGAGTCAACTGTAGTTAAAAAAGTTATCAGGTACATTGAGAAGTAATGAAAATTATAAATTATTTTATTATTTAGTTTATTTTTATTACTGTTTATAGGTTTTACTGCACTTTTTGATACTATTCATATGTCTCACTGTACTATTTCAACTAACTTTAACCTTTATCTATAGTATTTTCAATAATAAGTTTTTAATTTTAATAAAATAAGTTGTATGACTTGTATCCAAATAGATCCTATCTAACTTGTATCTAAATAGCTAGTTAAGAATTAGATCCAACTCCATTGATGATTAAGGATTAAAGTGACATGGACCACATGGCACTCCACAGTCCACATCAATTTTTTTTTTTTTTTTGAGAATCTCACTGTCCATGTCAACCAATGCAAGTCATTTAATAAGAAAATAAAAATACAACATAAGTAACATAAAAAAATTAATAGGCAAAACTTAAGTACTATCTCAACAATTAATTTAACTTGGGACCATGATTGACATCACTTTCATTATTCACTAATCTGACACCTCATCAGTTGTGAAAATCATTGTGTATTAAAATTTATTGCTTAAGGAAATAAATAAATATAGATATATATATATATATATATATATATATAAAAAAAAGATTAATGTTTTAGCTAGTTAAATATATGACTAATGATGAACATTGAAAATTATTAGGTGAATTGGAAGTACACTTCATGCTCTACAGCCCATACTAATAAATACAAGTCATTTAATATTTAAAAAATATATATATAAGTTAGTAGTAATATAAAATGTTAATCATACCATATCAAGTGACATGCATTTAGTTTATTAAAAAAAAAAAAGTGGGTCCTGCAATTAATAGTGTGGAGCACCATACTGACTATAATTATAGAGAACCTAATAATTACTCAATGAGAATATAAAGCTTTTAATTGGTACATATTGATATTTTTAATAGAAATGTCCAATATTTAAATTCTTATCTCTGAACTATCGAGTTTTCACCTCTCTTTCATTTATTAATTTATTTGTTATTTACAACTTAGAAACACCTCATTCTCAAGAGCAGATTTTTTTTTTTTTTTTTTGAAAAATGACTCAAAACTTATTTAGATAAATAAATGTGGTTTCAAATATATGAAAGTTAAAACAAACGAACCATTGATAATTTATGTCAGAATTTTCTCTATATTAATCTCTCTCACAAGTACTTATGAGGGTCCCCCGCCTCCCTTTTAAGTGTGCTGCTTTGTTTGTGAGGGTTAGTTAGTTCTTTTAATCATACATCAATCCTCTCTCCATCTCTGTAGAAGGAAAAAGGTGATCTAAAAAGCAAATGAAGAGGATATTTTTTACAATGAAGATTTAGGGATTGTTTGGTTAAAAAAATGGGTCACTCATCACTCATCACTCATCACTCAATTTTCATCACCCATCACTCATAACTCATTACTCGTCACTTAATATACCCAAATTTCTTAACCCCCACCTGTTTGGCACATATTTTCAGTTTCTCATCACTCAATTTTTTCTACTTTTTGTGGGACCTATGCCTGGGCACCATGTCATAAGTTTTGTTAGCCTACCCGCCTCACCCTCACTCTCTTCATTTCATTTTCTTCCCCTTCAGTCGCCATTGCCCTGTTACTCTCATTGAAGCTGTCATTTTTCTCTTTCATTTCTCATGTACACACACATCAACAAGAACAATCCTATCCCAAACATACGGCCAAACCATCATAAGCATACAAACACAAATGAATACAAACAAAACTCATAGGTACCCACAGATGTTCAAATCAAAACCCACAAATACCCAAATCAAAAATCACAAATACAGACCTTATGCCTAAATCAAATCCGAACCCACACCACAAATCTGAACCCATAATAGCCACCCACATCTCAGATCTAAACCCACCACAGCCACACCACAAATCTAAACCACACACACACACCCGTCTCAAAAATCAAAACCCTATAACCACATCTCAAATCCGAACTCCGCACCCACAAGGTAGCAAGAGAAAAAAAATTTTGATCTTGCCAAGGAGATAGAGAGAACTCTGCAAATCCGGTGGAGGGTAGAAAGGCGCAGCGAGAGGACAAGAGAAAGAGGGAGAGCTTCGGTTAGCTAATGGGTTTCGGTCTTCGCCTGGGTATTGTTCTTTTAGATAGAGATCTTTGCCTGGGTATTGCTGTTCTTCAGATGCAAAAGAGAAAAGTACAGATAGGACAAGAGAGAAAGGAGTAAAAAATTTAAGAAGAAATGTTGGTTTGTTGCTGGGAGAAGGAGAAAGGGGAAAGAAGAAAGAGAAAGAGAAAGGGGAAAGAGATAAAGAGAAAGTCGTTGGTGCTGAGGACTTGAGGTACACATGTCCTTGACGTGGGTCCCACAAAGATGCATGTATTTACAATATTGCCACCGTTACTCGTTTTTCAGAAATTGAAAACAACTAAAAGTTGTTTTCAATTTCCGTGACTCAAACTCAATTTTTTGAGAATTGAGTTAGGAAACTCATCCAAACAAAGCAACTTGCTGTAGGGCCCACAAAATTCAGAAATTGAGTGATGAAAACTGAGTATTGGATGATGAAAACACTTAAACCAAACAACCCCTTAGGGCTTGTTTGGTTTTAAAAAAATGGTCACTCATCATTCAGTTTTCATCACCTATCACTCATCACTCATCACTAATTACTCAAACTCTATTTTTTCACTCACCCAAAATAAAACTTGTTTGGTTTCATTTCTTGTTCTACGTAACTCAAAATTTTACAATAATGGTGGGACCCATTTACTGTACTGAGTCAGACGGATAGTTGCCTACCCGCGTAAGTTCTATCTCCTCTTCTTTTTCTTTTTTCCTCTCTTCACTTCTTTGCCTTTACTCTCCCCTAAGACCTAAAAATTTCACCCCTCTTCTCCACCCCTCTCCTCTCTTTCACTCACTGAATCCACCACTTCTCTCTCCCACATTCCTCAAATCAGAAGGAACAAAGAAATGAGAAAGAAACTTGATTTTTCCTTAAGTTCTCCTCACCACAGCAATCAAACCCATAGGCTACGAATAGCAAACAAACCCGCAGCAACCCACAAGAATTGAAGATCTGTTTTCAGTCTTTCTTACTTTTGGGTTTTGTTTGTGTTGGGGGAAATTTTTTGTAGACTTATGCGTCTGTGTTTGTGTTTAATTTGTGGGTTTATGTTTATGGGTCTGTGTTTGATCGGTACCGATGTGTTTCTGGGTAGATTTATGATGAACATGGTTGTGGGTTTGTGTTTCTGGGTAGATTTATGATGAACATGGTTATGGGTCTATGATCTGTGTTTGATCGGTACCCACGTGTTTATGGGTTTGTGTTTCTGGGTTTGAGACATTAGTACCCATGTAAATTTTGTATACTATATGTGCAATTGGCTTTAGATTTGAGTTAAGTGTGTGTTATGTTCAGTTTCACGAAAAAAGAAAGAAACACTAGTTTAGAGAAAGAGATGTCAAGGAAGAAAGAAGAAGAAGAGAGAGAGAGAAAAAAAAGTCGTTGGTGGAGTGGGTTTGACTTGATAGAGGCAACTTAGGAGAATGGGTCCCACCGATTGGTTTTTTTACAACTTTGCCATTGACTTTCAGTTTTCAAAACTTGAAAACAGCTGAAAACAGTTTTCAGTTTTGGTCATTGGCATCCATTTTTCTGAGTGATTGAGTGATGAAAACCGTGACTCAAAACTCATCCAAATAAAGCAACTTGCTGTGGGGCCCACAAAATTTGGATATTGAGTGATGAAAACTGAGTATTGGGTGATGAAAACACTTAAACCAAACAACCTCTTAGTATTTCATTCAACCAAAAAAAAAAGAAAAAAAAGAAGAAGATTTAGTATTTCATGAATTTAATGTGATTAAGATGCTAATCATGCTATGTATTTAATATAAGGGTAAAATACATATTTGGTCCCTAACCTTTACACCATATTTCAATTTAGTCCATAACTTTTCAATTGTGTCAATTTGGTCCATAATCTTTCAATTTCATGTCAATTTAGTCATTACTGTTATATCTTAGATGAAAATTGCTAACATGACAAACGACCAAAATAAAATTTAAGTTTAGTGTCACATCAACGGAAGCAAATTTTTTGTTTTAGCTATTAGACACATCATCAATTTTCGCCTAAAAGATAACACCAGAGACTAAATTGACACGGTACTGAAAAGTTAGGGACCAAATTGACACAATTGAAAGATTTGTGATCAAATTGAAATATAGTATATAGGATAGGGACCAAATAAGTAGTTTACCCTTAATACAATCATTATTATTTATTTGGTGAAATAAAATTTTATTGATGCAACATCGTGTGCAACTTAAATGAAAGGAATAAGAAGATATTGATTCTAAAAGAACTTTGGAGTAGAACATTTATGATAAAACTATAAAATTGGTGTTCAAATTCTGACTTCTATTGTAACTATCGAATTATTTAAAAAAAAAATTAGAACAAGCAAATAAAATCAATCACCTTTATAATATAAATTTAAATTAAAATAAGATCGTGAATTTTACTAATGGATTTTATTTATTTTTGGATTATGACCAATGGATTAAAACGGTCATTAATTAGATAAGTGTTGCAAAAGAATATCAGCCTTTCTTTTATTTAATGTTACTGCCTTACTGGTATACTTATTATCCGCTAATCAAATAGATTGCTAAATCCTAAATGCATTCACAATGTGGAGTTTTGAACATAATTTACTCGTTCCCATCAAACTCAAACGAAGCTGAACTGTTTGATTGTCAAAACATTGAACCGAGTTCATTTAAATAATATTACCCATAATGTTTTTTCTTTTTTTAAGCCTACATGAAAATTGTTGATAGTTTTTTTTTTAAGATTAAAAAAAAAAATGTTGACACTATTTTTGCATTATGATTTAGGAGTGACAGGGTCAAAAGCCTTTTATCTTTGTGATATAACTTGCATTTCTTTATTATGAGAACCAATATTGGAATCGTCAATTCCAAGTCATGGTAACAATCAAATTTTTAAAATATTAATCTCAATGTAGAAAATTGAATTTGCAATCAAAATGAAAATTTTAATCAGTGTGAAAACATCAATGAGCCTGACATCTTGGACCAATGCACCTAACAAAAACCCAATAATAATTTCTATCATAATTGTCATGTCGGCCATGGTTGATGTAAAAATCACCGTACGTTTTTAAGCCACCATGATCATATTACATTGAGAGAAAAGAAATCATTTTGGACATCAATCCGTCAAAAACATGGAATTCGGTGGCAAATAAAATATAGCTAAATTTAATTTTTAAAATCTGTAACTATTCATTTATTTATAAGAATTAAAATTTTAAGCACCATATTTTTCTTTGAATTTACAAGAAAACAACTATAGGAAATAATCGACTACTCAAACTTAATCAGATATTTAGCCACCAATAATAGGTTCAAATAATCCGGAAAAACAAAACAATAAAGGGTAAACTATGTGTTTGGTTCTTATTTTATAAATTATATTTCAATTTAGTCTTTAACATGTGTCAATTTGATCCTTAACATTTTGATATTGTGTCAATTTAGTCCTTACCGTTATTTTTTAGATGAAAATTGATGATGTGTCTAATGATCAAATAAAAAATTAACTTTCATTAATGTGACAATACACTAAAATTTTATTTTAATTGTTTGTCATGTCATTAATTTTCATCTAAGATATAACGACTTGGACCAAATTGACACGACATTGAAAAGTTAGGAACTAAATTGATACAATTAGAAGGTTAATAACCAAATTGAAATATGATGTAAAGAATAAAAACCAAATATATAGTTTACCAACAATATATAAATAGGTTTGAAGTTGGAAATAGACAAATAGTCAAAATAATTGATCCATTAGAAAACAAAACTTATGTTAGACGTGGAAACGACGCGTCGTCTTTTTATGGGTTCCACTCTTTCTGTAAGCTTCTTATAGACTTTAATACTTTGTTTTTTCAAGTCTCCTTGCCCGTTAAGTTTGGGAATTGGGAAGTTGCCAAGGCCATTAGCAATTAGTCATTAGTCATTAGTCATTAGTCATGGTCATTTCCTTGACTTCTAGACATTGAAGAGGAAAATTATTGTGGGACCTCAGCTGCACCTCATTGACCAACTTTTGTTCTCTATCATTCCATTTATAGCCAAGGGGTCAATACCGTATCGGAAGCTATACCGGTTTGTCCAGCAGTATAGTATATTTCGAATACCGGTCAATACCGGTGTACCGTTTCGGGTTTACCGCTATTTTTTATATTTATAAATAAATATATGTATGTGTGTGTCTATATATTATAATAAATATAAAAGTTTACCATAAAACATTTCCTCAATTCAAAACTAATTATTCATAATTTTAGACTTTAGTATTAATTAAAAGAAAAAAAAAACACACAATATAAAAAATAGAAAGCTTAAAAGTTACCATTGCATACTAAGAAAACAAATAATACTAATAAGTTAATGCAAATAAGTTACCATTCTACCCTAACAAAAATTCAAAAATTACAAAACTTTAAAAAAAAAAAAAAAAAAAAAAAACTTTTTTCTGTACCGGTCGGTACGCCCGGTACTGACCGGTATTGCCCGAAATTGGCCGGTATGGCCGGTATATGGCCGGTACGGCCGGTATTTAAACTGGTACGAAACGTTAATATTTCGATATTGGTATGCACCGGCCGGTACGACCGGTACCGGTACGGTATCGACTTCCTTGTTTATAGCCCCATAACTACGAAAAAATTGAGTACTATAGACTATTATACAATTTATTTGTACCGTGGTGGAGGATAAATGGTAAATTCATATGTAAAGAATAAGAAACTACTCATAATTTAGTATGTTAGCATTATAAAACAAAATTGTAAAATAGTTTGTGATCTTATGACTATTTCTATAACTATGAGAGGGTATCAATTTTGTCCTCTGTGTCATAGGCCATGGGTTCCACTCCGCGTGAAATGTCCGTTACGATGAAAATGATATATTATGAGATCTCTCTCTCTAGCATACGTGAGCACCACATGTACAAATCTCACATGTGATAAGAGGGTACCCTCCTGTAAATAAAAGTAGGACAATCTTTTTCCTAATAGTACCAACAATTATTTAATAATTCAACACCTATAATATCTTTCTAATAATTGGTGGGTTCTACATAATTATAATACGCTTGTGTTTTGATGATCCGTGTGTTAAAGTGTCTGTTTAGAACTCCCATAGTTTTGGTAACTTTTATTAAAAGCTACAATTTTTTTGTCAAACAAACACTAAAATCAATTAGTGAGGGCCCTGGGCCCATACGATTAACAATGAAACAGTGTCCACTAGTTTTTTTCTTCAATAATCTAGATTGATTGAGAAGAAAGAAACTCCAAAAAGGCCAACCCATCTGCCTCTTCCAAAAGAGAAATTATTCGGTACACAAGAAGGGTTGTTGACGTGATCCTTTCGACAATGTCATTTATATAAATGTGTGAGTAAGTTTTCTAATCAGCACAAAGAATAAAAAATAAAAAAATTATTAGGTTATATCACATTTGTATAAATAATAACATTTTATTAGTTGAAGGTCAAAGAAGACCACGCCAATAATCCTTCCGGTAGACTTAATAATTTCTCATTTTAAAAAGAATATAAACCTAGCCTCCTAGGGATGGAGTGCGAGTGACGGTCACAGGCTAGGAGTAGTACAGTACAGCCCACAATATATATATATACACATACAATTTCTTTGATTTTGTTTTTTGGCTACATTTTTGTTTTCATGAAGGTCCACTATTGTATGGCATATGCAACAGCAGGTGGTTCTATGATTATATCCCTTTCTTTAAAATACTCCCCCTTTCTCTAATATAGATTGGATATCTCATGTCCTTTATTTGTCTAAAAATTTATCAATTGAGTCAATTAATACCTTCTACTTTTTTTTTAATATATCAAAACTTGTAATCAATAAAAGTAATAAATAAATAAAAACTTGTTGCATGACATGTTAAGGGTAAAAATTCCATCCAGATTATTTTATTCTATATCATGTTTTATAGAACAAGCAACCTTTCTGTTGATGTCACTCATGAATCACGATGACAAAATTGAGGGGAAAAACTTCCATTTATAAATGCCAATGAAAAATTAAATTTAAATATATATATATATATATATATATATAGAAAACAACTTCACATTATAATCGTAGGTTGAATGTCTATAGTAGTCCATTTTTGTTTTATAAATACTTTTAAAGAGTAATGCTACCTAACAAATTTTTTTTATAACAATTGAGTTAGAAAAATTTTACTAGTTCGTAGGCACACAATTAACATAACTTATGTTATTTTAATAATCAGTAACAACTTGTGACCTTCACGGTTTTAAAATTGTTTGTAAATTTTTTTTTTTTTTTTTTTTTGGTGTCTCTAAATTTATTGTATTGGCAAATGCATTAACCACAAAACCCAATTAGCTAACCTTGGTCAGTCCGGTCTCAAAAGGTTATTGTTGTTTAAACAACATTTTTTGTGTTTAAACAACATTACACGTACTTTCACGCACTTTTTTACCCACACAAATTTTCACAAAATAATAACAACATTACTAGAAATCCCTTATTAAACGGGCTCTTACTCTAATACAATAATGTTATAACTCTAGAAATACAAATTCTTTTTTTCCAGCTATTGAGATAACATGATATATAAGTGGTGATAATAAATTTTGTGTTGCTAGTTGGCTCATGTGAAAATGATGTTATCTATATAATACTAAAAGCTAAAGCGTAGCATTTAATATTACTACGCTCATGTTGAGCCACGTTAGCACCGCTGAAGCGTAGCATTTAATATTGCTACGCTCATGTTGAGCCACGTCAACACCATGTAATTTCCATCATATTTTTTTTGTATTTGTCCAACAATTTAAAAATAATTTCTATCAATTTTAAAATACTAAAAAATATAAAATAAATCCTACCCCTATCTTCACCATAAAACCCACTTCTTATCTATATCTCTCTCTCAACTCATCATCTTCCTCTTCTCAAAAAAAAAAAAAAAAAACACACACACACACACACACACATCATCTTCCCACCAAACAAATTGCTAATATTTCTCCTATTAATGACTTCACCATTAAATCTCAATTGCCTTAAATTCAACAATCAATCCTCTCTCTCTCTCTCTCTCTCTCTCTCTCATATCGTCTCTTTATTTTATGGTTTGTGCCAGATTTTTTTTACGATGTTGTAATATAGTGTTTTTTTTTTTCCACTTTTCAATTTTTAGTCTTTTTCTTTATATTCATGTTTACAATTTTTCTATACATAATTGCATTTTAACCATTAAAATTATTTGTGCCTAAAAAATTGAAATGCATTTTATTGATTTAGTACATGTGAAACAATTAAGCTCTTTTTTTTTTTTTTTTCTTTTTTGGTTTGGTAATGTTTTGTTTTGTATTGTTTGTTACAATGTCTGGATTCATAGATAGAAAATAAAGAATACAGTTTTAATTTATATAATACTAAAAGCTGAAGCGTAGCATTTAATGTTCTACTATACGCTCATGTTGAGCCACGTTAGCAGCCATGTCATTTCCATCATATTTTTTTTTGTATTTTTCCAACAATTTAAAAATAATTTCTATCAATTTTAAAATACTAAAAAATATAAAATAAATCCCACCCCTGTCTCCACCGTAAAGCCCACTTCTTATCTATATCTCTCTCTCAACTCATCATCTTCCTCTTCTCAAAAAAAAAAAAAAACACATCATCTTCCCACCAAACAAATTGCTAATGTTTCTCCTATTAATGACTTCACCATTAAATCTCAAACTCTCTCTCTCTCTTTTTGACTTATCATCTCCTTATCTCCACCATAAAGCCCACTTCTTATCTATATCTCTCTCCCAACTCATCATCTTCCTCTTCTCAAAAAAAAAAAACACACACACACACACACCATCTTCCAACCAAACAAATTGCTAATATTTCTCCTATTAATGACTTCACCATTGAATCTCAATTGCCTTAAATTCAACAATCAATCCTCCCTCTCTCTCTCTCTCTCTCTCTCTTTTTGACTTATCATCTCCTTATTTTATGGTTTGTGCTAGATTTTTTTTTTACGATGTTGTAATACAGTTTTTTTTTTTAGTCTTTTTCTTTATATTCATTTTTACAATTTTTCTATACATAATTACATTTTAACCATTAAAATTGTTTGTGTCTAAAAAATTGGAATGCATTTGATTGATTTAGTATATGTGAAACAATTAAGCTCTTTTTTTTCTTTTTTGGTTTGGTAATGTTTTGTTTTCTATTGTCTGTTACTATGTCTGGATTTCATAGATAGAAAATAAAGAGTATAGTTTTAATGGTTCCCTTTTTTTTTTTTTTAAATCTATGGCAAACTAACCTTTCTCCTAGCCTCCTCCACAATAAAAATCATTTAATGCATTGATGTTAATGTTATGGTATTTGTTCATCAATATTAGCCCAATTGAAGGAGCTTTCTTATCGGACCAGCTAATAAAGAGTTTTTTTTTTAAAAGAGTCAAATAAAGAAGTAGATAATTGATTAAGGTAAGGGAGTCATTAATTAACACATGGAAACCATTTTAAAATGGCTTCTCTCCCCATCAAAACATTCATTTGCCTCCTTTTGTATTTAAAACCCACTTATTTAATTCTTTTTTTATATAAAATTTTGAATTGTTCTTTTTCCACCCCATAAGTCACCAAATTACAAATAGAATTGGAAACTCCTTTTAGTTCAGTTTTTTCTTTTCTTCCCCCTCAACTTCTTTGCTTTTCAGCTACAAATTTTATGGTTTGTGCTATATATATATATATATATATATTTTACGATGTCGTAATACATTGTTTCTTTTTTCTTTTTTCCAATTGTGAATTGTTAGTCTATTTCTTTATATTCATGTTTAAAATTTTCCTATACATAATTGCATTTTAACCATTAAAATAGTCTAAAAAATTGAAATGCGTTTTATTAATTTAGTACATGATCATTTCCCTCCCATTTATTTATTTTATTTTCTAAATGGCTTTGTTATTTGTTCTATTTATGTTTACTATATAAATTCTTGCTAATTTTCTTTAGTCTCATCTAAATCTATGCTAACTTCTAACTTCTTAGGATTCTTTGGGAGAAGAAACAAAATCTTCTACATATTATGATCGATAGGTATGGAGCATATGGTGTTCCTCTTTTTCTTTGTATTTGAGATTATAACTTAGCTTTGTATGGTTTTCTCATTAATTTTACAATGTAAATAACTTTACGGCAAGTCATACGTACTAATGTATTTTTTTTTTAAAGATCTAATCTCTAATTCTTACCATTTATCATCTCAAAAAAACAAATTCTTACCAATTATAATTTTTAAGGAAACAACTCTGAGACGCTTACAATGTTTAATTATTGCTTTATATTTTCCATGATAATACTAATATCCATTACTCTTACTTGAAGCATATACCTCGATGTGATCTCATTCTCACATAAAAAAATTTGGGAAAAAAAACAATGAATATGGAAAGTCTCTAATTTTCCATAAACCAATATGGTAGTCCAAAAGTTCTCTATTCAGACTTGCTATTATGTTACCACATTTAATTTGATGAGTTTATACACACACACACACACACACACAAACACCCATATATGCAACTTAGCAGTTACAAATACAATTTTTAATTACCAAAATATGCAAGGTCTCTTCCTCTTCTCTAACCTTTCCCCTCCCACGACACTTATGTATCATTTATACCTTTTCCCCTTCCCCTACATATTTTAAATATATATATATATATATATATATATATTCTCGTTTTATCTCTTTTAAAACCAATAAGCTTAGTATTTGTGATGGAAAAATTTCAATTATCAATACATGTTTGTTTTTTTATATCTACTACATATCAAAGGTACCTCTCTCTCTCACATTTAGATTTCTCTATAATCTTGACATTCTATTTGTTTTAATGCTTTATGATAGGCATTTTACAAGTTTTGGAAGTTCTTGGATTAATTAGAATGGAGAAAGTTAATATATGAAGATTGATAAGTATTGTCAAGATAATAACAATAGTTTTTTATGTCAGTAAAGCAATTTGAATAACATAGCTTAAATGATAAATGGTTGTTAGGTTGTCTATATGCTGGTATTACTAATCAAATTCTCTTACATTATTTTACTTTTTGTATTACTAATTTTTTTTTTAGTTTCACATAGGTCACACTTTTTAGCAAGTTTTCCTGACCATATATATATATAGTCATCTACTTGGATGATTTCCTTAGCAATTCTACAATCATCAATGCATTACTCTTGCAGTATAATTATAGATTATTGCATTGTTTGTTGACACATGATAATTTATAATTCAAGATATTTTCCTACTATTTTCTTGGCTAATTTGTTAAAATTTAGAAATTGTGTTTAGTTTCATCTTGCTAGGTTCTTTTTTTATGATCATTGGTTTATATGCTGTGAATTGGGCTAAAGTTAAAGACTTGGGAGAGATCAAACAAGATACAGTTGTACAACTACTACATGAATCTTTTAGAGAACATGAGTATTAAATGTATAAATTTCTCAGTAGCTTAACATAATGAGGTGATTCCATGGTATAAAAAAACAAATATGGACATGTATAAACAATTATATCATGAATACATTTGCTTTTATCTACCCCTTTAATGTTTTTATTGATTGACTAAAATCAACTACACATTTAGCTTCTTCTCAAAAGAAAAAAAAATACTACACATTTAGCTTCCTTAGTTTTTCAAAAAATTTAAATTGTGTGTAAAGGAAAAATATAAATCAATATATGTTTTGGGGAGAAATTTTTTTTGTAATAGTTGATTATCATATATGAGTTTAGTGATTATCGAAATATAAATTGTTATAACTTTTTTTAATAGTTCTTATGCAAAAAAATGAAAACAAAGTTTGGATAAATTGCTCATTAACAAATCCAAAAATGCAAAATAATGTTAGCTTTCATATGAAATCATCAAGATTCATTTTCATGTTCTAATAAAAATTATACATTCTCTTTTTTTTTTTTTTTCCTTTTTTTTTCTTTTTATTGTGTTGCATTTTGGTGCATATCTCACTATATTATAACGTATTACAAAATATTTTGTCATATATAATAATTAAAAATAAAACGCAACATGTTTCCTTGGCAAAAATATATATATATATACAAAAAATCAAGATATGGACTTCTTTAGTTACAGAATATATATTATATATTATAGTGTAATCACATTATTGTGAGATGGGTTTGGGACTATTATTTATAAGTCTTAATCACTATTTTCATTTTTTACTTAACATAAAAGAATATGATGTCAAATTTTTCCGCGTATCGCGCGAGTCTGCGACTAGTTCTAGTTATAACTCAATATGTTTACCATTGTAAAAAAATTTGTATATTTAGCATTACTCATAAAAGTTGGATTCAGTTAACTGATATCTTTAAAGCATTTGTTAATGATCCATTTTAGTAATACTACTTTCATGAGAAATATTAAATATGGTCAAAATAGTTAGTTGCTTTTTCATTTTTTCATAAAAATATTTTAAAAAATACTTCTTAAAATATTTCAAAAACAAGGTCATGTCTTTGTAATGAATGCTATAGACATGGTCTAATTAATTCCATCAATTATTTAGTTTTAGAAGAACAAAAAGGTATGACCACCGCACACTCTTGGTGCGATAATCACTCCACAAGTATAAGTGCTTGTGGGGTGTGGGTGGCAAGGGCCGGGGTTCAAGTCTCCAGAAGGGAGCTTCACACACATATACACTTAGATTAGATTAGCCTAGAATTCTATCTTGTAAAAAAAAATAAAAAAAGAAAAAGAAAAGAAAAAGAAAAAGAAAAAGTAGAAGAAGAAGAAGAACAAAAAGGTATAGAAATTTTTTACCGAGATGATGATAATTAAAATTCAAAGTAATAGTATTTTCAAGTTGCACAGGGTTCTCACGCTAAGTTCACTTAATTCCCCCCCCAAGAGACAGTGGAATTTAGCTTGAAAAAGCATTGTGAGATAGGTTGAGAATATACAAAGATTTGAGTACCTCTATTTCATTTGGTATTGGCCCATCAAGATTGTTGCATAAAAGGTCAATTGAGGTGAAAAGAGTCAGGATCTTCACCAACTTGATCTCCAGACATTTGATGGTAACTATTATTACATCTTGATAATATAGCTCATTGCCTTGTTCAACATCAGATTGGAGGTACTTTGATTGGGCCTCATTATCAACCATTAATGACTTTGAGTTAACCAAGGCTTTTATTGATAGCTTACCACTAAAATTGTTTGAAGCTAGGCCTACAATTTGAATTATTGGCCTAGTAGCATTAGGCATTCCACAACCAACTGACCCATAAAATTTGTTTGATAGTAAGACAAGGAAGCGCAAACTAGATATGTCCTTAACATTGGAAGGCATCTTGTATTTGTTTGTTTCTAATGTCCAATCACTCCAAAATTGTGCAATTGGCAAGAGACTTTGGTACAACTCCTTCTAGTTTTTGTTTTTGTTTTTTTTCCTTTGAGATTCAGAGTCTGTAAACCACAATTGCTTGGAAATATATCAGATATTTTGCCAGTGAGGTTGTTTCTCCTTAGATCTAGAACCTTTAGTGTTTCACTTATTGCAATAAAGCATTGGGGAATGGTGCCATTTATGAAAGACGAAAAGTCACTTTTAGTTCCTACATTTTCAGGCGATTCCCATTTTAGTTTATACATTTTATTTTTACCGCTTTTAGTCACTATTCTAAAAAACGCTTCCCGTTTTGGTCCCTACCGTTACATCAGAAACGGAGAAAGCTGACGTGGCAAACGGCAGGAATAAATAATAGTAAATTAATGTCCACGTGGCCTAAATTAATAATAAATTTTTTTTTGGCATTAAAAAATGCCACGTCAGCATCTAAATAAAAAAAATTAAAAACTGAATTAAAAACTAAAAATTACATGAATTGAGATCTAAGTGTGTCTTGAACAAGAACACAAACCCAGATCTAAGAACATAAACCCAAAAATTAAAATCCAAAAATTAAAAATCTCAAAATCACGATTTTCTCAAACCCAACAATATCATCAAATCCTAAAGCCTCATAGTATCAAATCAATCCAAAAATACAACACAACCAATCCAAACAAAAAAATCTCAAACTCAGAACAACCCATCAACCACCACGTCTGAAGCAAGCCACGAACCCAGGGACAATCACAGTGACCAAACCCACCAATAAATCACAAACCAAACCGCAAATAAAGAACCAAACCATGAAGCAAGCCACGCACCAAACCCAAATCAGAACCACCAACCACTGCCACCCTGACCAGAATAGGAACCACAACCCAACAAAAATTTACCAATGAAACCCACGAATTTATAACAAACACCGTGGCCCACTCCCAACAAACACAATCAACAAACCCTCCCCCCCCCCCCCCCCCCAAAAATCCAAGACCAGCGACAAAAGCCAAATGCGAAAGAGGGAGAGAAAGAGAACTCAATGCCGTCGTGCCGCCGCCGCCTTGGACCTGATCTGGTTGGGCTGATGGGTTCACAATGGGCCGATGGTTTTCAGGTGGATGGGCTATGCGATTTTCAGGTGGATGTGCTCTCTCACGTTTAACCGACGAGAGTTGTAGTGGAACAAGCTTTCCATTGGAGAAGAGCTCATCGGCGGGGAGCATGACCATCGGATCTGGGTTTGCTTGAGGTGGGTTTGCTGGGTTTCTTTTTAAATGAGATGGGTTCAACTGAATTTGAGATTTTTTTGTTTGGATTGGTTGTGTTGTATTTTTGGATTGATTTGATACTATGAGGCTTTAGGATTTGATGATATTGCTGGGTTTGAGAAAATGGTGATTTTGAGATTTTTAATTTTTGAATTTTAATTTTTGGGTTTGTGTTCTTAGATTTGGGTTTGTGTTCTTATTCAAGACACACTTAGATATCAATTCATGTAATTTTTAGTTTTTAATTCTGTTTTTAATTTTTTTTATTTAGTTAAAATTAATAAATAAATTTTTTTAATTTAGATGCTGACGTGACATTTTTTAATGCCAAAAAACATTTTTATTATTAATTTAGGCCACGTAGACATTAATTTACTATTATTTATTCCTACTGTTTGCCACGTTAGCTTTCTCCGTTTCTGATGTAACGGCAGGGACCAAAACGGGAAGCGTTTTTTAGGATAGGGACTAAAAGCGGTAAAAATAAAATGTAGGGACTAAAATGAAAATCGCTTGAAAATGTAAGGACTAAAAGTGGTTTTTCGCCTTTATGAAATTATTAGACTAGTCTAGAACTTGAAAGAGATGTAGCATTGCATATTGATTCATGGATTTGCCCATGGAATTTATTGCTTGAAAGAGATAAGAAAGGATGAGCAAAGTTGGTCCATGACAAGTCCAGAGCTCGTATAACAGAGCTAAAATTATTCCATGACAAGTCACAAAAAAAAAAGAAAAAGAAAAAAGGGGGAGGTAAGGGAGATCGGAGTTGCCCCTGGAGTGGGTTGGAGCTAAGGTCTAGGATATATAATGAGCGAAGACTGAGTAAAGGTCCTTCATGTTAGTTATATCATATATGAGAGATTTAACTTAAAAAGACCAAGTTCCCAAATCCAATTGGGTATCTCTCTATTTATCTGGTTATCTAAAAGGTCTAGAATGGATAAATTAGCTTGATTTCTCAAGAAATCAGGAAATGTTTTCTACTAGCTAGAAGCCAATTTCAATGTCTTAATTTGGGGAAACTAGGATAATGACGAATTAGTTGCATTATATTCAATCAAAAAGTTGTTGTAGGAAAGCTCAAGATCAATAAGATATCTTAATTGCTGAATAAAATTAAGCTGAAAGGTGCCATTAAAATTGTTTGAAGAAAGTGACAGGACCTGAAGATCTCGGAGTTCAAAGATGGGTACTGGCCCTTCCAAGTAGTTGCTACTCAAATCAAGGGTGTCGAGTAGGAAAGAAGAAACGTTGGAAAATTCATGGAGTTTGACTAGAAAATTGGTTGTTGCAAAGATACAAGGTTCGCAGTGATGGAAGGTAAAAAAGGGACATTGGAATACTCCCTTCGATTGAATTGTGACACGAATTCAGGTCCACTAGACCCTGAATCTCATTCTAGTGACTGGAAATAATCAGACCTGTCAAATGGTTGTGAGAAAGATCTATCGTGGTTAGACTCTATGCCTAGCCGAATGATAAAGAGAGGCATTGGAAGGTAATATCGACATTGCTAATGTTCATGTTTAGTGTCTCTATTATCGAATACAGTGACCATATATGAAACATACAAGCATTATAATTCCATTCTACAAAAGAACCTCCCTACATATTACATTTCTATGAAAAGAGGGACAAATAAACTTTGTATTCTTTAGGCCACTGTGTATACCATATAGGATAGCAGAAAAACTTCATCAAGTATTTCTGATTTCACCTCAAAGCTGTGCACCATATAGTTAATTTATGCAGGTCAGCTAGATGCTCTTCTGTATTCTGTTGGATTCACCGCATCTTCAACAAAGCTGCCAATGCCTTAGCTAAATGGGGTCTTAGTGTAACTCCAGTTACCTATTCTCTTTTGGCAATCTGCCAAATGTGAGCTCTGCTCTCAGAAGGGTTTGTTAGCTGTTTTTGGTGCTGCTGTTGGCCCTTTTCTAACAGAGCAAGAAGTAAAAAAGACAATTATGAGTTGACAAAATTAAGTGAACCACCCTTACAGGACAACACGCAATGGGCTTATGATTGTCTGATTGCCAAGTGTAAGGCTAATTCACCTTTTATACATCCTTGTATAACAATTGATACTTCGGTATTTGCTCTGGTGGCAGAGGGCAACTCACTATCAGCTTGCCTTTCATGGCCCCTCTATATATTGCCTACAAGAATGTTAAGACAGGAAAAAACATTATGCATCCTTGAATCATACAAACATCTTGAAGCATCAGTCATTTACAAGATGAAAGTTATTTGCATATTATAATTTATACAAGCAAGGAGTGCATTACATAAGAAGTCATTATGACAAATAGTTTTAAAAAAATAAAAAGTGTTATAAAGAACAATAGAGTTGCAATGTTTCCTAAAGGTGACCCAGATTTGCCATTGACCGAAGAGTAACATTTCTTGTCCTACTAAAGTTAATTACCATTACATTTTTTTTGTCCATTATTTTGGGAGTGTTCTACTTTCTTGCTTATGCCACAAAGTTTTAAATAAGGATGTGAAGAAAGAAATGCTACCACTAATTCTGCAATGTTGCCCAAAGATATACTAGACTTTCCACACAACCATACAGCAATGTACTTCTTGTCACATTACACATTTTTTCTATTGCGGGAGAGTTATGCTGTAGGCCATATCATATGCCAGGGCCACAACAAATATTAACCGCTAGGGCTGATGCTTGCCTCATCAATTTAGTCAGTAAAGTTTTCCCATATTAATCTAGCACCAAAAACACCTCCAACTTTTAATTTTCAACTGTCCAATATCTACAGCTGAAAAGAAAGTTTTCCCCTTGCCTCATCATTTTAAGCAACAAAAGTCTTTCCCATATTGATTCAGCACCCGAGATACCATTGATAAGATTATAGTTGTAGTATAAATTTTCAAGTACTCCACCTCTATTGCTCAAAAGAAAATACTTAAAATAAACTTTGCTGCAAAATCATGATTCAGAACAGAGGACTTAGTCTTGCAATTAACTCTACAAAGGATTGGTGAAAAGAAAAGGTCTTCTGGATATTGATGTCACTGCAAGGCAACTCACAACAAAACCTATGAAGAATTACATTTATGCATGTGCTAATGGAGATTGGAAGCAGCTTAAAATTGTTTCAGTAACAAGGCAGACTAGTTTCACACAAGCATAAAAAAGAAAATGATTTTTCACTCCAATGGAAAGACTAGCAATTTATATAACTGACAGCCTTAAAATCATTCAGTTTCTGAGGAGCTACATATACCTCTACAACATCAACAAAATCCTGCTTCTTGTGAAATGCGCCAACCCATTTAGTGTGATCTGCAGTCCTGCCAACCAAAGAAAATTAACACAAGAATCTGAGATTTTAAGTCCCTAAATTCTTAGCTGCATGACATCATTTTCAGAATACAAGCCATTTAGCTTATAATTTTAGTTCAGAAACATATTCTCATTCTTCAAGGGCGTGATCAAATATTTGCAATGTATGGTAAAATTCATAACATTATAATACCTACACAGATTCACCCATTGCATACAAAAATACAATGTGATGGAGACTATTGTAAGAATAAAATTCCACAGCAGCTCAAAAGAAATTACTGCAAACTAATTTAGGGAAGGAAATTGTAACACGTTTGTGAAATTCCAATGAAAAGGAGCTCTTGATGCAAACTTTGTTTGAAATTCAAGTGCAAGAGATCTAGTTAACTGTTCCACTCATCTTCCAGAAGCCCAATCACCATGTTTCACATGAAACTTACAAGTCTAAGCAAACAAAAAGAAAAATAATAGGACTAAAATGAAATATGAAAATCCATTTTCCTTTTAATTTTATTTTACTTCATTGTACGTGTATTGAAATTAGTCTAGTACAGGGAAGGTACTTCATAAAAGCACAGCTCTTAATTATTTTTTAAAAAAAGAAAAAGAAAAAGAAAAAAAGAAGAGAAAACGAATCACACACATCAATTACAAGAACTCACAGTTTATAGTTCAAAATATATGATAAAAATACTACTAGTCAGCAATATTAGAAAGGGTTTTTTAGACATCCAACTCAGTTGTTGGAATAATTTTTTATAACAAACAACGAACAAAAAAACAGTCATCATATGTATAATTACATTCCTGGAAGATAATCCATGTACTCAAATAGTTATATACAATCACAATATCCAACCTAGAGTTTTCTTAAAAATAAATAAATAAAAAAATAAATAATAACAACAATCAAAAAATAAGAAGAGGGGGGAAGATAATCCATGTACCCAAAATCCATTTTCATGTGATGAGCATTGAAAAAGAAAACTGTTGAAGGTATGAAAGTAATGTCAAAATACTTGACATAAACTTGAATTTCGTTGGAATCAATATCTACAAGTGCTACACTTGCAAATTTGGATACCTCCCGAGCAGATTTAGAAAGCTGCATTGAGAAAAACAAATTGAGTTCATTCACTTCATAATATTTAGAATAAATAAAAACTCAAAGAGAGAGAGAGAGAGAGAGAGAGAGAGAAGTGGCATACAACATCGTCAAGTTGAAGGCAGACAGGATCAGAAGCACGGCCAAAGCGGAGGACAAGGACCTTGTCAATGGTGTCTCTGATGATTGTGTCCACCTCTTGTTTCTTTGTCAGCACCGTCAATAGGTAACTACTCATTCTCTCCACTTCAAGATTTTGGGGAGATTTTGGGGCTCGTCTGTTATATTGTCATTTTTTTTCAGGCCAAAGATTACTTATAATAAAAAATTTTATAGTATCATATTCCACTATGTAGAAGAAAAACTTATAAATAAAAAATAAATATTTCTAGTTTTTTTCCCCAACGTCCCATTCCAAGGGTGCAAAGTGCAGAAGATAATGGCATCTCAAGAAATATAGAGATGTTGTATATAATTACAAATTAAAAATAAATTGAGATTCCTAACCAAGTTCTCATAGTCTAATATATTACCTAAATATCAATTATAACCATTGAACATATCCAAATTCTTCCCATAAAAAGTAAACACTTGGTACTTTTTTTCTCATAAAAAATAACAATAATAATATAAGCATTTATTAATATGATCAATAAGATATACAATAAATTCAAATTCAAATTTTTACCCAATTTATAGTTCATCGCATGTGATCAAATGGCATTGAACAACCAAAAGAAAAATAGTCAAAAGAAATACAACGTGTAAATTACCAAAGTAAAATTGGAAAAAGCTTGTTGAACCATACTTATATTAATGAAATGACATATTAGAAAGCAAATTTTAAAGATAATAATATTATTGATGATCAAAGCATAATACAGAACAAAGAGGCTAAGAAGACACAAGACATCAGCAGAAAGAGAGTACACTAATGTCTGCAAAGAGGCATGAAAAATCAGCTAACACCAACTCGAGCTAAAGACAGCACTAGAGAATAGACAGACCAACAGAGCTATAGAGAAGAGCCAAATTAGTAATATTTATCTTTATAAGTAAAAGTCCACTGGGACTTAATTCGTATCTTCATGAATGACTTGCATAAAACACAATTGAAGACATGGGTTTGGATGTTTGGTACTTTGGCATCAAATTAAAATGAAAAGTTTTGGAATTTCATACCGTTTGTGGAGAGATTCCCTCGCAAATCTGTCAACAGAGAGAGAAGAAAGCTCCAGGTCTCGCTGAGCTGCCTTTGCGTTGTGGTGAAGAGAGAGTTTCACTGATAGAGAAAGCAGATTCGGGAGGAAGGGAGCATAAGGAAGAACGAGAGTCGTAGAGGGTGCAGAGCTCGGCCCGAGAGAGAGAGAGGATGGAGAAGAGAGTAAAAAATTAACTCGCCTCTATAGCTAGAAATTTCTAAATATAGCCATGTAGTGTGTTGAAAATTACAAAATTAGCAGTATTAAGTATTAAGTATTATATTTATAAAGATTGTGTCAAAACTCCATATAAAAATGATGTTATTATTTTTCTTACCGGTTACTCAAAATTGCTTTAATGTTATTTCCTCTAAACTCATAGCAATTTTTTACTCAAAAAAAAAAAAAAAAAATTATAAAAAATTCTATGTTCTTAACCATTTGCATTACTCCATTTAAGGGTCACATCTCTTCTTCTTTTTTTTTTTTTGGAGTTTAAGGGTCACATCTTAAATCCTATATCGTATGATAAGAAATTCTTGTCATATAGAATTGGTTTTAGAAGTCGTGATATAGGATTTAAGATAGAGAAATGTTATATTCATAATATTTTTACAACATTTTCACAACAAATCGTAAGTAGCAGGTTGTTATTGGTGGGACAAAAAAATCATTTCAATAGTAGATTCAAATTATAACCAATAAAAACTAACCATTGTGATTTGTTATGAAAGTGTTATGAATTAAGCAAGAATTTCATATCATACTACATCATGACTTCTAAAACCAATTCTTAAATTAAAAATTGGTTTTAGAAGTTGTGGTGTGGCAAAGTGGAATGGCCATGCCGCCATATATATATGACTGCAATACACTAAACCAAGTTAGAGAAATTGCAGTTGTGGTTTGGAGAAGAAATTATAGAGTGTTTTACCAAAAATAAAATAAAAGAATGGCAAAGAGTGTATGTATATCACTACCTGTCAATAATCTACCTAGGCTTGATGGGAGCTCCAGTCCAAGTCTAACCATGAATTTTGCGAGAGCTTTAAGTCTTCTTTCTCATCTTTCATGAGTTCCACAATCATGGTGAGAAGTTTTGCTTCCAAAATTCTATAACACTATATTATTTTTTTACCTGGGCCCTGACATTTCATTGATTCTATATCATATCTATGTGCATCTCAATAGAGGATAAGATTTGAGGACAATAACTTCTCTAGTTAAATTTACCAGTTCAATTCCCATGCAAGTTTTCCTTTGCATAATTCTTCTTTAAATTCACCGTTTTAATTCACAAGTAAATGATTAGATTTTAAGCAACAACATCTTTGAAGGTTAGACAAATAGATAATCAACTTATCCCAAAGCAAAAGTATCAATCTCTAGTTGGAACATCTTGCTGACAAAAAGGTTTCAAAATGTTTAAAATGAGTTTTTTTATCATTTAAAAAAAAATTATAATCTATATTTGGTTTTTGATTTATTAATTAATATATAAAACTTGATAGTTACAATGGGGAGAGGCAATTTGAATCTTAGATGTCTCTGTTGAAAACATCAAAAAAAGGTTGTTGAGCTATAAGATTCTTGGCTTTTTTGATAAAAGGTTGGTCTTACATGATATGCATTTATCATTAACATAAATTAACTTTTTTCTTTTACATGTGTATATCTACAATAAGTTTTTTCATTTATTTAATATATATTTAATATTTTAAATATTTATTTAACTTATATATAATTCTTGATTAAGTTGCATAATACTCTAGCATTTGAAAAATAAAAGTAATGTCCTTGTATTGAAAACTTTAGACATGGCCCAATTCCACCCGTTATAAATTATAATTTCAGACAAACAAAAGGAAGTAGAAAATTTTCTAATATATAGAATTGCCGATTAAAATCCCAAGCTAGTTGTAATTGAAAACAGCTTATTTTAATATAATCTTAAAATAATGTTCATTGCGAATATGAAATAGTACAAACATCTTACCTGACAAAGCTCATGCCCAATTGCTTGGATACATTTTTATTTTGCTCTTATAATGAAAGCGAAAAGGAAAAGAAATAGTACAAACATCTTACCATAACTAATGCCTCCGGCCCGCATTCCTTTGTGCTTGGATTCCACGGTATTGTTTTCCTCCAAGGTACAGTTTTGGGAAGATCTTGAATAAAATGTCATCAATGTGTTTGCAATACCGAATCCTCCAACTCTTACAAAACACAATCGGCCAAATGATCACCCCAAAGCCAAAAACAAACCCCAGCTCTACACTAAGGAAATTCCAGTCAATCAAAGGCCGAGAATTTGAGTGACTATCTTCAAATGTTGGAGGTGGCGAACTTGGCTTTGCAGATGTGCATGTTGTCTTCAAAGGGGACCCACATAATCCTTTGTTCCCTTCATAGGAAGTTTCCGAAAATGTTGCAAATTGCTTGATGTATGGAATTGGCCCAACTAGTTGATTAAATGAGAGGTTCAATACTGAAAGGAAAGTAAGACTATCTGCAAGTTGCACAGGGATTTCCTTTGTAAGCTTGTTGCTTGATAGATCTAGTGACTCAAGTTGAGTTAATTTTCCCAGAGATGTTGGGATTCGGCCTATGAAAGCATTGTGTGACAAGTTGAGAATATGCAAGGATTTGAGCACTCCTATTTCTTCTGGTATTGGCCCTTCAAGATTGTTACATGAAATGTCAATTGAAGTGAAAATAGTAAGAATCTTCACCAATTCAATCACCTGACCTTTAATGGTAATTGTTATTACATCTTGATAATAACCTCTACTTTCAAAATGGAGGTAATTGAGCTTTGGTTGGGACTCGTTATTAGCCATCATAGCCTTTGAATAAGCTAAGGCTTTTATAGACAGCTTACCACCAAAGTTGTTTGAAGATAGGTCTACAATTTGAACCTTCGGCCAACCTGCATTCGATCCTTCACAACCAACAGATCCATAAAAATTGTTTGATTGTAAGACAAGGACTTGCAAATTGGATAAGTCCTTCAAGTAACATGGGAAGGCATCATGTATCTGGTTGTTCCCAATGTCCAATACCTCCAAATTTGTGCAATTTGCAAGAGACTTTGGCATCACTCCTTCGAGTAGGTTTTTATTGAGATTCAGAGTTTGTAAACTACAATTTTTTGGAAATGTATCAGATATTTTTCCAATGAGGTTGTTTCTTCTTAGATCTAAAATCCTTAGATTTTTGCTCATTGCAATGAAGCATTGTGGAATGGTACCATTGATGGAATTATTAGAAAAATCTCGCATTTGAATAGATGTGGCATTGCATATTGATTCAGGGATATGCCCATGGAATTTATTGCTTGAAAGAGATAAGAAAGAACCTTGATAATTGTAGGTATTCCACGACGAGTCCAGAGAAGGAATAGTAGAGGTGAAATTATTCCATGACAAGTCCAGATATTCAAAAAATGATAGGGGTGTTGGGAGTTGCCCCTGGAGTTGGTTGGAGTGAAGGTCTAGAAAAGACAATGTGGTAGGAAAATTGAGTAAAGGTCCTTCAAGGTAGTTATGTGAGAGATTTAACCGATAAAGATGAGGAAGTTTCCAAATCCAGTTGGGTATCTCTCCATGTATTTGGTTATTTGAAAGATCTAGAACGAATAAATTGGTTTGGTTTATCAAGAAATTAGGAAATGTTTTCAACTTGCAAGAAGCCAACTGCAATGACTCAATTTGGTCGAAGGTGGAATTAGTTCGATTGTGTTCAATCAATAAGCTATTGTAAGAAAGATCAAGCATTGAAAGATTTCTCAACTGTTGAAACACATCCAACTGAAAGGAGCCGCTAAAGTTGTTTGAAGAAAGTTTGAGAGTTTGAAGACTTCGGAGTTCAAGGACAGACATGGGTATTGGCCCTTCCAAGTTGTTGTTACTCAAATCAAGGACCTGCAGTAAGAAAGAAGAAACGTTGGAAAATTCATGGAGTTGACCAGAAAATTGGTTGTTGGAAGTTCCAAATGTAGCAATAATGGAAGGGAAAAAAGGGACGTTGGAATATCTCCTTCTAGCGAATTGAAACGCAATATAAGCTCAACTAGACTTTGAAGATCTTCCCAGTGAGTGAAAGTAATTTGCCCTGTCAAATTATTAGTAGAAAGATCTATCTTGGTCATATTCTTTGCCATGTTGAATGATGGAACTGGTCCTGTGAAGTGGTTAGATGATATGTCCAAATAAACCAATTGAGTGAGATTTGCAATAGAGCTTGGGATTGATCCATTGAAATTGCAAAATGCAAGATCAATTCTGGAAAGCATTTTAAGATTACCGATAGAATCTGGTAGTGTCCCTGAAAAACTTGTTTCGTGAAGCAGAAGTGACTGAAGAGAACCATTTGAATGAAATTCTGGCAAGGAACCTTGAAGTAGGTAATTATTTGACAAGTCTATCATCTGCAGTGTTGGAACCTGGAAGATATGTTTTGGAAATTGTCCACTGATTCCACAAAAACTGAGACACAAGGTCGTTAAATTTCTGAAATATGCAAAAAAGTCAGGAATTGGAGCAGAAAAATAGTTATAGTCTAGACGAATAACTGAGAGGGACTGAAGCTTCTGTAAGGAGGAATCAAGAGGTCCCCGAAGATAACAACCTGACATGCTCAACACCCTTAGATTTGGCAGTGAAGATGATAAGGCCTGACTCCACTCTTTCCCTTGTGCTGATATATTTACACGATCAAGATAAAGTTCCTGAAGCTCCGAAAGATTCTGAACTAACATAGCTAAATTTGGGTTCTCAAGTTTCAGTGTAGGAGAAAAGCCTAGAGAGAGAGACAAATTGAGAGTAACCAACCTTGTGAGACATGAAATCTCAATGGGAATCTGCCCCGCAAAGCCAGCATTGGACAAATTTAAATAACTCAAATTCATCAGATTGCATAATTGGGATGGAATCTGGGAATAATTTAAGTGGTTATAAGCCAAATTCAAGTACTGAAGATACCTGAGACTAAAAAGGCTACTTGAATTGTCAATTCCACCAGAGATTGATTCGCTTCCCAAGTTGACACCAACAACATATCCCCTGCTGCAGGTTACACCTTCCCACGAACAGCATTCAACACTTTCATTCCAACGCACCAGTTTTGTGGACAATTTACTGTTAAATTTGAGACTGTTCTTCAATTCGAGCAAATAGGATCGCTGATCACCAAGGCATTGGCCAGACACAGCTAATATATTGTAATTGAGGAAAAGTGAGCATATGGGTATGATCAAGCAAAGCCATGAAAGGAGTGAAATTCTCATTGTAGGCTGTAAAAAGAAACACTCGTAAGGGGTTACCGGGTTCAGGATGTTAAGCCTAAAAGTGATCGTGTTTAGTGAAGTGCATAGGTGTCCCATGTCCATTGGAGTGGAGTGAGTGCTAGATAGTTCAAGTAAGTGGTGAAAATAGCCAAATACCACGTTTTGGCAAAATTTGTGGCAAACTAGCACCAGGGGCGGAGCCAAGGGGGGGCGAGAGGGGGCAGGTGCCCCCCCTGAGCTCGCCAAAAAAATCATGTATAACGTACTCTTATTATAGTTGAAAGTAGTTTGCACCATCCACTGACAGAAAGCTGCTCAAAAGCAAAAAACTAGTATTCTCCTCATGGTAAGTCATGGACTCTAGAATCAAGATTGAATAGCAGGTGCCAGTTCCACAAATTTTTAAAAAAATTAAAAAACTCTCCCATGCCTTTATACACGTTAGTGGAAGTACACTATTGAAAAGTGAGAATGCTAATAAACAAAATGTTTTTAGCAACAAATTCCACAACTTTTGAGATGTTATTTATTTTCATTTTGGTTTATCATTGACATTATTTTATTGTCTACATTTACAAATTGTCAACTCAATGATTGTGAAAAGAAAAAAAAAATGGCGACTCTAGACTAATTGTTAGAGGAAACCTTAGAGCATCTATTAATCTTTCTCTTCCTTCTATTCATAATTTCAAATTTTGTAAAATTCAATTTTCTTCTTTAATTCTTCTAGGTAGTTAAAATTTTGAATTTTTGTTATAATCCAAAATTTTAACAACTTAGAAGAATTAAAGAAGAAAATTGAATTTTACTTAGTTTTTTAAAAGCATTCATGACAATGAGACACGTATACAACTTTGTAGGCATATTGCTCTATTCTTAACACTTTTGTATTGATTTATGTTTTCAATTTCTTTGAAGAAATCATCAAATTATATGATTAAACTGTACGCATTCAAGTTAATTTCTCAATTTGATTATCATTAATTAACTATTTACATTGAGGGCATTTGAGTAAATTAAACTAAGTATAAAAAAATAAATTAAAGTTTACATTTGTATTAGATTGTGTGTGACAAATGACAATTACATTAACATATAAGTGCTTATTTATTTGTTATCAATATTGAATTGCTATTTTTTAGAATAATTTTACTGTCAATCTTTTCTCTTTTAATCTTGCCCCCTCTAAATTAAAATCCTGGCTCCGCCACTGAGTCTAGCACTGTTTCGAAAATATTTAAAAATCTACCACTTTTTTAGTACTCTAATTCCACAAAATCAAGTTCTAAATAGTACTCGAGTTCCTAGCAAGTTGCCAGTGTGGTACTGCTGACTTGGAATTTAAAAAAAAAATGATGTGGTACTTGATACTAGCGAAAATGAGTATGTCTTTATAGTACTCGAGCTTAGTGTAGTCGTCTACCTTATTTTTTATTTTTTATTTTTTTGTTTGTTTCTATTGGAATGGCTTGAATAGTCAAATTTAGTGGCTTGACATTAGCCAACAAACCATTAAATGGCTTGCATGCCCATGTCAAGAAGTTTCATGCGTGAAGAAATGCAAACTCGAGTTCCTAGCAAGTCGCTAGCGTGGTACTATTGACCTAGAATTTAAAAAAAAATGATGTGGTACTTGATATTAGCGAAAATGAGTATGTCTTTATAGTACTCGAGCTTAGTGCAATCGACTACCTTATTTTTTATTTTTTTGTTTGTTTATGTTGGAATGGCTTGAATAGTCAAACTTAGTGGCTTGACATTAGCCAACAAACCATTAAATGGCTTGCATGCCCATGTCAAGAATGTTCATGATATTCAAGAAGTTTCACGCGTGAAGAAATGCAAGAGCTTGCATTAAATGTTCTTCATGAATTGTCAAAGAAGATGGCCAGTAACAACACCTAACATGCAAACCAAATTCAGGCTTCTTTTCTTTTGGTTGAAATGGATGACACTTTGGCCATAAATGCTTGCCATTTTCTTTGACTTGACAAGTTTCACGTCGGTGTAACTACTGATATTTCGGTTGAACTTTGGCTATAAATAGATGGTGAATTTGAGAGAAGATGCAAGAGTGAGTTCCTACGGGAGATTAAAAAAAAAAAAAGAAAAAAGAAAAAGAAAAGCAAGGTACCTAATTGTATGAAGCTCGAGCACTACAAAGAAGTACTCGATTTCAGTAATATTGAGTACCACATTATTTTTTTAATTACACAAATTCTAGGTCAGCAGTGCCACACTAGCGACTTATTAGGAACTCAAGTACTAAAAAAGTGGTAGTTTGCTAAATATTTCCGAAACAGTGCTAGTTTGCCACAAATTTTGCCAAAACATGGTATTTGGCTATTTTCACCCAAGTAAGTTAGAGCATTTACATCTGCCACAATGTAATTTTAGCCAAATTTTATCAAAAACTAGTCACAGGTTCATGCGATGTGTGAAATTAAATAATTATTTTATATGGTAATATAATGTTTAATTTTTCTTTAAATTACTTTGAAGATAATTTTTTCTCCCAAAAAATTAAATTATTTCTATTCGGTCCAATTAGGTCTACTTCGGTTCAGTTTGATCCACGCGGTCAATTTTGGTCCCCTACAATCCATTTTAGACTAGTTGGGTCTTAAATTGATTCTTTTTGTAGGTTGTCTTTTCAAGTTTGGCTCAAAATTTCATTTTTTTTTCTTAATTTTAGGGTTGAAAAGTATGAAGTTTTATTATATTTGGGTTAAACTCTTTAGTTTTAAGTGAAAAAAATATAAAGAAAATAGACATTAGAAATTAGAAATATGAGCCCTAACAATGCTATAAAAATTATAAATATTCAAAAGTCTCATTTGGTCCACATTGGTTCTACTCAGTTCATTCTGTCCTCGTCAGTCCATTTTGGTCCTATTCGGTCTATATGGTCCTATTTAGTCCATTTTGTCCACTAAAATTCTATTTGGCTCAATTTGGTCCACTGGGCGTTATTCAATCCACTTCGGTCCATTTAGTCCACATTGGCTCTATTCAGTCCATATTGGCCCTATTTTGTCCACTTCGGTCCTATTTAGTTTACATCAGTCCTATTTGGTCAATTTTGTCTACTTTGGTCCACTTTAGTCCTATTCGGCCCATTCGGTCTACCTCGGTCCTATTCGGTCCATTTTGTTCACTTCGGTTCTATTTGGTCCATTCTATCTACTTCGGTCCTATTTAGTCCACATTGGTCCTATTCAGTCCATTTTATACATTTCGGTCCATCCTATCCACTTCGGTCCTATACGGTCAATTCATTCTTATTCAGTTAATTCAGTGAACTTCAGTCCTATTTGGTCCTATTCTATCCATTTGGTCCACTTTGTTCCATTTAGTCCACTTTGTTCTATTTGGTCTAACTCAGTCCATTCAGACCACTTCGATCCATTTTGGTCCACTTTGATATATTTTTGTGCACTTACATAATGAGAAAATCCATATTTATTAAAAAAATGTATAAATCTCAAATTCATAATATCAAAAATTTTATATATAGTATTTATTGTTACTATACTTTTATTGAGCCACATTAACATAGCATTTCTGTTCACTTTGGTAATGCTAAATTTAAGTGAAATTCTTTCTAAATATAAAGGCTATGAATATACAAATGTAATCTTTAGGGTAATTATTAATTTCTTTTGACGTTGTTACTTTTAAATGAATTGCATTGATTACACATTTGAGCAAAATAAATAACTATATTTGTCCACATTGGATCTTCACCAACAATTTTCAGCCAAAAAAAGTTGATCTCAAAAAGCATTCAAACCCATAAAATAAAATAAAATAAAATAAAACAAAACAAAACAAAAGGTAAACTTAGGTACAGTTTCTTAGGTTCTGCAATTAAATTCAGCCATGTGTTTGCCTTGACTAATAGGGGTCCATTTGGATACAGCTAAAAATTGAAAACTGAAAAACATTGCAGCAAAATAATTTTTAAAAGTGTTAATAGTATCGTGAGACCTATTTTTAATAAAAAAAATTTGCTGAAAAGTGAAGCTTGTGGGTTTCGTGACTGAAAAGTTGTTGAAAAAGTTATTGTGTGCACTGTTCAACCCCAAAGTCAACAATCACGGCTGAAAAAAAAAAAAAAAAAAGTTGAAAACGCAAACGTGAACATTGAGAAGTGCAAAACACGCTTCCTAAATGCACACTAGATCACACGATTGATTTTATTTTTCCTTGAAAGAGATAATATTTTTATACTAAATTGATGCGGTTAAAATTTTAATGGAGAACTAAGATACATTACCTAAGGAATTCAATTGTACTACAGTTTTGCCCAAAATTTTTTTAGAGATACATCTCAATCAATTGTCAGCAATAACAGGATCCACAAATCCATTTTACCATTGAATTAAGCAGCAAAAGAGAATGAACCAAAGAAATCCATCTAAAAAGTGTCAAGCATTGGCCATATCTTGCTGCTTTTGTAATCTGAACAGCAAGGTAGAGACAAAGAAAGAGGAAGGGAGATCTGGATTAAAACCAATTCCATTGATTTTCATTTCTTAGCAAAGAATCTATAAGTCCCCAAAAATAAAATTCCTCCAACCAGGAAAAGGAAATTTGATTTGAGAAGCATCGGTTTGGATTCCCCCACCCTTATCTTCTTAAAGCTTTAACGCCATTCATATTGGATACTGAGAAAGAAAATTGGATTTTGAGGTTCCACATCATGAAGAAAAAAGAATAATCAAACCATAAAATCAGAAAATCATTGGACGGAATTGACTGAGAATTAAAAGAAGGTCCTTACTGCTTTAAGGCGACTAATTGTGGAGCTTGGTTGTAAGAGAACTCACAATGGTTTAGGCAAAATTTTAGGCATATTAGAAAATAAGAACGTACTTTTTGTATTTAAGCTAAAAACTAATCAAAACACCCCACGTCCGACCCTCAACTCTAAACTCTATATCATTTAAAACATTCTTTCTACATTTATTATTATTATTTCTTCAAAAAACCCCACTTATGTTCCAGTTCCCAGTCTCAGAACACAGGTATCCATATGAATCATAGCTTCCATAATCAAAAGATAAGTACTGCATAAACCTTATGGTGGCCTTCATGCAGGCAGAATCATGTGTTTATTTTCTCAGGCAGAATGAAAAGGTGTCTCTTTTTTTAATGAATCCAAATAATATTATTGATAATCAAATGCATAATACAGAGAAAAGAGCCTAAAAAGACTCAAGACACCAGCAGAAAGAGAGTACACTCAATGTCTGCAAAGACACATGAAAACCCATTACAAAACAGCTAACACCAACTCTAGCTAAAGACAGCAACAAGACAAACCAACAGAGCTATACTAGCCCATCATAGAGCAAGATAGAGAATAATGCCCCAACTAACAATATTAAGATTTAGATTTAGTTCAGTATTTGGTCATTAAAACCTGTCAACAGATTGTTGGTCCTTCAAGATTGTTGCATGAAAGGTCAATTGAAGTAAAAATATTAAGAATCTTCACCAACTCAATCACCTGACCTTTAATGGTAATTGTTATTACATCTTGATAATAATCCTTAACGATATAGGATTCTTCAAAATGGAGGTGGTGGTAATTGATAAAGGATTCTTCAAAATGGAGGTAATTGAGCTCTGACTGAGCCTCATTATCAACTATCATTGTGTTTGAGTTAGCCAAGGCTTTTATTGATAGCCTACCACTAAAGTTGTTAGAGGCTAGGTCTACAATTTGAAGCACCGTCCAAGTAACATTTGGCCCTCCACAACCAATAGATCCACAAAATTTGTTCGATTTTAAGACAAGGACGCGCAAATTAGATAGGCTCTTCAAGTAACAAGGGAAGACATCAAGTATATAGTTGTTCCCAATGTCCATTACCTCCAAATTTGTGCAATTGGCAAGAGACTTTGGTACCATTCCTAATAGATTTTTGTTGACATTCAGAGTTTGTAAACTACAAAGGCTTAGAAATGTATTAGAGATTTTTCCAGTGAGGTTGTTTCTCCTTAGATTCAAAACCCTTAAATTTATACTGGTTGAAAATAAGCATTGGGGAATTGTTCCATTTATGGAATTATTAGACAGATCTAGAACTCCAAGAGATTTAACATTGCATATTGATTTAGGGATTTGCCCATGGAATTTATTGCTTGAAAGAGATAAGAAAGTACCGTTAAAGTTGTCATTCCATGACAAGTCCAATGCTGGTATAACAGAGTTGAAATTATTCCTTGACAAGTCCAGATAAACAAAAAATGGTAAGGGAGTTGGGAGTTGCCCGTGGAGTTGGTTGGCGTGAAGGTCTAGTAAATGTATTGAAGGAAGATTGAGTAAAGGTCCCTCAAGGTAGTTATATGAGAGATTTACATAATCAAGTGTAGGAAGTTTCCATAACCAGTTGGGTATCTCTCCATGTATCTGGTTATTTGAAAGATCTAGATAAAGTAAATTGCCTTGGTTTCTCAGGAACTCAGGAAATATTTTCAACTTGTTAGAAGCCAAATGCAACACCTCAATTTGGGTAAAGGAGGATAATGAGGAATTAGTTCCATCATATTCAATCAACAAGTTGTTATTGGAAAGATCCAGATAGGTAAGATCTCTCAACTGCTGAATCACATTAAACTGTAAAGAGCCATTAAAGTTGTTTGAAGAAAGTGTTAGGTTCCAAAGACTTTGGAGTTCAAAGATAGACATGGGAATTGGCCCTTCAAAGTAGTTGCGACTCAAATCAAGTTCTTCCAGTAGGAAAGAAGAAACATTTGAAAATTCATGGAGTTGACCAAAAAATTGGTTGTTGCCAAGATATAATGTTTGCAATGATGGAAGGGATAAAAGTGATGATGGAAAACTCCCTTCAAGTGAATTGTGCTCCAAATTAAGGTGTACTAGATTTTGAAGCTCTTTCTAGTGACTGAAAGTAATCTGACCTGTCAAATGATTATAAGAAAGATCTATCATGGTTAGAATCTTTGCCATGCTGAATGATGGAATTGACCCAGTGAAGTAATTTGATGACCAAATAAACCAATTGAGTAAGGTTTGCCATGGAGTTTGGGATTGATCCATTGAAATTGCACCCTGAAAGATCTATTTCGGATAACCTTTTAAGGTTGCCAATAGAATTAGGAACTGTCCTTGAAAATTTTGTACCCCTAAGCAGCAGATACTGAAGAGAACCATTTGGATGAAATACTGGCAAAGAACCTTGAAGTAGTTCATTATCTGATAAGTCTACCGTCTACAGTGTTGGAACCTGGAAGATCTGTTTTGGAAAATTTCCTGTTAATCCACAAAAATGGAGATTCAATGATGTCAAATTTATGAAATTTGCAAAAAATTCTGGAACTGGAGCAGAAAAATTGTTAAGGTTGAGATTAATTATTGAGAGAGACTGAAGCTTACAGAGTTACAGGAATCAAGAGGCCCCTGAAGATTACACAATGACATGCTCAACACTCTTAGATTTGGCAGTGAAGATGATAAGGTCTGACACCACTCATTCCCTTGCGATGATATAATTACACCATCAAGATAAAGTTCCATAAGGCGTGTAAGGTTCTGAACCAGTGTAGCTAAATTTGGGTTCTCAAGTGTCAGATAAAATAGATTGTGAGGCGTGAAATCTCAATGGGAATCTGCCTTTCAAAGCCAGCATTAGACAAATTCAAATAACTCAAATTTGTCAGATTTCCGAATGCCGGTGGAATAGAAGAACCGTAGAAGCTATAAGCCAAACTCAGCTCCTGGAGATAATGAAGATGGAAAAGGCTACTTGAATTGTCAAGTTCACCAAAGTTTTCGTTGTCGAGGTTGAGACCGACAACACGTCCCTCGCTGCAGGTTACTCCTTCCCACGAACAGCAGTCAACACTTTCATTCCAACTCACTAGTTTTGTGGAATAACCACTGTCGAACTCAAGGCTGTTCTTCAATTCGAGCAAATAGGATCGCTGATCGCCAAGACATTGACCAGACACGGCAAAGATGAGGGTAAGTGAGCATATGAGTATTTGGAGAAGACTTGAAAAGAGTGGAATTCTCATTGGAGGCTGTAAAAATAAACGTTCAAACAGTAAATAATTGAACGGCTGATGAAATTAATGGTGGGTTGAAGAGGGCAAAGGCTCATGAACATGATAACCCTTCTAACCTGTGCCTCATAGTGCATGGTACGACAGTCAAAAGCTGATGCTTTTTAACTGTACAGATAAAGTCACTCGGTTTTAAAGCGTTCATTAATATACCATTTTAATAAATTTTTTAAGTAAAATAAAAATATAACTTATTTCCTAAATCATTAAAAAGTTTTTTAATAATTTTTTCAATTTTTTATAAAAAAATTTCATAAAGGAGATGATTAATAGATGTCCTGAGAACACCCATTAGTAGGACCCATAATTTAAAACCATGCACCGGTTCCAATTTTTTTTTTCTTTGCGGTCAAAAGTTGCTACAAGCCTTTTCGGTTTTCACTGTATTGAGGACGGTAACTGCTTTGGATTAAAAATTGAAAGATATCTATTAAGTGATATTAGTGAATGAGAACCAGAAAAAATTTATCAACTCCATTGTTGTAAAAAATGAGAACTAGAGAAAGTTGTTGTAATATTTTGATAATATAAATATTCGTTTTGTGGGAAAAATTATATATACTGTTTAATAATACATAGTTTATGAATCTAATTTTTATAGGTTTATAAACAAAAATCATTCTAATTAACTCAAAAATATAATTTCAACTATTATTTTTGTAATTAACTATTAATATATGTCTAGCTATGATGGGATAAACTGTTTTAGTCATGGTGTTTACTGTATATAGAGAAAGATTAAGTTTACAAAATAGCTTTATAAACAAGCTTGAACTTGTTGGACAAGAAAATGAACCAAACTTGAACGTGTGATTAACTTAATGTTGAGATTAAACGCAGCTCATGTTCGAAATAAAATTAAATGAACCAATTTTTATCTTTTAATGCTCAACAAAGTTTGTTTCTTCATGATCTTACCAATAGAGAACCAAACGAGAATCAATACAAGAAAATATATATTTTAAAAAAATCAATGGATAAAAGCATCATGGCATGGGGTAGAATAAATGTCCAAAGGAAAAACTTGGTAAGAAGACTGATAAAAGTCTTGCTGCCAAACTCTTGGTCATCAATGATTCAATGGTATTCTGCCAAACGCATTGATGAGAAAACGCTGGCAAAAAGGTTTATCCATGTCCCATGATGACTCCATATGAGTGCTACTTTCCTCAACAAATGATATATGTCATCAGCTTACAGTAGAGAATTGAAGGGAGTAATGAAATTAGTGGTGGGTTTAGGATGGTGAAGACTCATTAGCATGACCCTCTTAACCTGTTTCATAAGTGTTAGTGGACCTAATACCACTCAGTAATAAAAAGTGTAGAATGGGCTGTAAGAAGATGTAGCACCTTATTCAAGTGGAGCAATGATGATTTATAAATGGTCTTGGAGAAAAATTGGACCTCATGAACTCTTTCAGAAGAAAGTTCTTAATGAACACAGTGCCTCTTGCGTAGACAATAGTGTTGCTATTGCTACTGATTTTACAAATGATTCTTAAAAATTTTGCATTCTTGCACAATTACTTGAGTTGGAATCTTATTAACTAAGGCTTAGGATGGTTTTATTCTATCATTAAGTAAGAATTTTATTAACGGAGGCTTTAATTGGTCTACATTTGCAAGTGATTCACACATATTAACTCTGCAATGTTGCCCAAAGATATACCAGACTTTCCACTCAACCATACAGCAATGAACTCATTGTCACATTACACATTTTTTCTATTGAGAGAGTTGTGCTATAGGCCATATGCCAATGCCACAACAAATATTAACTGCTATGGCTGATGCTTGCCTCATCAATTCATTCAATGAAGTTTTTCCCATATTAATCTAGCACCTAAAACTCCTCCAACTTTTTCCCCTCGCCTTTTCATTTTAAGAGGTAAAGTCTTTCCCAAATTGTTTCAGCACCCGAGATACAATTGATAAGATCATAGTTGTAGTTTAAATTTTCAAGTACTCCACCTCTACTGCTCAAAAGAAAATACTGTAAATAAACTTTGCTGCGAAATCTTGATTCAGAATAGAGGACTCAGTCCTGCGATTAACTCTACAAAGGACTGATGAAAGGAAAAAGTCTTCTGGATATGATGTGACTGCAGGGTAAAGTATTGTAAGGTAAATAACTCACAACAAAACCTATGAAGTAGTACATTTACGCATGCGCTAATTGAGGTTGGAAGCAGCTCAAAATTGTTGGAGTAACAAGGCAGACTGGTTTCACACAAGCATAAAAAATAAAAATAAAAATAAAAAAAAGAAAAGAAGAAAAAAGGAATTTTCACTCCAATGGCAAGACTAGCGATTTATATAACTGACAGCCTGAAAATCTTTCAGTTTCTAAGGAGCTAAATGTTGCTTACTTCTACAACATCATTAAAATCCTGCTTCTTGTGAAATGCGCCAATCCATCTAGTGTGATATGCCGTCCTGCCAAAAAAAAAAAAATTTTTGATACTAGATTCTGAGATTTAAAGTCCCTAAATTCTTAGCTGCATGACAATGTTTTCAAAATGCAACTATGCAAGAGATTTAGCTTAAAATTTAGTTCAAAAACAGATTCTCATTCTTCAAGGGCATGATCAAATGTTTTCAATGTTTGATCACATTCAGAACATTATAATACCTATACAAATTCACCCATCAACATACAAAAAAAATTTGACGGAGACTATTGTAAGAAATTCATAAAATTTCACTGCAGTGCAAAAGAAATTACTGCAAACCAGTTTAGGGAAGAAAAACATAACACGTTTGTGAAAGGCCAATGAAAAGGAGATCTTGGTGCAAGTTTTTTTTTTTTTTTTTTGAGATTTTGGCGCAAGAGGTATAATTAATTGCTCCAATCATCTTCAAAATGCCCAATGATCATGTTTCACAGGAACCTTACAGGTCTTAGTAAACAACAAGAAAAACATGACTAAGATGAAATATGAAAATACATTCCCCCCTTTAATTTTATTTACTTCACTGTACGTGTATTGAAATTAGTTCAGTTTACTTCATAAAAGCAATGCTCTTAATTTTTTTTTTCTTAAAAGGGGAGAGAGAGAGAGAGAGAGAGAGAGAAAGAATCGCACAAATTAGAAAGCGCTTTTTAGACATCCAACTCTGTTGTTAGGAACAAACTCTCATGCCAGACCTACATCAGCTGCCGCATCAGGGACTGATCACACGTCCTTTTTGTATCTAAGCTAGTTATCTCACGTGTTAGAACTTGCTGTTAGAGCTGCTAGTTTTCCAGGTCACTTTTGCAGTCTATACCCGAACTCTGTATAAGCCTCTGGCTTTTGTAATACTCTTTATGCTTAATGAATGTTTTTTATCTGGTATCAAAAATATATGTGATCAATAAGATACAAAATAAATTCAAATTCAAATTGTTACCCAAATTTTGAATTATCGCATGTGATCAAATGGCATTAAACAACAAAAAATATAGTCAAGAGAAATACATGTACCTTACCAAAGTAAAATTGGAAAAAGCTTGTTAAACCATATATATATATATATATATATATATATATTAATGAAATGACATAATAGAAAGAAAATTAAAGGATATGCAGTGGAAAATTATAGTTGAGCATGTATCTCTTTTCACAACTTCAATACAAATCCAGTACATAATTCTAGCATAATACGGCTTGCTAGAAAGTCTATCGACTAATTTTCTTAAATCTAGAGTACAGTGACAATCTCACAGTCTTCTTAATGAAGTTAAAACACCCTTCTTCAGTCTTCGCTCACCCTTGAGTTTGGGGGTATCATATACTAAGAACATAGCTTGTGTCCAATCTATATCTATATCTATATATTACTAAAAGCTGAAGCGTAGCGTTTAATGCTGCTGCTCTCATATTGCGCCACATCAGCTGCCACGTCATTTTTTTATTTATAAATATAATTTGTTCTACAATTTTTAAATGTTTTTTACAATTTTCAGCCCTATAAATGCAGTCCACTACTTATTATATTTACTTCCACTATCATCCTATAATAAATCTAGCCTACTACATATTTATTTACTTCCACTATCACCCTATAATAAATCTGTATAATTAATCCAGTCCACCTCTTATTTATTTAGTTCCACTATCAAGCCCAACTCAAAGCCTTTTCAGTTCAGTTTTAGGGTTTTGTGTGAGCTTTTTCAACTTAAAGGAAGAAAAAAAAAAAGTTGAAGCATTTCAAGCTTTAGGGTTTTTTTTTTTTTTTTTTTTTTTTTTTTTCAATTTTTCTGTAATTGTTTTTAACATTTATTTATTTTTAATATTTACACATTTCCAACCTTTCTCTCTCCCTTACCATTTCATCTCCCCACTACTTCTTCAATCTTTCTCCCTTCCTTACCTTTTCATCTCCCCACTACCCTCAACATTAATACCATTCTTCCTATTTCCCTTCCTCTTCCTTTATTTTTGTCTCTTCTTATTCACATACTCTTACTATAAATTTGTCACTATCTCTTTTATTCTATGCATAGTTTTCCCTCACAAAAAAAATGGTTCTCTCTCTCTCTCTCTCTCTCTAAATTTTTTGGTGGATTTTTTTTTTCTTGCATCTCTACTTTAGGTTGATAATTTTTTATATTCTTTAAAACTCTATTTTGGGTTAATGCGATTTAGTTTTATTATTTAAATTGTTGTTGTTGTTTTTCTTTTTCTTTTTTTTCTTTGATTGTTAAATGTTATCCTATTGCATTCTAAAGAATTAAATATAGCATATAAAAATATAATATTATTCTATTACATAACATAATTTTGATAATTTGGTATTTATTCTATTACATGCATGATTTTTTATAGTACTCAATTTAAATGTTAAACTATAAGACTTTACTAATTTTTGTTTATTTTCTAATCCTTTGTGGTGGACAAAGTACTCTTAATAGTTGTATTAAAAATACTCTATAATGCCATTCATTTAAAGAAAAGCAAAGGTTAACCAAACGAAAATAATCGGATAGGTGACAAATTTTAACTTTTGCAATTTTATTTTAATTATTATTATTTTATAACAATGCATGTATAGAAATTTAATTCTTAGATTTTGCTAATAATTGTTTATTTGATAATATGTTTTGGGTGGTTGAAATTATAATTTCTACAAAAAAAAAAACCTTAATAGATTATCAAAAACAAAATTTTATCATAATATTGGTTCAATTAATCATTGTTAAGTTTTATCAATTTTTTTTAGTTTACGTTTTTTTGGTGTTTTGGATTGTTCCTATTTTGCATTTATGATTGTTCCTATAATAAATAAAAAATATAATTACGAAATACATTACTCATTATTAGATTAGTTTAAATTGTAAATTTTTTTTAATAAAACCACCACAAAAATAATTATCACGTGCAACGCGCGGGTTCGCGGCTAGTAATACTAAAAGCTGAAGCGTAACATTTAATGTTACTACGCTTACGTTGAGCCACATCAGCAGCCATATCATCTTTATTCTATTTTTTTGTATTTTTCCTACAATTTTTAAATAGTTTTTTATCAATTTTTAATTACTCACAAATATAAAATATTTCCCAGCCCTTTTTTCAACATAAAGCCCACTAATAAATTTAATTCCACCATAAAGCCCAAGCACAAAGCCCTTTTTAACCTAAACCCTTTGGAGAACCCTCTGAGAAACACGGTTTACTCAAAATTTCAGTTTTCCTTTTGTTGCACGTTTCAGGATCCTTCCCCTTCCCCAAAGTTCACAGTTTCAATCTCTCTGTTTTCCTTTTATTGCACGGTTTCAAATTTATTTTTGTTGCACGGTTTCAGATTCCTTCCCCTTTCCCATGTTTCCATTCTATGGTTTCACCCCTTCTAACCAGCCTCTCCGCCTTCCTTCCTTCCTTCCTGACTTCCTCACCTCACGGTATATAAATATTGACAGAAGCTTTATGATTCAGTTTAGGTATCTCTAAATCCAGTTTATTTTGTGTTCTATTCTTTTGTTTGATTTTTTTCCCCTTTTTACTGCCTCTTTTGTTTGATGATTCAGTTCACATTTCTGTTTTCCTTTTGTTTGATGTTGTTTTCCCCTTTTTGTACCAAACGTGTAGTGCAAAATACAGGTATGTGTAAATAAAGATTTTTTTTATTATAAGTATTTAAGTTTATTCAATCTGTAAAAACAGAGAGATTAGGAAAATAAAAAGAGAAAGCTATTAATTCATAAAACAATTCTCTTTAGTATTGTTTTATATACTTGCCCTTGGTTCTTTTGTATTGTAAAAGAATTCTATTACCATTGATTTTTTTTTTCTTTTCTTATTTGTTTAATAACAAGCATACGTTGATTTTGAAATATTAGAGGAGTTTGAAAGGACTAGAGAGCTTTATGAAAGAATTTTGGACCGATTAAAGCACCCAAAGGTATGTATAAACTATACAAAGTTAGAATATAGTGTTTAAACTTCAGAATTGTTTCGTATAGTTTTTTTTTTTTTGGGGGGGGGGGGGGGGGGGTTTTATGGTTTCTGTTGCTTGCTTGGGTGGTGTTATTTGATTGCTATTCTTTGTTGAGAAAAAAATGTTGATGGACTGATTACAATTTGGTATTTTTGATGCGTTTGTGTTTTTTTTTTTTTTTTTGGTGTTAGCATTGGGACCCACAATAAGTATATTAGCTAGGTAGTTGTCCGAATGGCCAAATCACTAATACACTAGCACTAGACTAGGTGTAGAGTAGCAACTTGTGAATAGTGCAGCAACATAGCAACAAAGGAACCACACATGATCGACTCTATAACACATTAAAGATAGCTTTTATATGAATTTAAAAAGATTTCACAAACAACTGTTTCAGGATAGTACAACACAAAATTTTGCTATGGACCTACATTTTATTGCTGTCATGATTTTTTATGTTACCAACTGTGAGGCTTAGGGTCTAAATTTGGTGAATTCTTTGATTAGTTACAATTGCTTTCATATTAGCCTACCATGCTTTTTTCGCAAATTCTTCTATTTATGGATATGCTTATTTACCTATCTTGATTTCAATAGGAGGATGGCATCGACAAACTATTACTTGCTAATTGGAAGAGTTAAGAACATGATCCTATTTGGTCAGTTTTGTTTTTTAGTATGTTTAATCTTTTTAGAATATTTGAAAATGAACCAAATGCTAAAATCTTAAATCTGGGTTGCTCAGATGTGTGTGTGTGTGTGTGTGTGTGTGTGTGTTTTTTTTTTTTTTAATACATTATTCTATTTTCCCCTTCCATTACAATGTTCACATCAATCTTTTCTTGAATAAATGTCTTGGAGTCATTGGTTTGCTGTTGCCCAAATTTCTTATTTGGGGTTTTGTTTTTTTTTTTAAGTAGAAGATGTGATACTCAAAATTGGCCATTATACAGTTTTGCAGGTAACTACGATTAAGCAAGGACATAATGTTTGAGCATGAGATTTAATGTTATTTATGTGTTCCATTTACCTTCTAGAAAACATAAGAATTTGGTGAATTCTTTGATTAGTTACAATTGCTTTCATATTAGCCTACTGTGCTTTTTTCGCAAATTCTTCTATTTATGGATATGCTTATTTACCTATCTTGATTTCAAGGGGAGGGTGGCATCGACAAACTGTTACTTGCTAATTGGAAGAGTTAAGAACATGATCCTATTTGGTCAGTTTTGTTTTTAGTATGTTTAATCTTTTTAGAATATTTGAAAATGAACCAAATGCTGAAATCTTAAATCTGGGTTGCTCAAATGTGTGTGTGTGTTTTTAATACATTATTATATTTGCCCCTTCCATTACAATGTTCACATCAATCTTTTCTTGAATAAATGTCTTGGAGTCATTGGTTTGCTGTTGCCCAAATTTCTTATTTGGGGTTTTTTTTTTTTTTAAGTAGAAGATGTGATACCCAAAATTGGCCATTATACAGTTTTGCAGGTAACTACGATTAAGCAGGGACATAATGTTTGAGCATGAGATTTAATGTTATTTATGTGTGCCATTTACCTTCTAGAAAACATAAGATATACTTGAATTCAAAAACTATTTTGAGAAGAGTTTCTAATTACGAAACAAACATTGAGCACTAAAATACATGTTTTATCAAACATAATAAATAAAAGACCTAAATCAAATCACATTGTGATGCTTGCATTTTGGCATCCAATTATGCAAAAGATAAGTAATGATTCTACGACTACCAAAAAAAAAAAAAAAGTATTGATTCTGCATGTATATACAAGTTACAAGCTTAAGTATTATAGTTGAAACTATGATTTCACACTTGAAAGCCCACGAAAGTGCATTGGTTTTTGGGTTTTATTGAAAATTTAGGAAAGACCGCATGACTGTGTACCCAAAATAAACCCCAAAGACCTCAATAAAAACTACAACCAAATGCATATCATTTGGGCCAAGGGTGTGAGACTACTCCATAAACACATTCATGCATGATAATTTAATCATTGTAATTGAGAGAACCACACTAATAAATATCTGATTGTTTCAATCCTATAAATTGCCCAAAATCCAAACATAAGGGCTGTAATGTTCAAGTTGGAGGTGATGCTTGCTATTGATACGAGTTTGAATTCTTCTAGAGGCCTTCATTTTTCTGCATTTAAATTAGCCTTCCTCCCTCTACCTTTCCTTATAGTTCTTGGTTTCTTTATGGTTCTTGGTTGGATATAGCACTAGGACACTTAAATTAGTCAAACTACACAAATTTGAATAGTGGATAACATTAAATATTGTCCTTTTTGAAGAGAGATATTTTATGACAAAATTAAGTTGGATAAAAGGGACAATCACATTTAGTTTTGAGCTTGAAAAATTTGTTCTTAAATTTTATTCTTCCTAACTTCATGGCTTATATTATATTTGTTTTGACTCAGTTTTATATTCAGATAGATGTTATTTTTTCTTATTTTGTTGAAGGTTGAAATTTGAAATCTCCAAACCAATGCAATACAACCAGCAACGTCGAGAGGTAATTTTTAATAGGCTTATGGAGCACAATTCAAGTGCGTGGAGTTCTTCACAATGTTGCATTGATATTGCCAAAACCTTGAATGCCCCAATCCATATAAAACCTAATGATATGGAGATTGTTCATGTTTGTGAGCTTCAAATTTAGTGGCACAAGACTTTCTACTTATATGTGGTTGATTTAAACTGCTGTCATTGTTATAATATGTAAGATATTTACATACAAGAATTGTTTGATAATTAATGTTTAGTATGAGTTACTTCTATCGCTCTTCAGTTAAATTGTATTCTCTTGATATTTTTCCCTTCAGCTTTTATATTTTTATTGTCCTCATACAGAATATGAGTACCATGTACTCTTTTCTAATATATTTGCTTATTAGCATTTGTATATTAAAGGAAGCTTTCAACAAATATTCTTAATTCTTCTACCATTTTGCTCTATTGATGCGCCACAATTTAATTTTGTTAAACTATCCCATGCATCGCACGGGTTAGCGACTAGTGCATTAGTAAATTGGACACGTTACAAACTGATATCTTAATTAAAAAATATATATATATTATATTATTGATGTAGCATCAATCACATTTATTACCAAATAATATTATTGATGATCAAAGCATAATATTGCCCATGAAGACTCAAGACACCAGCAAAAAGAGAGTAGACTCAAGTAGGGGTTTGTAGAAAACCTGCCAACCCGCCAAACCTGACCCAACTTGACTTAACCCGCCGGGTTGGGTCGGTTTTTGGGGCTTGGTGGGTTGGGTTGGGTTGGGTTACAAAATTTTTTTTTTATAGCGGGTCGGGTTGGATTTGGGTCATAAAATTACAAATCCACCAAACTCGACCCAACCCACACATATTTTAATATATATTTAAAATATATTATATATTTAATAAAGTTTTAAAAAAAACCCGCTGTAGAGCACTTCCTCGGTTCCTACTATCATATATAATATAAAATCCTATTAGTTCTTTTAATATATATTTAAATATATTATATAATTAATAAAAAAAATTAAAAAAATTTAGATATATTTTGTTTATAACTAAGTTAGGAACTCATGTATATTTTGTTTATAAGTGAATTAGGATACTAGTTCATTTATATTTTGTTTATCAACTTAGTTGGATACTCAAACATATTTTGTTTACAACTAAGTTGGAATATTAGTTTATATATTAATGTATATTTTGTTTATTAAATCAAGTGACAAGTGTGATATATTTTTTTCTGCTCAATTTAATAATAATAGTGTAGGGTCAGATTCTGCAGTCCAAGCCCAAGAAGGTGTGGATTTGGAGCCCACTGAACCCAAAACAATAAATTTGTAGAGAGTGGGTGAAAGAGCTAGGCTAATAATGAAAATAACAGTATTAAACGGCAATGTTAGCGGGAAGATTTGAATTAATATGTGCTCGGACGGGTGTAAATGTCTCGTCCGAAGAGGTGATTTTCATTGATGAACTTGGGTTACAATTGTTAGAGCTACAGTAAAGTAATACACTCTCTTCTCCCTCCTCTCTTTCGATCCCTTGGTATCAGGGACCCCTCTCTCTTATATAGTACTGCCTTTCTACATCTTCACCGTCCACTTGTTCATCATCTAGGCGCCCACTTGAGCGCATGTCCCATCACACTCCCCCTTTAGCCCTGTCTGAGTGGCGGTAGCTGAGGATGCACTGTTCAGGGGTCTTCTCCACATAAATGCGGCCAGGAGGGTAGGTGCAGTGCATTAAATGCGGTGGTTGAAATCTGTCTCCTTGATATTTCTCTGTTCCTGTTACCTTCTTGTGTGTCCGAGGCCCCCTTTCTCCTTTAACACTTGTCAAACAGATCACTTGAACCTCCCATACACGTGTCGGGCAAAGACCTCGTCGGATCCGAGGGTATCGGGCTTCTCGGACATATGAACATCTCCTCGGATAGTGCACGTACTCATCTCCAGACATTCTTCTTTTACATGGGCCTCTGACTGAGTGTCTTGGTCTCCTCGGACGAACAGTATTCCTCATATAGGGCCTTGGGCCCAATACGTTGGGTTGGGCTTTCTCCCCCCACAAATAGTAATAAAAAAAATTGTCTAACTCATGGGTTCAACCTGACCCAACCCAACCCATGTGGGTTGGGTTAGGTTAGATTGGACTTATGTGATTGGTTGGGTTGAATTTTTTTTGACCCACTATGGTGGGTTAGGTCAAAAAATCTTTTCAACCCGACCCATGCACACCCTAGACTCAAGTCTGCAAAGATGCATGAAAACCCATTACCAAACAGGCAAACAGCTAACACCAACTCTATGAGCAAGATATAGAACAATACCCCAATTGACAATATTAAGATTTAGATTTAATTCAATATTTGGTCAGTAAAATAGGATATAAACAATAAATGGCAAGCGTATTCACCAAATATCAATCATTCACCATTAGAACAAACCCAACAAAGTCAATTTCCTCATCTGAAGGTGAGCCTAATATTTATCTTTATAAGTAAGAGTCCATTGGGACTTTATTCGTATCTTAATAGATTACTTGCATAAAACAAAATTGAAGACATGGGTTTGGAATGTCATACCGTTTGAGGAGAGACTCCCTGGGAAACCTGAGAAGAAAGCTCTGATTCACTCTTCTCCCAGGTCTTGCTGGAGCTGATTTTGCGTTTTGGTGAAGAGAGAGTTCACTGATAGAGAAAGTAATTTCGGGAAGAAGGAAGAAAGAGAGACAGAGATAGTGCAGAGCTCGGCCAGAGAGAGAGAGTGAGAAAGATATCTTTATCAATTTCGGCTAATTTTTGCATAGAAAGTTTTTGCATTTTAGCCCAAAAAAATTAATTTGTTTGGAGCTAAATATTTATAAGATATTGCAATATAGCATGTTGTAAATTAGTAGTATTATATTTGAAAATATTAAGTCAAAACTCCATATAAAAATAATGTTATTTATTTATTCCCACTTAACTCATAGTAATTGGGGAAAAAAAAAATCATAGTAATTTTAGGAAAAAAATTTATAAAAATTATATGGTCTTTGTTGTTAGCATTACTCCATTTAAAGGTCACATCTTAAATCCTATATCATAGAATAAAAATTGGTTCTAGGAATAGAAGTGATTGGTGTGGCAAAATTGAATGGCCATGTATTATGTATATATAACACTAAACCAAGCTAGAGCAATTGCTCTTCTCAAAAAAAATAAATAAATAAATAAATAAATAAATAATAAAGCAATTGCTGCTGTGGTATGGTGAAAAAATTACAAAAAGTGTTTTACCAAAAATAAAATAAAAGAATTGCAAAGAGTGTATATCACTAGCTGTCAATAATATACTTGGGCTTGATGGGAACTCCAATCCAAGTTTTACCATGAATTTTGCGAGAGCTTTAAGTCTTCTTTCTCATCTTTCATGAGTTCCACGATCATGGTGAGAAGGTTTGCTTCCAAAATTCTGTGACACTAATAATTTTTACTTGGCACTGACAATTTCATTGGTTCTATTATTCTATATCATCTCTATATGCATCTCAATAGAGGATAAGATTTTTTTAGAAGAATAGAGGATAAGATTTGAGTACATTAACTTCTCTAGTTAAATTCACCAATTTAATTCTCATGCGAGTTTTACTTTACATAATTATGCTTTCAATTCTTCTTTTTGATTGTTTTTTCATTAATAAATTGTGGAGTTTTTCATGTATATATATGTGTGTGTGTGAGACTTTTCCTATCAATTTTTTTTTTTTTTTTTTTTTTTTTTTTTTTTTTTTTTTTATAATATAGAATTTCTACTCTAGCCTAATCTAAGTGTATATGTGTGTGAAGCTCTCTTCTAGAGACTTCAATCCTGGTCCTTACCCTCCACACCCTATAAGCATTTGTACTTATAGAGTGACCATCGCACCAAGGGTGCGTAGTGATTCAATTTTAATCCTTATAAATTTGTATATTTTTTAATTTGTATTTTATCGTCTTTTCGTGTAAATTAAAGAATAAATATTAGTGCAATTTTAATCATAATTCATAAACTACTTGAAAAATAGTCACATATGTGATATATAGTAATATATAAATATATATATTTATATACGTTTTTTTTTAGAAAGTTTTAACATATGACGTCTGCTCTTAATGATAGCGCTTTTATTATCAGACCAAGACACCAATCGGTTTTTGGTGTAAGCGGAAATTGAACCCAAATCTTTTATTCAACCATAAAAAACTTTACCACTTGAGTTAACTGAAACTCCCATCCCCCCCTCCTCCCCACACACACACACACACACACACACACCACATATATATATTCATTGGTTACGCATACTTCATGCAAACTTTTATTTTTAATATTTTAAATATTAGTTACATAGCCGCCAATTGGTTTCCATTCAATTAAAAAGATGATAAAATATCAAAGTAGGGATTACAATAACGTGGGATAAACTTAATATCTAGTCAAATAATGAACTTATAAAAGTATAGATTTTGCGCTACCTGATGAGAAAGTTAGTTATGGAATCAAATAATGAAATCTATTCTAGGCCTTCAAATATAATTGAACTCAAAAGAAGTAAGGAAATTTTCAAATATATAGAATTGCCGATTAAAATCTCAAGCTAGTTGTAATTGAAAACAGCTTATTTTAATATAATCGTAAAATAATGTTCATTGCGAATATGAAATAGTACAAACATCTTACCTGACAAAGCTCACGCCCAATTTCTTGGATACATTTTTTTTTTTGCTCTTATAATGAAAGCGAAAAGGAAAAGAAATAGTACAAACATCTTACCATACCTACTGCCTCCGCCTAGCATTCCTTTGTGCTCGGATTCCACGGTATTGTTTTCCTCCAAGGTACAGCCGTGGGAAGATTCTGAATAAAATGTCATCAACGTGTTTGTAATACCGAATCCTCCACCTCTTAAAAAACGCAATCGGCCAAATGATCATCCCAAAGCCAAAAACAAATCCCAGCTCTACACTTAGGAAATTCCAGTCAATCAAAGGCCGAGAATTTGAGTGACTATCTTTAAACGTTGGAGGTGGCGAACTTGGCTCTGCGGATGTGCATTTTGTCTTCAAAGGACACCCATACAGTCCTTTGTTCCCTTCGTAGGAAGTTTCTGAAAATGTAGCAAATTGCTTGATATTTGGAATTCGCCCAGCCAATTGATTAAATGAGAGGTTTAGGACTGACAGGAAAATAAGACCATCTGCTAGTTGCACAGGAATTTCCCCCGTAAGCTTGTTGCTTGACAAGTCTAGTGACTCAAGTTGACTTAATTTTCCCAGAGATGGTGGGATTTGGCCTGTGAAAGCATTGTGCGACAAGTTGAGATTATGCAAGGATTTGAATTCCCCTATTTCTTCTGGTATTGGCCCTTCAAGATTGTTACATGAAAGGTCAATTGAAGTGAACATTGTAAGAATCTTCACCAACTCAATCACCTGACCTTTAATTGTAATTGTTATTACATCTTGATAATAACCTTCAAGCATCCCGGATCTTTCTTTGGAATGGAGGTAATTGAGCTCCGAGTGAGCCTCATTGTCAACCATCATTGCCTTTGAGTTAGCCAGGGCTTTTATTGATATCATACCACTAAAGTTGTTTGAGGCTAGGTCTACAATTTGAAGCATTGGCCAAGTAACATTTGTCCCTCTGCAACCAACAGATCCATAAAATTTGTTCGATTGTAAGACAAGGACGCGCAAATTAGATATGCGCTTCAAGTAACAAGGGAAGGCATCATGTATCCGGTTGTTCCCAATGTCCAATACCTCCAAATTTATGCAATTGGCAAGAGACTTTGGTACAACTCCTTCTAGTAGGTTTTTGTTGACATTCAGAGTTTGTAAACTACAATCACTTGGAAATGTATCAGACATTTTGCCAGTGAGGTTGTTTCTCCTTAGATTCAGAACTTCTAAATTACTCATTGAAGAGAAGCATTGGGGAATTGTTCCATTTAAGGAATTATTAGACAGATCTAGCAATCTAAGAGATGTAGCATTGCATATTGATTCAGGGATTTGCCCATGGAATTTATTGCTTGAAAGAGATAAGAAAGTACCACGAAATTTCGCATTCCATAACAAGCCTAGCGTTGGTAAAACTAAGTTGAAATTATTCCTTGACAAGTCTAGATAAATAAAAAATGGTAAGGGAGTCGGCAATTGCCCATGGAGTTGGTTGGAGTGAAGGTCTAGTGAACCTAATGAAGGAAAATTGAGTAAAGGTCCCTCAAGGTAGTTATACGAGAGATTTACATGAAGAAGTGAAGGAAGTTTCCAAAACCAGTTGGGTATCTCTCCATGTATCTGGTTATTTGAAAGGTCTAGCGTATGTAAATTGGCTTGGTTTCTCAAGAATTCAGGAAATATTTTCAACTTGTTAGAAGCCAAAACCAGTTTCTCAAGTTGGGGAAAAGGGGATAATGAGGAACTAGTTTCATTATATTCAATCAACAAGTTGTTGTTAGAAAGATCCAGATTGGTAAGATTTCTCAACTGCTGATTCACATTAACCTGCAAGGAGCCATTAAAGTTGTTTGAAGAAAGTGAAAGAGTCCGAAGACCTTGGAGTTCAAAGATAGATATGGGAATTGGCCCTTCCAAGTAGTTGCTACTCAAATCAAGTTCTTCCAACAGGAAAGAAGAAACATTTGGAAATTCACGGAGCTGACCAGAAAAATGGTTGTTGCCAAGATACAATGTTCGCAATGATGGAAGGAAATAAAGAGATGCTGGAATACTCCCTTCAAGCGAATTGTCATGCAAATAAAGGTACACAAGACTCTGAAGCTCTTTCCAGTAATTGAAAGTAATCTGACCTGTCAAATGATTATTAGAAAGATTTATCATGGTTAGATTCTTTGCCATGCTTGATGGAATTGGTCCAGTGAAGTAATTTGATGACATAGCCAAATAAACCAATTGAGTAAGATTTGCCATGGAGTTTGGGATTGATCCATTGAAATTGCACCCTGAAAGATCAATTTCAGTTAACCTTTTGAGGTTGCCAATAGAATCAGGGAGTGTCCCTGAAAATTTTGTACCCGTAAGCCGCAGTGACTGAAGAGAACCATTTGGATAAAATTCTGGCAAAGAACCTTGAAGTAGTTCATTATTTGATAAGCACACCGTCTGCAGTGTTAGAACCTGGAAGATCTTTTTTGGAAATTGTCCATTCAATCCACAATAACTGAGATCTAAGCATGTCAAATTTCTAAAATCTGCAAAAAATTCTGGAACTGGAGCATTAAAATCGTTCATGCTGAGATCAATTATTGAGAGAGATTGAAGCTTCTGTAAGGAGGAATCAAGAGGCCCCGGAAGATCACAACCTGACATGCTCAACACCCTTAGGTTTGGCAGTGAAGATGACAAGACCTGACACCACTCATTCCCTTGCGATGATATAATTACATAATCAAGATGAAGTTCTGTAAGGCGCGTAAGGTTCTGAACTAGCGTAGCTAAATTCGGGTTCTCAAGTTTGATATCTAATAGGTTGGAAGACAAATCGAGAGTAACTAACCTTGTGAGGCGCGAAATCTCAATGGGGATCTGTCCCGAAAAGCCAGCATTTGACAAATTCAGATTACTCAAATTTGTCAGATTCCCGAATGCCGGTGGAATATGAGAACCGTCGAAGTAGTTATAAGCCAAATTCAGGTCCTGGAGATAATGAAGACGGATTAGGGTACTTGCACTGTCAAGGACTCCACCGGAGATTGATTCGTCGTCGAGGTAGAGACCGACAACACGTCCCTCGCTGCAGGTTACTCCTTCCCACGAACAGCAATCAACACTTTCATTCCAACGCACCAGTTTTGTGGAAAAATCACTGTCGAACTTGAGGGTGTTTTTCAATTCGAGCAAATTGGAATGCTGATCGTTAAGACATTGACCAGACACGGCAAAGACGAGGGTAAGTGAGCATATGAGTATCGGGAGAAGCCTTGAAAAGAGTGGACTTCTCATTGGAGGCAGTAAAAATAAACAGTCAAACAGTAAAGAATTGAAAGGCTGGTGAAATTAATGGAGTGTTGAGGAGTGCAAAGAGTCATGAACATGATTGCCCTTTTAACCTGGGTCTAAAGTAGTGGTGGACCAAACCAACTCGGTTTTGCATGGGACGACAGTCAAAACTTGTTGCTATTTCACCGTAATTGATAAAGGTCACTGCTTTTTCCATGGAATTAAATTAATTCCGGCCTATTAGGGTTGGGCCGGATTGGGTACCCGCGAGTCGGGCAAAAATTGCCATCCTTAGAATTAATATTTTAAAACCGTGTGCTAGTTCCAATTTATTTTCTTTGCAATCAAAAGTCTTTGCCTTTTCACTTCATAGAGTAAGGTAGCTACTCTAGCCATGGCCCATGGGATTAAAATTTAAAACCAAGAACTGGTTCTACACACAGCAAAATTCTAGGATGAAAGAGAAAGAAAGAAAGAAAAAAAAAATAGTAATATAAAAAAGAGAAAGAAAAGCCAATCTGATCTGCCACTGCTACCACAATGTGAGAATGCAGAGTGCGTATAGTATGATAATAGAGCATCCTACATGGAGTCATGCCTCGGCACTTTTTATTTTTTCCTTTTCCTTTTTTTAGAAAACCTAAAAGACAAATTATATGTATAAATAGGAACATTCTTTTGGGTGACATACGGGCTATCGTATGGTGCATTAAAATGTAAATTTAGGGAGAAAATTCCAATCTTTTTTATCATATTTCACCATGCCAATTCATAAAATGTCACTCCATCATTTGGCTAAAAGTTTAAACTTTAAACCATTAGAAATTGTTAATTTAATTATTTAGCCATTATTCTACTAATAAAGACAAAACAGTCTAAAATGTGCAAGATTGTCACTGATCAATATGTTGTTTAAATACTACAAGGTTGATGGATATAATTTTTATAATTTTATAAACGAAAATCACTAAAAAATAAAATTTCAACTAGAATTTTGTTATTAAATTTTATTATATATCTATGAAGGGATTAAAAAATTTTAGTCATGATGTTTACCATATATAAAGAAAGTTTAAGAAAATAAAATAGCTTATAAACAAGTTTGAACTTGTTGAACAATAAAATGAACCAAACATAAACATGTGATTAGCTTAATATTGAGATTGAGCTCGGCTCGTGTTTAAAATAAATTAAATGAAGCAATTTTTATCTTTTAATGTTCGACTAAATTCAGTTTCTTCATGATCTTACCAATAGAGAACCAGACGAGAATCATAATCAAGGGATAAAAGCATTGTGAGATTTGCCATGTCATGGCATGGGGTAGAATAAATGACCATATGAAAAACTTGGAAGGAAGATTTATAAAAGTCATCAATAATGCCAAAAGAATTGACTAGAAAATGCGGGTAAAATGCTTTATCCTTGTCCCATGACATGACTCCATGAGTTATACTTTCCTTTAACAAATGTCAACACCATTGATGAGAAACACTTGGTAGGAAGACTTATATATAAGTCATGTTCAAAAGAATCCAAAGGACCTTATGATCAGAATTATGGGTTCTACCTAAGGAGTGATGCAATTGATACTGTACATTTTACTACATAATTTTCATAAATTAATGTATCACCGTTTTCAATTAATTAATTTAGATTTTTATTTATTATATCGTTAGGGTGACACTAATTAAATTTATTTACAAGTTTGTAAGCCTTTTTGTAGTAAATTGATAGTGTTTATTTAGCAATTTCCCTTCCTATGTGCTCTAATTGGCTGTTCAGGTTGACACCGAACAACAGGTAAAACTTAGGTAGTCTCAGAGCAGTGCTCCGGGACTATCTAAGTTTTTCCCCCGAACAACACGTCCCTTGCTGCAGGTTACACCTTAATTTCCACTAAATGTTGATTCTAGAGGGTAAAGACCTATGAACATGGCATTTTGATTTTTTACCCGTGGTCAAGTCTTGGTGCGGACCAAATAGCAGGTCAAGAGAGTGTAGAATGGGAGGTAGATGATAGAAACTTCGCTTCAATTGGAGTAAATGTTGGAGAAAAAACCGGACATCATAACTAAGTTATTTCTGAGGAACTTCGTACTCAACACGGTGGCTCTATCGGAGGGTTAAACAGTAAAGACCAGTACGTGAACATGACCATTTTGACCTGTGGCTCAGATCTTGGTGGACCAAAAACCATTTCTGCTGGCCGGCAACTGGGAAAATAAGTAGCAACTTTGCTTCAATTGAGCAATGTTATCTGATCTTCAAGAAAAAATTGAACCTCATTATTTATTTCTAAAAAACTTCTAAACTCAACACACAGTGGCACTAAGCTTAGACCATGATGTTGTTATTACTACTGAGTTTACAAAACATTCCTAAATATTTTGCATGCACACGAATTTGTTGGATTGAAATTTTGTTAACCAAGGGTTTGGGAGGTTTGTTTTGTGTGCTAAACTAACAAATATCTATATTATATGAGACATATTTATTATTTTGGTAAGTCACTTCACAATGATAAAGATAGGCATCGCAATTTAATTTCAAGAAATTGCTAATTATCATGTTTTTGGTCACCTCTGATTAGATAACAATCACTATATCTGAAAAAGAGGCGCATTATAATAATTCTAAGAGAAATAATTCATAAATTCATCCAAACTTTTCTCAATTATTTATCAGGGAAAAAAGGTGTTCAATTATTATAGAACTAATAAATGAATCGTTTAGCAATATTTCTAGGTATGGCTTCAACCAAATACCAATAAACAAATGGAGTAATCTCTACTCTAATTTACAATAGATGCTAGTGGTGTATCATTAATTTCCAAAGGAATATTTATGTATAGGAAGTAGGATTCATTTATAGGATTATTTTCATAAAACTTTCACAACAAATTATAAGAGTAAGTTGTTATTGATTCTCATTTAAACTCATTACTGAAATTACTTTTTACCCACGAAAAAACGGCCAGTAACAACTTGCCACTTAAGATTTACTGTGAAAGTGTTGTGAAAATATTGTGGACATAGTATTTCTCTTATTTATATAGCTTTGTACATACTACTTTAATTACAACAACATGAAAGGGAAAAATGGAAATGAAAAAGAATGATCAAAGTTTTCAATCCATGATCAGCAACATTACTTTAAAGGAACTCAAATTCTTAGTCGTAGAAAAAAAAATGGAACTTAGAAACTCCAATTGTTTAGGCATATATGTGTCCTTGAATTTACCAAACTCTTTTTCACTCTATGCCAATTATATACGTTAATTTTGTTTGTATTCTGTAGAATCTCTCCAATAAATTCATTTTTTAAGTGTACACAACAACAAATAAATCTAGAAACAACATTTCAAATCCAATGTTTAATTAATAATTGAAAAAATATTTTACTTCAAAACAAACAGGGCGCCTATTACACACAATTTTACACACATCATTGAAAATAGACTTCAGTACATTTCAAGGATGTGTATAAAATTGTATGTAATAGTGTGTGTGTTGTATTTTCCCATATAAAAAAGATTGTTACTTTGTAAAAGTGGTGAAATTCATTTTTCTTGTATGTGGGTTGAGGAGAAGAGACCAATGTGAACTAAACAAGTACCGCGTGGACTTCATTTACCAGAGATAGCCCTCTAGCTTCTTTATAAGAAATATTGATAATATTATAGAATTCTACTGTACTAAACATTATTGCGCTTAGAGTATCTTCTATTTGGTTAGCCTTTCATCTACTCTTTCAGTCTCTTGTGTCATTCATTAATTTTCCATATCCAAGTATGGCTTATGCTCGGCTCTCTGCTATGGTGGAGTGGAGCATCTTGGTTCTTTCATTTCCCCACCATCTAGGCGGTGCTCAACGATTCAGAGAAAAGGCAACAATGTTCAATGATCCAAATTTTCATCATGAAGGACAAAGAAAAAGAAAAAGAACTATAGTTATGTAGATTGTGTTTTGATAGAAACTGAAATTTCTATTTCCAAAAAAAACTATGTATTAACCCAAATCTAAATTCAACCAAAATTATTAAAAAAGGGGGGGGGGGGAAGATGGCAGCTGATGTGGCTCAACAGAAGCATAGCAATAATAAATGTTACACTTCAACTTTTAGATATATATAGATATAGATTTGTGAACATGAGGTCTCGAATCAACTTTATATAATATTGTATATTTATATATATACTTGTTGAATTAAAAATATAATAATATAGACTTGAAATTGGGTTGTATAAGTTTGTAATTGGTTCATATAATATAAAATTATTATTTGTAGTTTATTCAAAACATAAACAATCCATTTTTAGTACAAAATTATAAATTTGTGAATGGGTAAAACATTTTAGTCATAGTTTTACTATATATAGGAAAAGAATAAGTTAATCAAGTGTAGCTCGTAAACAAGCTCAAGCTTGCTCAACAAGTATATGAACCAAGCTTGAACATGAAATTTTGTTTGGTGATAAACTCGAACTTGGCTTGTGTTCGAAATAAAATTAAATAAACAAGCTTAAACTTTTAATACTCGGCTCATCTTGACTTGTTTAGGGCCCTAATTGAGGAAGGTGAAGGCTTTAGCCATGCCGTGGGACTAAAAATTTAAAACCATGTAGTGTTTCCATTTTCTATTCTGTGGGTCAAATAACTTTTGGCAGGAAGATTACGTAGCAGAATTACCGGGCGAAAGAGAAAGGAAATTGGTTCATTTTGATTTAGTGTCCCATGTTTTTACCTTTATTTTTTTTTATATTGTATTTAGTGTCGCAAGTTGAGACCACAAACTAGGTCCAAAAATTAAACACCGAGTCCCCACATAGCAGAATTATCGTGTGTTTGCCCAGTAATTAAGTTGCGTTTTGCGTTTTTTTGGGGTCACACAGTATTGTTTATGGACCACCAAACTCATGAAAAATGCAGCAATCACTCACTACTACAGTGCTTTGTGTATTAAAAATTATTTTTCTACAATGTTTTCAGTAATAAGTTTTCAGTTTTTAACAAAATAAGCGATATCCAAACGAACTATTATAATACGAATGAGAAAGAAAATTGGATCATTTCAGATTTAGTGTCACATGTTGAGTCCACAAAATTGGTCCAAAATTTGAACGCTGAGTCCACACACAACCGGATTAAAGGACGAATGAGAAAGAAAATTGGTCAATTTCAGATTTAGAGAACGCTGAGTCCACACACAGTGGAATTTCGTGTCACACGTTGTGCTTCTTTTTTTCTTTAAAAAAAAATTGGTCCATTTCAGATTATTGAATGCCAAAATTTTGTCATCTTATCTTTTCATTAGGCCATATAGAATAAAATTAAACTGGTGTGGATGGAACTTGAAGGACATAAACTGGATAGCCTTCAAAAGTTTAGAGATAAAAAACGGACTTTTTAAAATTTAGAAAAACTAAAGTTTGGCAAATTTTTAAGAGGAAAACATTATTTTTGCAGATAAAGATAGTTCTGTCTATCTCTTTAAAATAATCCCTATTTTCTAATATAGATTGGATCCAATCTAATGTCTTTATAAATAGTGGTGGGTTAAATCGTGAATTACCACAGGAATCTGTTTTCTTCTTTCCACATATGTTTCAATACTACCAAACGCACTAACAAAAAAGACCCAGTGAGCTAGCCTTATCCATTCAAATTGAAAATTTTACAATAAATATTTATAATTGGACCCAAAAATATAATCCACTTGTCCCCAAAGATGTGTAATTTGAGGCTGTTGTTCAATTTGACCAAATAGGATTGCATTTTGCCAAGTCCTTAACAGACATGAAACATTACAAAGAAATGGAAGTGGAGGAAAAGTGAATATATGGATATTGCGCAAAGTGTGAAAAAGAATGGAATTCTCATTAGAGGCTCTAATAAGAATACTCGTACAATAAAAATTGAAGAGATGATGAAACTAAATGTTGATTCTAGAGGGTAAAGACCTATGAACCCGGGATTTTGATTTTTTACCTGTGGTCAAGTCTTGGTGCGGACCAAATAGCAGGTCAAGAGAGTGTAGAATGGGAGGTAGATGATAGAAACTTCGCTTTAATTGGAGTATTGAAGAAAGCGAATGCTGGAGAAAAAATTGGACATCATAACTAAGTTATTTCTGAAGAACTTCGTACTCAACACAGTGGCTCTATCGGAGGGTTAAAGAGTAAAGACCAATACGTGAACATGTCCATTCTGACCTGTGGCTCAGGTCTTGGTGGACCAAAAACCATTTGTGCTGGCAACTGGGAAAATAAGTAGCAACTTTGCTTCAATTGAACAATGTTATCTGATCTTCAAGAAAAAATTGAACCTCATTATTTATTTCTGACAAACTTCTAAACTCAACACACAGTGGCACTAAGCTTAGACCATGATGTTGTTATTATTACTGAGTTTACAAAACATTCCTAAATATTTTGCATGCACACGAATTTGTTAGATTGAAATTTTGTTAACCAAGGGTTTGGGAGGTTTGTTTTGTGTGCTAAACTAACAAATATCTATATTATATGAGACATTTATTATTTTGGTAAGTCACTTCACAATGATAAAGAGAGGCATCGCAATTTCATTTCAAGAGATTGCTAATAATCATGTTTTGGTCATCTCTGATTAGATAACAATCACCATATCTGAAAAAGAGGCGCATTATAATGATTCTAAGAGAAATAATTCATAAATTTGTCCAAACTTTTCTCAATTGTTTATCAGGGAAAAAAGGTGTTCAATTATTACAGAACTAATAAATGAATCGTTTAGCAATATTTTTAAAGGTATGGCTTCAACCAAATACCAATAAACAAATGGAGTAATCTCTACTCTAATTTACAATAGATGCTAGTGGTGTATCATTAATTTCCTCTGGAAAATATACTATTTTCATATGAGTAAAACTTCCAAAGAAATATTTATGTGTAGGAAGTAGGATTCATTTATAGGATTATTTTCATAAAACTTTTACAACAAATTATAAGAGTAAGTTCTTTCTCAAAAAAAAAAAAAAAAAAAAAATATTATAAAAGTAAGTTGTTATTGATTCTCATTTGAATTCATTACTAAAATTACTTTTTTGCCTATGTAAAACAGCCAGTAACAACTTGTTACTTAAGATTTACTGTGAAAGTGTTATGAAAATATTGTGGACGTAATATTTTTCTTATTTATATAGCTTTGTAGCTCATCTCAAGGTATTTTTTTTTATAAATAACTCATCTCAAGTTAATACACTCGATGTGAAACTCAATACACACATATGTTCAACGCACTCATACAATCTAATTTACAATTTAGAGTATCACACCAAACTCACGTAGGAGCCAAGTGTGGGTAAAACGTAAACCAACCAAGCACATTTTCAACAGTAATTTGTTAGTGCTGATATTCCTGCTTTATAGAACATTCAGACATAATCAAGAGGGCAATAATAATCACAGTTAAACTTCACAATTACAAATTATAGGAAGCAAGTATAAGTCAAAGATTATGTTCCTTGACTGATATTATCTTATTTTGTTTCCTTAAAATGACTATCAATAAAACAAGTTGTAGCTGCCTTCCATTCTTGGTATCGGCAATATTAAATCTCGTGTCCCTTATTTAACTACAAGACTATAAAGCAATATAAAAATGTTTTTGCATGAAAAATAAAAGGTAAAAACTCCATTCACAATTTCACATTATTCTACATCATATTTTACAAAGCCAAGCAACCTTTCTGTTGATGTCATGGAACATCAAGGTGACAAAATTGCTTGTGAGGAGTGAAACTTCCCCTAACCACTGCAAGGGAAGAAGAATACCAGAGTTAAAATGAAATATATATATATATATATATATATATATATTGTATATAAAAAAAATAAAAAATAAAAACTTCTCATTATAATGGTGGAGTCTGCTTTCTTTCAAAATATATACATAAAATTTAGGATCAATGTGTTCAAATGAACCTCCTAAACCAGAAAAAATAAAAATAACAATAAAAAACTGGCAAAAATAATTATACATAATTTTTTTTTTCTTTTTACCCCCTAAAATTAAAATTTGAACATACTAATCATAAATTTTTTTAAGCCCATCTGAAATAAACTTGAATATGATCCCCTTAACAATAGCTTAACATTTTTAAACACCATATATATATATTAATAATGCTAACAACAATAGTAGACATTTGTTAATTTTAAACCTTAGAAAAGGTTCATTTAGATCTTAACAAATTTGAAATAAATCAATCAAATAGGGAGGTTAGTAGCTGAATAATTGCTTGGACGTGTACATTAAAAGAGATGTAACTCATAGGATTGATATAAAGATATCATACAATAATTTCAAAATATGAAATTAACCTCGTAGAAAGACAATTGTAAAACTTTTTATTTTTTACTTTTTTATGTTGATCTATTCAAGTTCTCTTTTGTTTCTTCTCAAAAAAAAAAAAAGAAAAAAAAAATTCTCTTTTGTTTTATATTTTGTATAATTTAAGTTTCTTATTGATCTCCTAGAAAATAATCTTGGAGTAGCCACCGCAAATGCATTAATTAGCCATGTTGATGTCCTAGGAAGCCTATTTTTCTTTCACAAATTTTGATATAAACTCAAATTCTCACTTTCAAAATGTCTAAGAATTAACTCAAACCAAACTATAAAAGGTGGAGAGAATACATGTGATGGGGAACTCAAAAAATACACCACCAAAATTTATCAACCAAAAGCAAAAAAAAAAAAAAAACACACACACACACACACACACACAAATTCATCAATCATAAGTATAGTTGCAAGAAAGAATAAATAAGAGAGAGAGAGAGAGAGAGAGAGAGAGAGAGAGAGAATAGTCACATTTTTTGGTTAAAATGTGAGAGAAATAGCAAATTTATATAAAAGAAAATGAGTATATAAGAATACTCAAAAGAAAATAAAAATTATAATTGTAAAAATCAAATTATCTAAATCATACTACCTAATAGAATAACATTAAATTTGATATACAGATTGGACCGACTAGGACCAATTTGGACCAAATAGGACCGACGTGCACTGAATAGGACCAATATAGACCGAATGGACAGAATAAGACCAAATTGGACTGAATAAGACGGAACAGACCTAAATGGACTGAATAGAACTTTAGTGGACAAAATGGACTAAATAGAACCAAATGAATTGAATAAAACCAAATTAGACTGAAGATGACAGAATGAACCGAATGCGAATAGAATCAATTTGCACTGAATAAGGCTTTTGAATATTTAACATTTTTATTGCAATTTTAGGGATCATATTTATAATTTCTAATCTCTATTTCATTTTTATTTTGCTTAACCTAAATTTAATAAAATTTCATACTTTTCAACCAAAAATTAAGAAAAAAAGAAAAAGAAATTTTGAGCTAAACTTGAAAAGGCAACCTATAAAAAGAATTAATTTAAAGCCCAATTAGTCTAAAATGGATTGAAGGTGGCCAAAATTGACCTAGTAGACCAAAGTAGACTTAATTGGACAAAATAAAAACTGTTTAACTGTTAGAGAGAACAAATTATCTTTAACAAATTTTAGAAAAAAAATTATACATTATATTATAATACAAAATAATTATTTCTTCTCACGCATCGCGTGGAGAAGGGACAAAGAAACTTTAGGGCACTGTTTACACGGACTATCTGGCCTTTTGCCCTAAATTTTTTTTTTTTTTAATTTAGCAATTTGCCCCTGTTTGCAAACTATATAGGGGCGTACCCCTGTTTTGATACTCGATTACCTTAAAATCGAGTTTCAATGAAATACTCGATTTGTGGAAAATCGAGTTATGCCCGATCAAACTTAAAAAAAAAAAAAAAAAAAAAAAAAGCATGGAACTCGAATTTCAAAAAATTGAGTTCCATGCAAAAATTTTTTATAAGTGTGATCATTCAGGGAGCCTTATAGTGGTGTTTTTATGCCCTATAGTGACGTTTTTAAGCCCTATAGTGGCGTTTTTAAGCTCTATAGTGACGTTTTAAAGACCTATAGTGGCGTTTTTTTAACTCGATTTCCATAAACTCGAGTTCTTTTTTTTTTTGAGTTAGATCGGGCATAACTCGATTTTCTACAAATCAAGTATTTCATTGAAACTCGATTTTAAGGTAATCGAGTATCAAAACAGGGGCATGCCCCTATATAGTTTGCAAACAGGGGCAAATTGCTAAATAAATTTTAAAAAAAAAAAAAAAAAAAAAAATTGAGGGCAAAAGGTCAGATAGTCCCTGTGTACACCATATAGGATAACAGAAAAGCCTCATCAAGTATTTCTGATTTCACCTGTATGCCATAAATAACCCTGCAAGCAAGGTGGCTTGGGACAGACACTCAGCTAGCTGCTCTTTCGTTTGCTGTTGAATTTGCTGCCAATTGGTGAACTCTAGTCTTTATTCTCTTTTAGCAATCTACCTGACGTTGTGAGTTCTGCTTTCAGAAGGGTTCGTTAGTTGTTTTTGAGCTGTTTCTGGTGGCAGTGGACAACTCACTATCAGCTTGCCTTTCATGGCCCTTCTATATATTGCACACAAGAATATTAAGAAAGAAACGTTATGCATGCTTGTACCATACAAACATCTAGATGCATTGGTCATTTACAAAAAGTTACGTATTACCCTTCATACAAGCAAAGGAATGCATTATTCCATAAGAAAGTATTATGCCACATAGTGTAAAGAAAAAAAATATTATAAAGAAAAATAGAGTTGCAATGTTCCCAAAAGGTGAACCAGATTTGCCATAGACGGAAGAGAACATTTCTTGTCCAAGTAAAATTTGTTATTACCTCCATCACATTCTGTGATCCAATTCAGTTTTAAACCAAAATTTTCAAAATATTATCCCATACTAATCTAGCACCTAAACACCTCCAATTTTTCTATTTGAAAATTTTCAAGTAACTCTACAGCTGAAAAAAAGAGTTTTCCCCTTGGTTCTTCATGTTAAGCGATAAAGTACATTCCCACATTGATTCATCACCCAGGATACCATTGACCAGATCTTAGTTGTGGTTTAAATTTTCAAGTACTACACCTATAACGCTCAAACGAAAGTATTGTAAGTAAACTCTGCTGGAAAATATTGATTCAGAACAGAGGACTTAGTCTTGTGATTAACTCTACAAAGGACTGGTAAAAAGAAAATTATTCTAGATATTGATGTCATTTCTAGGTAAGTAAATCACAACAACGCTGATGATGCATTAACATTCTAATGGTGATTGGAAGCAGATTGTTTCAGTAACAGGGCAGATCAGTTTCACAAAAGCATAAAAACAAAAATGAATATTCAATCCAGTGGCAAGACTAACAAGTAGCATAATTAGAATTGATACATACTTTGCTAGTAATACTTCGAAGATATGCTTCAACCAATAAAGAAGTAACTTAAAAAAAAAAAAAAATCACTCCCCCACCCCCCCCCCCCCCCCCCCCCCCCCAAAACCCCCCCGGCGCGCGGGGAACCCAACGAACTCTCTTAAACAATGCAAAAATGAGATCTCCGACCTTTTCCGAGACATGCCCACTACCTAATATGATAAGTGCAAATCTTTGACAAAATTGTGCAAGTGGGAATGTGGGGGATCCCCAACATTCGTGCTTTTAAGTCCACCCCTTGCCATATTCCATTGAGTCCTCATTTCTTTTGTTCTGATATACTACCGACAATTCAAACAATCTCTCATAGTACAAGCCAGTCCATATGCAAGATTACTTTGTTTTTTTTTTTTTTTTTGGCTGAATCCATACAAAGGTTTACCTACATTATAATTAGGTTTTGAATCACTGTTGATTAGGGTTGAGGCTGATAGCAAGCTTTTTTTTTTGGGTTGCTAGCTTGAAAGCATGGTTTTTAGAAGTTCAAATCAGAGGGATTAGGAAATCGCCCCAAAAGAATTATAACGGCATGTACAAATACAATCCATTCTACAAAAGAACCTCTCTATATATATTATATTTCTACGAAAAGAGGGACAGATATACTTTGTATTCTTTAGGCCTGTGTGTACAACTTATAGGATAGCTGAAAAGCTTCATCAATTATTTCTGATTTCACCTGGAAGCTGTACACCATATAGTTAATTTATTCAGGTCAGCTGGATGCTCTTCTGAATTCTGTATTCTGCTGGATTCACCACAACTTCAACAAAGCTGCAAATGCCTTAGTTAGTGTAACTCCAATTCCCTATTCTCTTTTTGGCAATCTGCCAAATGTGAGTTCTGTTCTCCGGAGGGTTTGTTAGTTGTTTTCGGCACTGCTGCTAGCCTTTCTTTTCTTGCAGAGCAAAAAGTAAAAAAAGACAATTACGAATTGACAAAATTAACTGAACCATCCTTACAGGACAACACGCAATGAGCTTATGATTGTCTGATTGCCAAGTGTAAGGCTAATTCACCTTTTATACATCCTTGTATAACAATTGATACTTCGGTATTCGCTCTGGTGGCAGTGGGCAACTCACTATCAGCTTGCCTTTCATGGCCCCTCTATATATGGCCTACAAAAATGTTAAGACCGTAAAAAACATTATGCATCCTTGATTTATACAAACATCTAGAAGCTTCAGTAATTTACAAGATGAAAGTTATTTACATATTGTCCATCATACAAGCAAGGAGTGTATTACATAAGAAATCAGTATGACAAATAGTTTGAAGGAAAAAAAATTATATATATATATATATATATATATATATTGTATAAAGAACAATAGAGTTGCAATGTTTCCTAAAGGAGACCCAGATTTGCAATTGACCGAAGAGTAATATTTCTTGTCCTAGTGAAGTTAGTTACCATCACATTTTGTTTGTCCATTACTTTGGTAGTGTTCTACTTTCTTAGCTTATTCCACAAAGTTTTAAATAAAGATGTGAAGAAAGAAATGCTACCACTAAATCTGCAATATTGCCCAAAGATATACCAGACTTTCCACACAAACATACAACAGCGTACTTCTTGTTACATAACATATTTTTTTCTATTGAGAGAGTTATGCTGTAGGGCATATGCCAATGCCACAACAAATATTAACTGCTAGGGCAGATGCTTGCCTCACGAATTTAGTTAATGAAGTTTTCCCATGTTAATCTAGCACCTATAACACCTCCAACTTTTAATTTTCATGTATCCAATATCTACGGCTGAAAAGAAAGTTTTCCCCTTGCCTCATCATTTTAAGTGATATAAGTCTTTACCACATAGATTTAGCACCCAATATACCATTGATAAGTCCATAGTTGTAGTTTAAAATTTCAAGTATTCCACCTCTACTGCTCAAAAGAAAATACTTTAAATAAACTTTGCTGCAAAATCATGATTCAGAACAGAGGAATTAGTCTTACGATTAACTCTACAAAGGACTGGTGAAAAGAAAAGATCTTCTGGATATTGATGTCACTGCAAGGCAAGGTAACTCACAAAAAAACCTATGAAGTATTACATTTACGCATGTGCTAATGGAGATTGGAAGCAGCTCAAAATTGTTTCAGTAACATGGCAGACTAGTTTCACACAAGCATAAAAAGAAAATGAATTTTCACTCCAATGGCAAGACTAGCAATTTATATAACTGACAGCCTTAAAATCATTCAGTTTTTGAGGAGCTCCGTATACCTCTACAACATCAATAAAATCCTGCTTCTTGTGAAATGTGCCAACCCATTAAGTGTGATCTACAGTCATGCCAACCAAAGAAAAGTAACACATGCATTTTAGATTTTAAGTCCCTAAATTCTTAGGCTGTGTTTGTTTCGTGTAAAATGTTTTCCGGAAAATACATATTTTCTGGAAATGCTATTTTCCGGAAAAGGAAAATATTTTTAAGTGTTTGGTTGAATTATGAAAACTGTTGTGGAAAATATTTTCGTGTGTTTGGATGTATTCTAAAAATGCTATTTTCCGGAAAATTTTTCACAACATCACATCCAATTTAACAACAAATTCCGGCAAAAAAACACAACACAACAACAACAACAACAATAAATTCCAGCAACAACAATCAGTTCATCCAAAAAAACAACAACAACAACACAACAACAACAACACAACGCAAATTCCGGCAACAACAACGCAAATTCCGGCAACAACGCAAACCGAGTCGTCAATGAGATCGAGGAAGAGAGAGCGATGGGTCGCCGGCTCTGGTACTGGGTTTGGGTTGAGCGATAGGTCGTTTGGGTCTGGGTCGGGTGTGGGTTTGACGTGACTGCGACGGCGTGTGGGTCGGGTGTGGGTTCGAAGGCGACAGCAATGGCGTTGCTTGGAGTCGGAGCGATCTGGAGCTCGATCGTTGCTTGGAGGCAGAGCGATCTAGAGCTCGATCGTTGCTTGGAGTCGATCTGGAGCTCGATCATTGCTCGGAGTGATCTGGAGCTTGATCGGAGTTCGCCGGCGATCTGGAGCATTCGAGTTCTCTCTTCTTTCTCGCTGCGTTCTCTCTTCTTTCTCTCGCTCCCTTTCTCTGTTGCGTTTTCTGGAAATCGTTTGAAGGTAAAATAAAAACGTAAAACGATTTCCGGGTCAAAGCCACATTTTAGACGGTCAACGGAAAATAATTTTCGGAAAATGCTATTTTCAAAACCATCCAAACAGCCTATTTTATGGAAAATGATTTCCTGAAATCATTTTCACCCAAAACAAACACAGCCTTAGCTGCATGATAACATTTTCAGAAGACAAGACATTTAGCTTAAAATTTTAGTTCTGAAATGGATTCTCATTCTTCAAGGGATGATCAAAATATTTTCAATGTATGATAAAATTCACAACATTATCATACCTACACAGATTCACCCATTGCATACAAAAAAATACAATGTGACGGAGACTATTGTAAGAATAAAATTCCAAAGCCGTGCAAAATAAATTACTGCAAACCAATTTAGGGATGGAAATTGTAACAAGTTGGTGAAAGGCCAATGAAAAGGAGATCTTCGTGCAAACTTTGTTTGAGATTCAAGTGCAAGAGATCTAATTAATTGTTCCACCCATCTTCCAGAAGTCCAATCACCATGTTTCATAGGAAACTAACAGGTCAAAGCAAACAAAAAGAAAAATAATAAGACTAAAATGAAATATGAAAAAGAAATTTTCCTTTAATTTTATTTTACTTCATTGTAAGTGTAATGAAATTAGTCTAGTACAGGGAAGGTACTTCATAAAAGCACTGCTCTTAATTTTTTTTTTTTTTTTTTTTTATTTAAGAAAAAAAATATGAATTACACACATTAATTACAGGAACTCACAATTTATAGTTCAAACTTTATATATGATACACATACTACTAGTCAGCAATATTAGAAAGGGCTTTTTAGACATCCAGCTCAGTTGTTGGAATAATTTTATAATAAACAACGAGAAAAAAAAAAAAAAAAAAAAAACAGTTATCATATGTATAATTTCTCAAAATAGATACAGAATTACATTCCTGGAAGATAATCCATGTACTCAAATAGTTATATGCAATCATGATATCTGAGCTAGTGTTTTGTTAAAAATATATATATATATATAATAACAACAACCAAAAAATAAGAAGAGCGGGGAAGGGTACCCAAAATCCATTTTCAGGTGATGAGCATTGAAAAAGAAAACTGTTGAAGGTATGAAAGTAATGTCAAAATACTTGACATAAACTTGAATTTCATTGGAATCGATATCTACAAGTGATACACTTGCAAATTTGGACACCTCCCGAGCTGATTTAGAAAGCTGCATAGAGAAAATCAAATTGAGATCATCCACTTCATAATATTTAGAATAAATAAAAAACTCATATAGAGTGAGAGAGAAGTGGCATACAATGTTGCCAAGTTGAAGGCAGACAGGATCAGAAGCAAGGCCAAAGCGGAGGACAAGGACTTTGTCAATGGTGTCTTTGATGATTGCGTCCACCTCTTGTTTCTTTGTCAACACTGTCAATAGGTAACTATTCATTCTCTCCAGGTCCAGATTTTGGGGTTCGTCTGTTATATTGTCATTTTTTTCAGGCCAAAGATTGCTTATAAAAAATATTATAGTATCATATTCTACAATGTAGAAGAAAAACTTATAAATAAACAATTAATATTTCTAGGTTTTCTTTTTCCAACACCTCATTCCAAGGATGTAAAGTGCAGAAGGTAATGGCATCTCAAGAAATCTAGAGATGTTGTATATAATTAGAAATTAAAACTAAATTGAGATTCCTAATCAAGTTCTCATAGTCTAATATTTTGTCTATGTATCAAGTATAACCATTGAACATATCCTAATTCTTCCTCAAAAAAGTAAACACTTGGTACTTTTTTTCATAAAAACATAACTATAATAATATAAGCATTTGTTAATATGATCAAGGTCTAACAGTGGGAGACAAACTCAAGGTCTAGCAACGCAGGAAGCTTTGGTGGAGGCACTTCTCAAGGCTAAAGATCTTGGATTCCACTGAATCATAATATTGAGCAACAACAGAAGACTAGTTCAGATTTGTAACTACACCAGCACCCCATCATGGCAGGAACAAATTCTCATCCCAGACCTACATCAGCTGCCGCATCAGGGACTGATCACACGTCTTTTTTATGTCTAAGCTAGTTATCTCACATGTGTTAGAACTTGCTGTTAGAGCTGCTAGTTTTCCAGGTCGCTTTTGCAGTCTATACCCGAACTCTGTATAAGCCTCTGGCTTTTGTAATACTCTTTATGCTTAATGAATGTTTTTTATGTGGTATAAAAAAAAAAAATATATATATATATACACAAACAAATTAACAATAACGCATCCATTTTGCTGGATATAGAACAATACCCCAATTGACAATTTTAAGATTTAGATTTAGTTCAATATTTGGTCAGTAAACTAGGATATAAACAATAAATGGCAAGCGTATACACCAAATATCAATCATTCACCATTAGAACAAACCCAACAAAGTCAATTTCCCCATCTGAAGGTGAGCCTAATATTTATCTTTATAAGTAAGAGTCCATTGGGACTTTATTCGTATCTTAATAGATTACTTGCATAAAACAAAATTGAAGACATGGGTTTGGAATGTCATACCGTTTGAGGAGAGATTCCCTGGGAAACCTGAGAAGAAAGCTCTGATTCACTCTTCCCCCAGGTCTTGCTGGAGGTGATTTTGCGTTTTGGTGAAGAGAGAGTTCACTGATAGAGAAAGTAATTTCGGGAAGAAGGAAGAAAGAGAGACAGAGATAGTGCAGAACTCGGCCAGAGAGAGAGAGTGAGAAAGATATCTTTATCAATTTCGGCTAATTTTTGCATAGAAAGTTTTTGCATTTTAGCCCAAAAAAATTAATTTGTTTGGAGCTAAATATTTATAAGATATTGCAATATAGCATGTTGTAAATTAGTAGTATTATATTTATAAATATTAAGTCAAAACTCCATATAAAAATAATGTTATTTATTTATTCCCACTTAACTCATAGCAATTGGGGAAAAAAATCATAGCAATTTTAGGAAAAAAATTTATAAAAATTATATGGTCTTTGTCATTAGCATTACTCCATTTAAAGGTCACATCTTAAATCCTATATCATATAATAAAAAATTGGTTCTAGGACTAGAAGTGATTGGTGTGGCAAAATTTAATGGCCATGTATTATGTATATATAACACTAAACCAAGCTAGGGCAACTGCTCTTCTCAAAAAAAAAAAAAAAATAAATAAATAAAGCAATTGCTGCTGTGGTATGGTGAAAAAATTACAAAAAGTGTTTTACCAAAAATAAAATAAAAGAATTGCAAAGAGTGTATATCACTAGCTGTCAATAATATACTTGGGCTTGATGGGAACTCCAATCCAAGTTTTACCATGAATTTTGCGAGAGCTTTAAATCTTCTAGGCCTTCAAATATAATTGATCTCAAAAGAAGTAAGGAAATTTTCAAATATATAGAATTGCCATTAAAATCTCAAGCTAGTTGTAATTGAAAACAGCTTATTTTAATGTAATCTTAAAATAATGTTCATTGCGAATATGAAATAGTACAAACATCTTACCTAACAAAGCTCACGCCCAATTGCTTGGATATATTTTTATTTTGCTCTTATAATGAAAGCGAAAAGGAAAAGAAAATAGCACAAACGTCTTACCATACCTAATGCCTCCGCCCCGCATTCCCATGTGCTCGGATTCCACGGTATTGTTTTCCTCCAAGGTACAGCTGTGGAAAGATTCTGAATAAAATGTCATCAACGTGTTTGCAATACCGAATCCTCCACCTCTTACAAAACATAATCGGCCAAATGATCATCCCAAAGCCAAAAACAAATCCCAGCTCTACACTTAGGAAATTCCAGTCAATCAAAGGCCGAGAATTTGAGTTACTTTCTTGAAATGTTGGAGGTGGCGAACTTGGCTTTAGAGATGTGCATGTTGTCTTCAAAGGGGACCCACATAATCCTTTGTTCCCTTCATAGGAAGTTTCCGAAAATGTTGCAAATTGCTTGATGTATGGAATTGGCCCAACTAATTGATTAAATGAGAGGTTTAAGACTGCAAGGAAAGTAAGACTATCTGCAATTTGCACAGGGATCTCACCACTAAGCTTGTTGCTTGATAAGTCTAGTGACTCAAGTTGACTTGAATTTCCCAAAGATGGTGGGATTTGCCCTGTGAAAGAATTGTGCGACAAGTTGAGAATATGCAAGGATTTGAGTACTCCTATTTCTTCTGGTATTGGCCCTTCAAAATTGTTGCTTGAAAGGTCAATTGAAGTGAAAATAGTAAGAATCTTCACCGACTCAATTATCTGACCTTTAATGGTAACTGTTATTACATCTTGATAATAATAATTACCAGTAATGTATTCTCTAGGATCAAATTGGAGGTAATTGAGCCCTGATTGAGCCTTATTATCAGCCATCATTAACTTTGAGTTAGCCAAGGATTTTATTGATAGCCTACCACTAAAGTTGTTAGAGGCTAGGTCTACAATTTGAAGAATCGGCCAAGTAACATTTGACCCTCCACAACCAACAGATCCATAAAATTTGTTCGAATGCAAGACTAGGACGTGCAAATTAGACATGCCCTTCAAGTGACAAGGGAAGGAATCATGTATCTTGTTGTTCCCAATGTCCAATACCTCCAAATTTGTGCAATTGGCGAGAGACTTTGGTACCACTCCTTCCAGTAGGTTTGTGTTGACATTCAGAGTTTGTAAACTACAATTGCTTGGAAATGTATCAGAGATTTTGCCAGTGAGTTTGTTTCTCCTTAGATTCAGAACCTTTAAATTATTACTCGTTGAAGACAACAAGCATTGGGGAATTGTTCCATTTATGGAATTATTAGACAGATCTAGAACTCCAAGAGCTGTAGCATTGCATATTGATTCAGGGATTTGCCCATGGAATTTATTGCTCAAAAGAGATAAAAAAAAGCACTAGTAGAGCCGATACTCCATGAAAAGTCTAGCTCTGGTATAACAGAGTAGAAATTATTCCTTGAAAAGTCCATATAATAACGAAATGGAAGGGGAGTTAGGAGTTGTCCCTGGAGTTGGTTGGAGCTAAGGTCTAGGAAATTTGTTGAAGAAAGATTGTGTAAAGGTCCCTCAAGGTAGTTACATGAGAGATTTACATAAAAAGGTATAGGAATTTTCCAAAACCAGTTGGGTATCTCCCCGTGTATTTGGTTATCTGAAAGGTCTAGATGTTCTAAATTGGCTTGGTGTCTCAAGAATTCAGGAAATGTTTTCAACTTGTTAGAAGCCAAATTCAATCTCATAATTTGGGGGAAGGAGGATAGTGAGGAATTAGTTCCATTATATTCAGTCAACAAGTTGTTATTGGAAAGATCCAGATGGGTAAGTTTTCTCAACTGCTGAATCACATTAAGCTGTAAAGAGCCATTAAAGTTGTTTGAAGAAAGTGTTAGGTCTTGAAGACCTTGGAGTTCAAAGATAGACATGGGAATTGGCCCTTCCAAGTAGTTGCTACTCAAATCAAGTTCTTCCAGCAGGAAGGAAGAAACATTTGAAAATTCATGGAGTTGACCAGAAAAATGGTTGTTGCCAAGAAGCAATGTTCGCCATGATGGAAGGGAAAAAAGAGATGCTGGAATACTCCCTTCAGTAATCTGACCTGTCAAATGATTATAAGAAATATTTATCACGGCCAGGTTCTTTGCCATGCTGAATGATGGAATTGATCCAGTGAAGTAATTTGATGACATGTCCAAATAAACCAATTGAGTAAGGTTTGACAAGGAGTTTGGGATTGATCCATTGAAATTGCCCATTGAAAGATCTATTTTAGGCAACCTTTTATGGTTGCCAATAGAATCAGGAAGTGTCCCTGAAAATTTTGAACCACTAAGCTGCAGTGACTGAAGAGAACCATTTGGATAAAATTCTGGCAAAGAACCTTGAAGTAGTTCATTACCTGATAAGTCTACCGCCTACAGTGTTGGAAGCTAGAAGACCTTTTTTGGAAATTGTCCATTCAATCCACAATAACTGAGATCGAAAAAAGTCAAAATTTTAAAATCTGCAAAAAATTCTGGAATTGGGGCAGAAAAATTGTTACCGTGGAGATTAACCATGGATAGAGACTGAAGCTTCTGTAAGGAGGAATCAAGAGGCCCCCGAAGATCACAATATGACATGCTCAACACTCTTAGATTTGGCAGCGAAGATGATAAGGCCTAACACCAATCATTCCCTTGCAATGATATAATTACATAATCAAGATAAAGTTCCGTAAGGCACGTAATTGCATTACTCTTTATTAAATTAGTCCAATTTGCAAAAATTAATTTAATGAGATCATCATTAAAATAAATTATCAAGCGCAACATGCCGGTCCACAACTAATTTGTTTAAAAGTTTAAACTTTAAACCATTAAAAATGGTTAATTTAATTACCTAACCATTATTCTATTAATAAAGGCAAAAAAATATGAAAAGTGCAAGATTTGTCATTGATCAATATACTGTTTAAATAATACAAGGTTGATGAATTTAATTTTTAGAATTTTTTAAACAAAAATCATTCTAATTAACTCAAATATAATTTCAACTAGAATTTTGTTATTAAACATTAATATATATATATATATATATATGAACGGATTAAAAAAATTTAGTCATGGTGTGTATCATATATAGAGAAAGATTAATGAATTAAATAGTTTATAAATAAGTTTGAACTTGTTGAATAAGAAAATGAACCAAACTTAAATATGTGATTAGTTTAATAATGAGATTGAACTCAGCTTGTGTTTAAAATTAAATTAAATATACCAGTTTTTATCTTTAATGTTGGACTCAATTTGGTTTCTTCATGATCTTACAATTGTGAGACTTGCCATAGCATGGGGTAGAATAAATGTTCATAGGAAAAACTTGGTAGGAAGACTTAATTACAAAAGTCTTACTACCAAACACATTAAGGAAAAAACCCAGGTAAAAAGGTTGTAGACATGGTCCCTCGAGGTCATGACTCCATGAGTGCTACGTTTGCCTTTTTTTTTTTTTTTTTTTTTTTTTTTCTGAATAATGAGGGCTACTTTCGTTTAACAAATGATATGTCATCATAATAAAGCAGGGTGCATTGCCGAGAAAGACTTGGTAGGGAGACTTATAAAAGTCATTTTGAATTGAACATGGTGGCACTTTTAACCTATTTCAAGAATGCTGGACCAAAAACAACTCGGTTTTGCATGAGACGACAGTCAAAAGTTGTATCTCTTGCCATAAGAAAATAATTTAAAACCATGTAGTGGTTCCAGGTTCCAAGATTTTTGTTTTTTGCAATGGAAAGTGATTGAGGAAGGTAGCCGTGCTCTTGCCATGCATGGAGATGGAGGGGATTAAAAATTAAAAATCATGTAAAGTAATGGTTCCAATTTCTTTTCTCTTTTCCAAGTATAAATAATGGCCGAAAATTTGAACGCACAGACACAGCAGAATTCTAGATTGAAAGAGAAAGCAAAAAAAAAAAAAAGGAACGGGAAAAACCAACCTGGTCTGCCTCTGCCACTGCTACCACGACTTGTTGAATGCAATTTTAATATTTTATTCAACCTGGACAACATGAGATTATGCACATTGTAGAGACACATCCTCCAAAATAGATGCGTGCCTCAGTAATCTCCTTCAAATTCATACATACCTACACAATCTTTTTGATTTTCTTCTTTACTACAGAATTTTTTTTTTTTTTTTTTTTTCGTGCCTCAGCAATCTTGTTCAAATTTATATGCATGTACTGCACAATCTCTTTGATTTTCTTCCTTACTACAGAAGTACAGAGTTTTTTTTTTTTTTTTTTTTTTTAAATAAAAACCTTAAAGGCAAATTTTATTTATAAATATGTATATTCTTTTGGGTGACACAAGGGCTATTGTATGGTGCATTAAAATGTAAATTTAGGGAGAAAATTCCAATCTTTTTTTCATCATATTTAACCATGCCAATTCATAAAATGTCACGCCATTATTTGTCTAAAAGTTTAAATTTAAACCATTAAAATGGTTAATTTAATAATTTAGCCATTATACTACTAATAAAGACAAAACCATATAAAATGTAAAAGATTGTCATTGATCAATATACTGTTTAAATAGTTCAAGGTTGATGAATCTAATTTTTATAAGTTTATAAACGAAAATCATTCCAATTAACTCAAAAATATAATTTCAACTAGAATTTTGTTATTAAATGTTATTATATATCTATGAAGGGATTAAAAAAATTTAGTCATGATGTTTACCATATATAAAGAAAGATTAAGTTAAAAAAATAGCTTATAAACAAGTTTGAATTTGTTGAACAATAAAATTAACCAAACTTAAACATGTGATTAGCTTAATATTGAGATGGAACTCAGCTCGTGTTAAAAATAAATTAAATGAAGCAATTTTTATCTTTTAATGTTCGACTGAATTCAGTTTCTTCACAATCTTACCAATAGAGAACCAGACAAGAATCATAATCAAGGGATAAAAGCATTGTGAGACTTGTCATGTGATGGCATGGGGTAGAATAAATGGCCATATGAAAAACTTGGAAGGAAGATTTATAAATGTAAGGTTGAATTTAATCAACCATCTAATTGGCTTTATTCCGTGACCAATTTGCTTGTAATTTAGCACTTAGTAACCCTGTATTTAGGTGGAAAAATTGTAAGGGTAGTGTGTGAGAAGATGTGAAGAAAAGCTCAAGAGTGTGCAAGAAAACAGAGGTTCGCGGCTAGGGCTCGCGGGTGTATCGCGACTGGCAAGCCACCAAAAACTGGCACGTGAGATGCACACTGGGAAGCTGAAGGGTCGCGCCAGCTGTCACACTACAGGACAAATGTTCTAGGCTAGCCAGGCCGTTACGTCGCAACTTGAACTCGCGACTTGGACAAGCCGCAAGACCAAGTTGCCAATTTGCCTTGTTTGGCAAAAACTGAGGTTTTGCATTCCCTTCTCACCCTACTATATATACACCCTTATACCCATCATATTGAGAGAGCTTCCAGAGAGAATTTTGTGAGAGAAAACCCTAGAGAAAAATAAGATTGCCTCATTCCCAATCTTCATCTAAGAGACTCTACAAATTCCTCTACTCTCTTCCTCTCTATTGTCATACCCTTGAGAGAACTTTTACCAAATCCTTGTCTCACCACACCCACGTCTGTGAGAAGGTTCATTTGGTGCTTGGGGAAGCAGTTTGGGAAGAAACCAATATACATTGGTTGATGCTATGGTCAAGTAGCGGAATCCGGGAAGTTAAAGAAGAAATAGATTCGGCGTAACCTCGTTGGAGCAAGAAGCTTGGAGAGCTTAGGTACTTGGGTAGATTAGGCTTGGAGGGTCTTCTGCTGTTCATGTATCCCAACTATATTATTTAGTGGATTTTATCACCGCTTGGAGGGCGGCGGAGAGGTTTTACGTCGAGGACTTCAGTTTCCTCTTCGATAACACATCGTGTGTTGTCCATGTGTTTGCATCTATCTTTTCTTTATCTTTGCCTTATATTTACTGCTGTGGATGTGTTTATATTTGGCTTAGATTGTTTATCAATTATGTTATAAGCTTGGTATCATATTCCGCATATTAATTGTTTGATATAAAGCTTGAATTGGTATTTTTGTATTTGGGGGTCTAAACGTTCAAGGGTGTTTCATACCCTTTTTGAACTTTCAATAAAAGTCATCAACAGTGCCAAAAGAATTGATGAGAAAGCGCGGGTAAAAAGCTTTATCCCTGTCCCATTACATGACTCCATGAGTTCTACTTGCCTTTAACAAATGATATGTATGGCGCATTGACGAGAAAAACTTGGTAGGAAGACTTATAAAAGTCATGTTCAAAAGAATCCAAAGGACCTTTTTGTAGTAAATTGATAGTATCTTTTTTTTAGCAATTTCCCTTCCTATGTGCTCTAATAATTGGCTGTTCAGGTTGACACCGAACAACACGTCCCTCGCTTCAGGTTACACCTTAATTTCCACGAACAGCAGTCAGTACTTTCACTCCAATGCACATGTTTTGTGGACAGAGTACTGTTGAATTTGAATCTGTTCCTCAATTTGAGCAACAATGATATATAGCTGTTCACCAAAACATTGGCCCTTTTAAACTGTTTCTTAAGTGTTATGTGTAGAATGGGTTGTAAGATATTTAGCACCTTTTTTTCAAGTGTAGCAATGATGATAAATTGTCTTCGAGAAAAATCGGACCTCATGATTTCTTTCCGACAAAGTTCTTATTGAGCACGGTATTCTTAAAAATTCTGCATGCCTGCATGCCTGAACACGGTATTATTAACTAAGGCTTAGGATGGTTTTATTCTATCATTAGGTAAGAATTTTATTAACAGATCTGGCTTAGGTTGGTCTACTCATCCTATGCTAAACAAACTAATATCCATATTGGATAAGATACATTGGGTTGCAAGTGATTCACGTACATTAATTAACAAGGTTTTCTTTTTTTCTTTTTTCAAGTCACTTCACAATGAAAAAGAGAGGCATTGGAAAGTATTATCAAGAGAGATTTCTCATGTTCATATTCAGTGTAATGTTTATTGAAAATAATGACCATATATGAAACAAAGGAGCATTATAATTCCAAGTGGAAGAACTGATAAATCCATCAAAATTTTCTCAAATATTATCTGTAAAAAAATGTAAAAGAGGGCAGTTATAGACTTGATAGACGCTTCGTCAGTAATACTTCCGAAGATATGCTTCAACCAATAAACAAGTAACAAAAAAAAAAAACACAAAACACAAAAAAAAAAAAAAAGGTTTTCACTTGTTGCATTACGGTGAATACAAACAGGAATTCTATTCCGGACTAAGAAAAAAGGTTAATGTGTCTATGTCGAACAAAGTGAAGTTATGCAATTTTCAATGACACAAAGGATGAAGAGTAGCTAATCAGAACTAAGCAAGTAGTAGTCATGACTCAAGAATTTAACACAACAGCTTCAGACCAATCATTATAGGATCAGATGTAGTCCTAGAATATAGGAATTTACACATAACCAATCATTTTCTCTTGCCATTTCAAGTTTTAAATCTGTGCATGAGTGCATCTAAGATGAATGGATAATGCACATAATAAAATAATTTAAATCCTTCCCATCCCCTAAGCTTCTACTAGTCCCACTAAATAATTTCTCTCAATCTTCCCGCCTGTAAGGCAAGGATGTTGCCAATGTTCTTCCCTGACTCACAGCAGTTAAAGTGAAAAACTGAAATTTGCTGCAGTTTATATCAGCCGCCATCTGTTCTCAATTATCCAATCAAAAGCACTAAAACTACTGCTAAATGCATCCAAAATACAAAAAAAAATGTAGGCAAATCATTTCAAAATCATCATCATCAGTTTTTGGTTTTGCTTGAAGTATTATTATTTTCTGTTAATTGCACATCCAAAAAGTTAAAAACCCCCCTAATGCAGCTGGGAGAATGCCTACTTTTTCTTTTTCTTTTTAAATTTTTAATGGAAGTCACCACATCCAATAGAGAATCAATACAAGAATATATATATATATATATATATATATATATACAATGGCGGAGCCATGTTGGGGCTTGGGGCGGCCATGGCCCCCTTAACTTTTTGAATTCTCCATTAGAGCTAGTAAAAAAAAAATTTATAAATTACTAAAATTACATGTAAATTTATTTACCGGCCCCCCCAAATTTTAGAATTGACTCTCTCAAAATTTAAAATTGGCATCTAGAATTTTTGAACTAGTCCTATAAATGTAAAATATTATGAGAGTAATGTGAAAATATTGTGAACGTACCACTTTTCAAATTAAAGTGGCAAAAAAAACCAAAGAAAAAAAAATGAATGAATCTGTTACAAAAAGCCTAACAAAAGAAAATTCTTCATTTGCCCATTCCTCAACCCATAGCTCTCCAAATATTGGCAAAGCCCCAAATCTCCTTTTAACGTATTCCAAATCCAAAAACAAAACAAATCTGTATCATACAGTTATTTTGTCATTTTTGTGTGCATCCATGAATGTCGTTTCCTCGGCTCTAGGCTCCTGCTCCTGCTCCAATTAATTCCAATGACAACCATTAGTATCTCTCTCCAATTAATTCTTTTTTACTGTCATTCTAACCATTAGTATCTCTCTCAAGGACTCACAATTATAGTTCGAACTTAGCAATAATTGAAAGGGCTTTTGAGACATACAGCTCTACTGCTAGAATAACATGATAAACAAACAACAAAAAAACAATGTTCATACATAACCAGAATCCATCTTCATGTGATGAGCATTGAAGAAGAAAACTGTTGAAGGTATGAAAGTAATGTCAAAATACTTGACATAAACTTGAATTTCATCGGAATCAATATCTACAAGTGCTACACTTGCAAATTTGGACACCTCATGAGGTGATTTAGAAAGCTGTGTAGACAAAAACAAATTGAGTTCACATGCTTCAAAATTTCTAGAACAATAAAAACTCAAAAAGAGAGAGAGAGGAGGGAGAGTGACATACAACGTCATCAAGTTGGAGGCAGATGGGATCTGAAGCGCGGCCAAAGCAGAGCACGAGAAGTCGAGAACTTTGTCGATGGTGTCTCTTATGATTGCGTCCACCTCTTGTCTCTGATGGTAACTACTCATTCTCTCGAATCTCTCCACTCCAAGATTTTGGGGCTCCATTAATGTACCTATTATATTGTCAAATTTTTCCAGGCCAAAGATTACTAATCCAAAAAATATACACATTATCATCTTTTATTATGTAGAATAACAAATAAAAATAAACAATTAATATTTCTAGTCTCTTTTTTTTTTTTTTCCAGCACACCATTCCAAGGGTGTAAAGTGCAGATGGTTATGGCTTCTCAAGAAATCTAGAGATGTTGTATACAATTTATGCAGAATCGTGTTATTAACTTCTCAGGCAGGATCAAAAGATCTTCTTTTTTTTTTTTTTTTTTTTTTTGATGAAACAGAATAATATTACTGATGATTAAAAGCGTAATACAGAGCAAAGAGCCTAAGAAGACTCAAGATACCAGCAGACAGAGAGTAGACTGAGTCTGCAAAGACACATAAAAACCCATTAAAAAACAGCTAACACCAACTCTAGCTAAATACAGCACTAGACAAGACAGACCAACAGAGCTATATTAGCCCATCATTAAGCAAGATAGATAATAATGCCCTAATTAACCATATTAAAATTTAGATTTAGTTCAACATTTGGTAATTAAAATAGGATATCAAATATAATGACAAACGTATACATCAAATAACAATCATTCACCATTAGAACCAACCCAACAAAGTCAATTTTCCCATCTCAAGGTGAGCCTAATTATAAAATTCCTTGTGACAAAATTGTTTACTAATTCCCAACAAATAGTAGCCTCTATTACAGAAAGTTTTTTTTTTTTTTTCCCCTAAAATTATCCAATGGAAAAGAACCATAGAGATGAGCCAAATCAGTAATATTTATTTTTATTAAGTAAAAGTCCAATGGGACTTAATGTGTATGTTCATGAATGAATTTCATAAAACAAAATTGAAGTCATGGGTTTGGAAGTTTGGTACTTTGCCATCAAAATTTACAAAGAACAAATTTTGGAATTATTTCATACCGTTTTTGGGGATATTCGATGGGAAATCTGCCTACCGAGAGAAGACAGTTCCTATCCACTCTTCCCAGGTCTCCACTGAGTTAAGGTATTGTTTCACTGAGGTTCATTAAAAATTTGAAAGTCTCAAATTTTTGCCGATAAATGAAAAGGTAATTTTTTATCAAAGAAAAATTTTAAAAAGAAAATCTTTTCATTGAATGTGACTGTTTGTTTTTCTTAATTTTAAAGGGTAGAACTCATTAATTTTTCACACACAAATATTAAAAGAATTTATTAATCTTTCATTAATAAATAAATAAATTTATACTCAAATTTTATTTAAAAATATTAAATATATAATTTTATTAAAACTTTCAATCATAATTTTGTTAATATTTGGTTGCTTTAATCAATAGATTGTGTTTATTTTAGTTGCATACAATTTATTTTTTAAATTCGTGGTTTTGCATCTAAAAAAATAAATTTTAAATAATAAAAATACCATAAGATAATTAATATTTAATTCATATTTAAAATATAAGAATAAGCCCACTTAAAATAGTTGTCTTAGGCTCAAAAACACCTTGAGCGGGCCATGTATATGCACCCAATAGAAGTCTGGAACGGGCCAGAGCCCAATTGAGGTCGGGTAAGTACACGACGTTAACTGACGGGTTCATAGTTACGGGCTTACGGCATCACTTGCGTTTTATTTTTCCTAAAAATATATTTTTTTTATTCATTGTTACTATTCACTAACAATGCAATGACCAAAAAATTAAAACATTAATATATATATATATATATTTTTTATTATTAAATAAAAAGTTTGATATGTATGATGATTATCAATATCATTTATTACATAAATCCATGTAATAAACAGGAAAGCTTGACTTGAAGTATTATTCTGACTAGTCGCGAACTCTCGCGTTGCGCGTGATAATTATTTTTATATTGGTTTTATTAAAAAAAAATTTATAATTTAAACTAATCTAATAATGAGTAATGTATTTCATAATTATATTTTTATTTATTATAGGAACAATCATAAATATAATATAGGAACAATCCAAAACACCAAAAAAAAACGTAAACTAAAAAAAAATTAATAAAACTTAACAATTATTAATTGAACCAATATTAAGATAAAATTTTGTATTTGATAATCTATTAAGGTTATTTTCTTTGTAAAAATTATAATTTCAGGCACCCAAAACATATTACCAAATAAACAATTATTAGCAAAATCTAAATTTCTAGACATGTATTGTTATAAAATAATAATAATTAAAATAAAATTGCAAAAGTTAAAATTTGTCACCGATTATTTTCGTTTGGCTAACCTTTACTTTTCTTTAAATGAATAGCATTATAGAGTACTTCTAATACAACTATTAAGAGTATTTTGTCCACCACAAAGGATTAGAAAATAAACAAAAAATAGTAAAGTCTCATAGTTTATCATCTAAATTAAGCACTATAAAAAATCATGTTATGTACAGAATAAATACCAAATTATCCAAATCATATTATGTAATAGAATAATATTATATTTTTATATGCTATATTTAATTCTTTAGAACGCAATAGGATAATATTTAACAATCAAAGAGAATAAAAATAAAAATAAAAATAAAAAAAAACAACAACAACAATTTAAAAAATAAAACTAAATCACATTAACCCAAAATAGAGTTTTAAAGAATATAAAAAATTATCAACCTAAAGTAGAGATGCAAGAAAAAAAAAATCCACCAAAAAATTTAGAGAGAGAGAGAGAGAGAACCATTTTTTTGTGAGGGAAAACTATGCATAGAATAGAAGAGATAGTGACAAATTCATAGTAAGAGGGTATAAATAAGAAGAGAAAAAAATAAAGGAGGATGAAGGGAAAGAGGAAGAATGATATTAATGTAGAGGGTAGTGGGGAGATGAAAAGGTAAGAGAGGGAGAAAGATTGAAGAAGTAGTGGAGAGATGAAATGGTAAGGGAGAGAGAAAGGTTGGAGAAGTGTAAATATTAAAAAATTAAATGTTAAAAACAATTATAGCAAATTTATAATAAAAGGGTGTGAATAAGAAGAGAAAAAAAATAAAGGAAGATGAAGGGAAAGAGAAAGAATGATATTAATGTAGAGGGTAGTAGAGAGATGAAAAGGTAAGGGAGGGAGAAAGATTGAAAGAAGTATTGGGGAGATGAAATGGTAAAGGAGAGAGAAAGGTTGAAGAAGTGTAAATATTTTCTTTAAGCTGAAAAGACTCACACAAAACGCTAAAACTGAACTGAAAAAACTTTGAGTTGGGCTTAATAGTGGAACTAAATAAATAAGAGGTAGGTTGGATTAATTATACAGATTTATTATAGGGTGATAGTGAAAGTAAATAAATAAGTAGTGAGCTGGATTTATTATAGGGTGATAGTAGAAGTAAATAAATAAGTAGTGGGTTGCATTTATAGGGCTGAAAATTGTAAAAACCATTTTAAAATTGTGGGACAAATTATATTTAAAAAAAAAATGACGTGACAGCTGATATGGCGCAATGTGAAAGCAGCAGTATTAAACACTACGCTTCAGCTTTTAGTAATATATATAGATATAGATTTTAACGATTACTTCATTGAAAAAAATTCTAACCATTACAACCACACAATATTAAATTAAATCTAGAATTGCCATATTCTACTTTCTTTTCTTTATTTTTTTGAAAGGATACTATAAATATTACTAGTTGTTGACCCAGCACAGGTTTTTATTTTATTTATAAATTTGTAATTATTAGTTACTGTATTAGATAACTACAATATTATTTTTAAGTAATTTTTCTAAAAAATATAATGAGTATTATTATCATTTTTAATTTGGCAATAGTTACATAAACGTATAGTGTATATTTCATAAAATCCATTACTAGAAGTTTATATCTATGTTTCATTCAAATTTTTACATATGAACCGATCGAGTTAAACAAAAACTAAAAGGCGAAAAGTACTTTTTAGTCCCTACATTTTTAGGCGATTCCCATTTTAGTCCCTAAATTTTATTTTTACCGCTTTTAGTCCCTATCCTTAAAAACGTTTCTCGTTTTGGTTCCTACCGTTACATCAGAAACGGAAATTGCACAGCTAGCAAACGGCATGCACTGTTGGCCTGACGTGGCCATTAAAATAATAATAAAAAATGCCAGGTCAGTATTTAAATTAAAAAAATTAATTTATTAATTTTAACTAAATAAAAAAAATTAAAAACAGAATTAAAAACTAAAAATTACATAAATTGAAATTTAAGTGGATCTTAAACAAGAACACAAACTCAAATCTAAAAACACAAACCCAGAAAAAATCACAGTGACCAAACCCACCAATAAATCACAAATCGATAATGAAATTAAAAAAAAAAAAAAAACCAAAAGGTGTTCCACTTCGAGCCTCTCTCACCCATTAATTAAACTCTTTACTTGTCAAAAAAAAAAAATCACAAACCCAGATCTGTTTTTAGTTTTTTAGCAAAAGGTGTTCGACTTCTCGGGTGTTCCACGTAAATCACAACACCCAGATCGAAAGTAGTGTCGATCCCGGTCCAATTCGTCAGGTCGGGGCGGGGCGCAGTCCGACTCGTCGGCGTTGAAGATCCAGAAGGTGTTCCGAGGGTTTCTGGTGAGGAAGAGCGTGAAGAAGATCGCGGCAATCAGGAGAGAAGTCGATGAGGTGGAGAGGCGGATCTCGAGGGAGGAGGCGCTGGAATCGATGAAGAAGAACCTGAAGGAGAGGCTGAGGGTGAACGAGACGCTGATGAGCTTGCTCTTCAGGTTGGATTCGGTGAGAGGCGTCGATTCGGGGTTAGGGATTGCGAGTGTGATCAAGAGGGCGATCGCGTTGCAGGAGTTTTTGGACTCCATTGTTGCTGATGGACAAACCTTAACCCTAGGAGGTGAGGTTGATGAAGCTTCCGATTCCTCTGAAATCGGGGAAATTTCTGAGTCTGAGGTTGAAGGTAAAGTCTCTAAGGCTGAGGTTGAAATTTCTGGTGCTAATTGAGGTAAATTTGTATTTGAGCTAAATTTTTTGGGTTTATTTTGTGTTTGTTTCCTAAGAAAATATAGGTTTATGGGTTTGTTGGAGATTGGATTGTTTACTGGGTTTATGGGTTTGATTTGCTGGAGAATTCAGTGTTGTATGGTTGATTAGTTATTCAATTATGGACTTTGTGAAAATCATGTGGATTAGTGATTTGCTGGAGAATTCGGTGTTGAATGGTTGTTGTTGTTGTTGTTTTTTTTTTTTTAATTTCTGGGTTTGTGTTCTTGTAATTATTGTTCAAGACACACGCTTAGATTTCAATTTATGTAATTTTTAATTTTTAATTCTGTTTTTAATTTTTTTAATTTAGTTAAAATTAATAAATTAATTTTTTTAATTTAAATACTGACGTGGCATTTTTTATTATTATTTTAATGGCCACGTCAGGCCAACAGTGCATGCCGTTTGCCAGCTGTGTAATTTCCGTTTCTGATGTAACGGCAGGGACCAAAACGAGAAACGTTTTTAAGGATAGGGACTAAAAGCGGTAAAAATAAAATTTATGGACTAAAATGGGAATCGCCTAAAAATGTAAGGACCAAAAAGTGCTTTTCGCCAAACTAAAAAGAAGATTTCAATGGTTGCTAATATCTTTTTTCTTTATCAAGTCTCTAACTTCTTGTAGTTATTTTCCCAAATAGTTGGTAGACATTTTAAAACATTTAAGAAACATCCTACAGTTATATAACCACCCTCTCAGCCTCTCCCATTTAGCAAACTAAGGAGGTTTGAGTACGCCCTTTTTGTATTTAAATGGGATATATAATTATATTTTATGCTACACTTTTTTCTTGTTGATATTGAGTATTTAAAAAAAAAAAAAAAAACTTGTACTACCAAAAATATGTCCATGAAAATGTTCACATATGAAAATATTTCATTTTATGAAAGAACATATTTCTACATCCATTGTTGCTTTCTTTTCTTCTTTTTTTCCCTACTAAGACTACCAAAAATAAATTTAACTTGAAAAAATAATTTACTTCATCCTTGGAATCCATAGTGATATTTTATTTTTCCAGATACTGCTGAGGGAAGATGTTGAAAAGAATGTCATCAACATTCTTTTAATAAGTAACAAGCAAAAGCCTTCGGGAGAGCAAAAGTTTCATATTGGAACTTGGAGGTGTAAAAGCGATGCCTATGAGAGATTTGAGTATTGAGTGAAGCTGATAAGTTGATAACAGATGTGGTGGCTTAAAAAGCAGAAACTCTTGACCATGGGTTTACGCTCTGCTTGACTTGTCAAGCACCAATAGACACGTCTGGATTATAATTCCAGCACTATATCATTGCCCATCGATTTTTTGCTTGACTTACCAAAGTCTTTTAAGTCTTCCATAATGTATCTTTCCAGGACAAGAAAAACTGGACCTCCCACATTGATTCCTTGCAGACGAAATTCCTACTCAATAACATGGCCTTTGAAGTAGAAATTGATGCTGTTATTACTCACTAGTTATTACTACTGCTTTTACAAATCATTCCCTAACATTTTGCTTGCCCAAACTATTACTGATCTTAAGAAAATGTTAAAGCTATTACAAATTCTTTACAAACTGATATGACAATAAATTTGATTGGTGATTTACAAACTTATTTGGCTGGCTGGTTTATATGCATGCTAAACAAACAACCACCTATTTTATAACAATTATATTTTGGTCAAGTCACTACATTGCAAATTTATGTCAAGCAAGACAGCTAATTGTCCTGTACTCATCATGTTAAATGAAATATCTAATATTCACTGGACAACGTTTTCCTCCAAATCAATTTGGTGAAATCTCTTCCATCTCATTATGCAGTGACTCATAAAACTACATGCGTGTATTATTAAAAAAAGTCACATTACTCATTAAACATTCGACACTATTTGCCACAACTTGATGACATATGCAATTGGTGATTGGTAAATCATCACTTTCACACAAACCCACCCCTTTTCCTCTACCACACACACACTGGCGCTTGCACACAAATTATTTCTAAAAAAGAAATCATCCTTAAGACACAAGGTTGGTTCTATTCAATTCTGACTTATGAGGAGCAAATACAAATTGTAACTCAGTTTTATTCATATGAATGAAGCCCAATTGTATGGAAAAATAAAATGAGCTGATGTATGAATTAGTGATTGACACACATGTGACAGCAGGGGCAAGTTTCACTACCACATCACATGCTTATATATTAGAGAAGTATTTCAGAGATACAGCATACTAGTTACAAACATCATACCTTAAGACAACGCTTTTACATCCAACTGCACTGATGGATTCTTTATTTTGCTAGATTTAATCATTATAACACTGCTGCATTGCTCCTCCTAACTATCAATAGTGCCTCCGCTCCTTATTCCTCCATGCTCATCTTCGGCAATCCTCTTTTCCAAGATACAGCTGAGGGAATATGCTGAAAAGAATGTCATCAATGTGCTTGTAATACCATATCCTCCACCTCTTCCAAAACATAAGGGGTCCAATGACAATCCCAAAGCCAAAAACAAATCCCAATTCTGCACTTATGAAATTCCAGTCAATCACAATCCCAGAATTTGAATGAGTTTCTTCAAATGTTGGAGAGGACAATCTAGGCACTGCAGTGCATCTTGTTGGTAAAGGGTATCCACATAATCCCTCGTTCTGTTCATAGGAATCCTTTGAAAACGTATCAAATTGATTGCCTTGTGGAATTGGCCCCACCAACCGATTAGATGAAAGGTTTAGGACTGCCAGGAAAGTAAGATCTGTTAGCTGTGTAGGGATCTCCCCTGTGAGCATGTTGCTTGACAAGTCTAATGATTCCAGCTCAGACAAATTTCCCAGAGATAGTGGGATTTTGCCTGTAAGAGCGTTATGTGACAAGTTGAAAATATATAGTGATTTGAGTTCTCCTATGTCTTCTGGTATTGACCCATCAAGCTTGTTGGCAGAAATGTCAATTGAGGTGAAAATAGTTAGAATTTTCACCAGCTCAATTGCTAGACCTTTACTGGTAACTGTTATCGTGTCTTGATAATAAAACTGACCAAAATGTAGGAATCTAACTTCGAGGTTATTGAGCTTTGACATGACCCCATCTTCATTGGCCATCATTGCCTTCCAGGTAGAAAAGAATTTATTTGGAAACTGACCATTAAAATTGTTTGAAGCTAGGTCTACAATCTGAAGCATAGGCCAGGTGATATTTGGCCCATCACAAGCAATGGACCCAAGAAAATTATTCGATCGCAGAACAAGGACACGTAATCTGGATATTTTCCTTAAGTAACATGGGAAACCATCCTCAATATGGTTGTTCCCTATGTCCAAGACCTCCAAATTTGTGCAATTGGCCAGAGACTTGGGTAACATTCCATCTAGCAGGTTGCCGTTGAGACTTAGAGTTTGTAAACCACAATTTCCTGGAAATTTGTCAGATATCGGGCCAGAGAGGTTGTTTCTCCTTAGATTCAGAACCCCTAGGGACTCACTCATTGCGTAGAAGCATTGGGGAATGGTGCCACTCAAGGAATTATTAGATAGATCAAGAACTTGAATATTTTTAGCATTGCACAATGATTGAGGTATATCCCCATGGAATTTATTGCATGAAAGAGACAAGAAAATTGTGGAATTAAGGGAGATACCAATGCTAGTTGGTATTACAGAGCTGAAATTATTCATTGAGAAGTCCAGATATGTAACAAGTGGTGGAAGATGTGGGAGTTGGCCCTGGAGTTTGTTGGAGTGAAGGTCTAGGATACTTAATCTAGAAGGAAGATTCTGTAAAGGCTCTGGTAGAGACAGAAGGTGGTTATGTGATAGGTTTAGGTAAATAAGATTATTAAGTTGCCAAATCCAGTTGGGTATCTCTCCATGAATCTGGTTTTTTGAAAGGTCTAGATGGTTTAATATGGATTGGTTTCTCAAGAAATCAGGGAACGTGCTCAACTTGCAAGAAGCCAACTTAAATGTGAGAAAATTGGGAAAGGACAAGGGAGAAGCCGTACCAGTATAATTGATTGACAACTTGTTGTAAGAAAGATCAAGATTTGATAGATTCCGTAGTTGCTGAATCCCATCAAGCTGCAAGGAGCCACTAAAATTGTTGAAAGAAAATGAGAGGAAGTTAAGACCTTGGAGCTTGAAGACAGACGCAGGTAAGGGCCCTGCCAAGTTGTTGCTACTCAAATCAAGGGTGTCCAATGGGTAAGAAGAAACGCTAAATTCATGGAGTCCACCGGAAAATTTGTTGTTTGAAAGTCGTAGTTTTTGCAGTGATGGATGGGAAAACAGGGACATTGGAATACTCCCTTCAATTGAATTGTAACACAAGTCAAGATTCACCAGTTTTATAAGCTCTTCCCACCGAGTGGAATTGATACTACCTTCCAGATTATTATGAGAAAGGTTTATCTGTGTCAGATTCTTGGCCATGCTGAATGATGGAATCAGTCCGTTGAATTCATTGAACGACATATCCAAATAAACCAACTGAATAAAGTTTGCAATTGACTTAGGAATTGATCCACTGAAATTGCATTTTGATAAATCTAATCTGGACAACATTGTAAGGTTGCCAATAGAATCTGGCAGTGCCCCTGAAAAACTTGTGGTGCTAAGCAACAATGACCGAATAGAAGCATTTGGAAGAAATTCTGGGAAAGAACCTTGAAGTAGTTCATTATTTGACAAGTCAAGTGTCTGCAGTGTTAGACCCCGGAAGACTTTTTCTGGAAATCTTCCATACAATCCACAAGATCTGAGACTCAAGGAAGTCAAATTTGTGAAATTTGCAAAAAATTCTGGAACTGGAGCATTAAAGGGATTAAAATCGAGACGAATAATTGAGAGGGAATGAAGATTCAATAAGGAGGAATTAAAAGACCCCGAAAGATAACAATTTGACATGCTCAACACCGTAAGATTCCACAATGAAGATGATAAGGCCTCACACCAGTTATTCCCTGACGCTGATATATTTACACCATCAAGATAAAGTTCCTTTAGCTCCGAAAAATTCCGAACTAGCATAGCTAAATCTGGGTTCTCAATTTTCAGCATAGAAACACTCAACAAAGGAGATGTAGACAAATCAAGGGTAACCAACCTTTTCAAGTTTGAAATCTCTAAGGGAATCTGTCCCGCAAAGCCAGCATTTGATAGGTTTAAATAACTCAAATTCGTCAGATTGCCAAACCCCGCTGGAATCGTAGAATTGCTGAAGTTGTTAAAAGCCAAACTCAGGTTCTGGAGATGCTGAAGACTGAAAAGGGTACTTGAATTGACAAGTTCACCATAGATTGATTCCTTGGTCAGATTGAGACCAATAACGCGTCCCTCGTTGACTCTTCCATTGCTGCAGGTTACACCTTCCCAAGAACAGCAATTTGAGCTCGCATTCCAGTGCACCAGTTTTGTGGATAAAGTAGGGTTGAATTGGAGGTTGCTCTTGAATCTTAGCAACAAGTCTTGCTGATCACTAAGACATTTTTGAGACACCACAAAGATGCCGAAGTTGAGGAAAACTGAGCATATGGGTATGAAGAAAAGCCATGAAAAGAGTGAAATTTTCATTGGGGTCTGCAACAAGAAAGACTCATACAGTAAAGAATTGAAGAGTCGATGAAATAAATGGTGGGTTCAAAAGAAGCAAGGCCCATGGAACATGACCTTATTTTGGCCTGTGGCTAGAGTTGTGGAAACTGGAAAGTTTGTGTGGAACTGGGGTTAGAAAAAGAAGAAGCAGTACAATCCAAACCCAATGCCATTAGTCACTAGTCATTAGTCATTAGTCATGGTCATTTCCTTGACTTCTAGACACTGAGGAGGAAAATTATTGTGGGACCTCAGCTGCACCTCATTGACCAACTTTTGTTCTCTATCATTCCATTTATAGCCCCATAACTATGGAAAAATTTGAGTAGCATAGCCTATTATACAATTTATTTGTGACGTGGTAAAGTATAAATGATAAAAAAAAAAAAATTGATAGATTTATGTGTGAGGGATAAAAAATTACTCATTACTTAGCACGTTAGCGTTATAAAACAAAATTGTAAAATAGTGAGTGATCCAATGACCATTTCTATAACTATGAGAGGGTATCAATTTTGTCCTCTGCGTCATAGGCCATGGGTTCCACTCCACGTGAAATGTCCGTTACAATGAAAATGATATTTTATGAGATCTCTTTCTCTAGCATACGTGAGCACCACATGTACAAATCTCACATGTGATAAGAGGGCACCCTCTTGTAAATAAAAGTAGGACAATCTTTTTCCTAATAGTACTAACAATTATTTAATAATTCAACACCTATAATATCTTTCTAATAATTGGTGGGTTCTACAGAATTATGAGAACAAAGATTCTCTTCATTCTATAGAACAAAGTTTTTTTCCAAATTAGTTTAAAGAGAAACCTTACAAACTCATCATATATATTTATATTGAGTGTGAATTTTGAAAATCTAACCGTTAGATTGCATGTTCTTATTACATCCATAATGCTTACAAAATTTCAAGAAAATCAAAGATCCATTGCTATGTCATCAAATAAATGTTACAATTTCAAGTTTTTGTAATCTAAAGTTGTATATAAAAAATAAGTTAATTGTTCAAATAGAAAATAATATCTTATTTGAACGAAATTTGATATGTATGTTAAGAACATAAAAAACATGAAATTTAAGGGTTAAATTTTTAAAATTCACATCTAAAAATGAAATATGTGAGAAGTTTAAAGATTTTCTCTCCAAACTAGTTTGGAGTCCAAACTAGTTTGGAGAGGAACTTTGTTCGAATTATAATACCCTTGTGTTTTGATGATTTGTATGTTAAAGTGTCCGTTTAGAACTCCCATAGTTTTGGTAACTTTTATTAAAAGCTACAATTTTTTTGTCAAACAAACACTAAAATCAACTATAAACTTCTCCTATTAAACACCTCTCTCTCTCTCTCTCAAAAGAAGAATTCATGTGTGAAAATCATGTAAAAAGTCATCGTCGTTTTACTATTTTTCCCCTGTTAAATGTATAAATTGAGCCCAAAAATCCCATACAAAATTAGTAAGGGCCCTGGGCCCATACGGTTAGCAATGAAACAGTGTCCACTAGTTTTTTTCTTCAATAATCTAGATTGATTGAGAAGAAAGAAACTCCAAAAAGTCCAACCCATCTGCCTCTCCCAAAGGAGAAATTATTAGGTCCATCAGAAGGATTGTTGACGTGATCCTTCCAATCAATAAGACAATGTCATTTATGTAAATGTGTGAATGAGTTTTCTAATCTGCACAAAGAATAAAAAAGAAAAAATTACTAGGTTATATCACATTTGTATAAATAATAACATTTTATTAGTTGAAAAGTCAGAGAAGACCACGCCAGTAATGCTTCTGGTGGACTTAATAATTTTTCCTCCCAAAAAGAATATAAACCTAACCTCCTTGGGATGGAGTGCAAGTGACAGTCACGGGCTAGAAGTAATACAGTACAGCCCACAATATATATATACACATAAAATTTCTTTGATTTTTTTTTTTTTGGCTACATTTTTGTTTTCATGAAGGTCCACTATTGTATGGCATATGCAACAATAGGTGGTTCTATGATTATATCCCTTTCTTTAAAATACTCCCCCTTTCTCTAATATAGATTGGATATCTCATGTCCTTTATTTGTCTAAAAATTTATCAGTTGAGTCAATTAATACCTTCTACTTTTTTTTAAATATATCAAAACTTGTAATCAATAAAAGTAATAAATAAATAAAAACTTGTTGCATGACATGTTAAGGGTAAAAATTCCGTCCAGATTATTTTATTCTATATCATGTTTTATAGAACAAGCAACCTTTCTGTTGATGTCACTCATGAATCACGATGACAAAATTGAGGGGCAAAACTTCCACTTATCAATGCCAATGAAAAATTAAAGTAAAAAAAAAAAAATTATATATATATAGAAAACAACTTCACATTATAATCGTAGGTTGAATGTCTATAGTAGCCCATTTTTGTTTTATAAATACTTTTAAAGAGTAATGCTACCTAACAAGTTTTTTTTTTTATAACAATTGAGTTAGAAAAATTTTACTAGTTCGTGGGCACACAACTAACATAACTTATGTTATTTTAGTAATCAGTAATGATAGGAATTTAGACCCCTTAAACAACCAGATTGCGTAGCCTAGATTAATTAGCCAAGTTGTTACTTAGTCAAATTATGCAATTCTAGGTTAAAGCAATCCAACAATCATATCAAGAATAATAATGCAGCGGAAAATAAACGAACACAAGATATGATCACCCAGGAAACCACACGGTAAAAACCTGGGGAGGATTTGACCCACCGATCCTCAAGGCATAACAGAATTCACTATGAAAGAATTGAAGTTCTTACAAAAGGACTACAAGCTCCCCGCTCGACTTCCTAATGCTACCCACCAGTAGAACTTCCTGACACGACTACGCGCAGGCTCCGAATCCACGGACTACTTCTTTCTTGAATTCCTCAATTAGCTACAAGCTCCCCGCTTGCTTTTCTTTTAAGTTCCAATGGTTGCAACGGTAATGATCTTCAAGATGTTGAAATCATCTCTACCTTGAAAACCCTAAGTTTTGTGTAAAGGAAAGCTCCTCAAAGATCTCACAAGAGATTCACACAAAACAGCAATGTATGAGCAACAAAGCAATATGGACAACCTTCAAAAACGTGGCTAGGGTTTAGTTTATATACCTAGGGTAAAAACATAAATCCCTAAACGTTTAATGAGGTAGGGCTGAGTTGGAAATTCTGCAGAATAATCAACCTGTGCGATTTTCGATCGATCGAGTCTATTCTTCGATCGATCGAGCCAGGCCAAAAGTCCCAAGTACTTCTGCAGCCACTCGATTCCAACTGTACAATAATAAACCAACTTTGAGCAAGCCTAAACAAGACTAAATACAATGTTTTGATCATGGTTTGCCAACATTACAAATTAGAGTTCTAAATACATAAAATCCTAAGACCTTAGAACCTAACAAACTCCCCATTTGGCAATCCGTGACAAAACCCTAATTAAAAGCTTAAAGTTTTACAAGTAAAAAGCCCTTTACAAAGATAATGCTCATAAATTCAAATTCAGCCTAACTACTATCCATCAGTTGCAAGTGTAGACAGCAGCTTAGTTGAATCAACCTGTATAATCCTGAAATACTCAACAAACGCATAAACGCATGTGTGACAGAAAAGAGTAAAACAACAGGTATAACATTCTTGTAAGATTCACACAACACAAAATAAAGACATATATGAATGATCAACTCATAAATATAAATCAATAAGCAGTGAATCACAAAGCAACAAGAATCAATAAAAATAACATGTATATCAATCAGTGTTACTCCCCCTAACATGAATATCCCCAAAAATGATATACAAAGTGAAGCACCTAGATACAATCTAAAAACTCCACAAGCTCCACAAAACAAAAAAGAAACAAAAAGTCTCAAAAAGTCTCCTCCTAACTACAAAAACTCCTCTACAAGTCAAAACTCCACTCCCGCTTTTTGTAACGGAATGCCAAAGGGCAATCACAAGTCGCCATCAAAAGGAGGTGGTGAGGGTGAATGAAGACGCGCAAAATCGGCTCGGAGAGCACGAATCTCGTCTAGTAAGTCCACCAAAATCTAACCATGAGCCGCTTGAACGGTCATGACAGTCTCCAAAGTACGACGAACATCGAAGTCGGCCGAAAGAGGTGGAGGAACATCAGCAGCAGCAGCATCATCACCAACTGGATCAGGAACATCCTCACCAGCAAGACCTGCAGAAGAAGAAGGAGGAGGTGCGCTACTAGAGGGCTCAGACCTAGGGTGTTTAGAACCAGCTCGAAGATGAGCAGCCCTTTGTCTAAGAAAAGACGCACCTATATGAGCTATCACATGAACGGGCTCAGAGGAAGGAAAGCCACTAATATCAAGATAACGAAGAATCCTATGAATGAAAATAGGATGTACAAGAGCATGAGCAGAAGATGAACTCCTATAAACATCGTTCAAAGAACGAAGAAAAAGATGGGGAAAACTAATAGGAGCATCAGTAACAAGAGCGTACAAAAATACACACCTCTCGAGAGGAATGGTGTGAACATGAGAAATGGGCCAGATAGAATGACACGCTATCCTAAAGAAGAGATAGTGTAACCCGGAGAGCTCAGCAGAAGTGATCCGAGGATCAGAACCCCATTGGACAGTAGTCCCAGTGATGTAAGACAAGACATCACTAATCTCGGGAGACACGTCATATGGATAGACAGGATGTCGAACCAATGGTACCCCTAGAGCATCAGCCACTACCTGAGGAGTAATGGAGTACTCTACGCCTCGTATCCAACTCTTGACTAGAGTGTTGGAATCATAGATGCGGATAGAGATGTTCGAATAGAACTCTCTAATCAAGGCAGAAGGTGGAGGAGGATCAGAAACATCCACCAAGGGTAACCAGCCCCTACGCTCAAAGTTTGCCCTAATGGCAGGATCAAGTTCATCTAAGTGAACAGAACGCTCAGCCCAAATCTTTCTCCTAATGTTTAGCTTCTCAAAAATCTCTTAGTTTTTCTCACTAGAAAACTTCTCACGGTCAAAGGATGGAGGGGGTGAAGGAGAAGGTGAGGGAACATTCCTACGGGCTCTAGTCTTCCTAGGCATAGTGCTAAGGAAAGGACATAGACACAAAGAGAAAACCAAAAAGAACAAGAGAAAACAAAACAAGGGCAGACTGCAAATTAGCACAATAAAAAATATAGAACAAAAATCTATATGATGCATGAACATTAATAATGTTGTGATGCATGATCTAATGCAGTAAACAAATAAGTTCAATTGAGATTGAATTGACAAAATTGGCTTGAACAAGGAATTTCTATCAAAAATTCCAAAAATTAAAAACCACTTGTTGAAATTTTTTTAACCAAAAAGATGAATTGAGTATTATAAAACACATTACATAGAGTATAATGCTTAATTACAACTACACAACAAGCCAATTTCATCAAATTCTTTCCAATTTAACAAAAGCCCCAATTCGGATCAAGAACAAACCCTAGATTTTTCAATTTTTCACCAAACTCAAAATTGATCAAATTAACAGGTAAGAATCATGTTTATGAAGTGTCCCCACAAAAACCCAATGATCAATTTCACAAAATAGGGCTTGAATCAACAGAAAATCCCAAAAATGCAAAGTCCGAAAATCACCCTCAAATGCATGGATTTATGCATGAAAACATGAAAATAAAATCAAAAGGAAGGGCAAAAGAGTCTTACCGGTTTGAGGAAAGAGAGATTTTGCAAAAACTTCGGAGGAAAACGACAAAAATCTCTATGTGGAGCCTTGCCAACGCGGAGAGAGAGAAGAAAAAGTTTGAAAAGTTTGAATAGGAACATTGAAAAAGTCATAACAGAACCTTTTAAAAAGCTTTTTCACGATATTCGATCGATCGAAAATCAGATTCGATTGATCGAAACACACAGTCATTTTGAGACAAATGAAAGCACTTTTTCGATTGATCAAAAATCAGATTCGATTGATCGAAACACACAGTCATTTTGAGACAAATGAAAGCACTTTTTCGATTGATCGAAAATCAGACTGGATCGATCGAAATGGGCAGAGGCTCACTAAATTTTGAGAAAAATCATAGTTTTGAAAGACACAAACCTAATTTTGAAAAACAACTCCTCAAAGCATTAAATTACAGAAACAAAATGCATGAGTATGAGATGGAATGCTTTTTCAAAAACCCAAAATTTTAAACCCAATTTTCTCAAAACAAATTTCAATCATTCTCCCATTGAATTTTCCCAAGCAACAGATATGTTGTGCACAAATCTCAAGATATTCTCAAACTTGGTTGGTCAGACCAAAAACACACACACTAGCATGTACAGTGTTTAACAAAGAGTAACTTGTGTAGTGTGTGATACTAGCAAAAACTTGAGATACATGTGAGGTGATATGTGAATAGCAATCAAACACAAAGTCTACACAATTCATCACATAGAATTTAAAAGAGACTATCACCTAAAGAGTTACATCCTATAACTCCCACATCTCCTAGAACAAAAGCTTGCAATCATATAAGTTTCTTGTATTTTTGCCCCATTATTTAGGTGAAATTTGGCATAAAGCCTAATAGTACACACCAGATTAGATTATATGAAATGACATCAAGCCTAATAGTACACACCAATTTTAAGCATTAAGCATTTAAGCATTTAAAGAGGCTACACCTTATGTTCTTTTTGTGCATGTGCTACACTTTCTCGAGCATAAAATCTTATGATATGCACTAAGGTGTTCATGATTGACTAGTGAACAGTGGTGAGATGGTTATTTATGCCTTTCTCAAAAGGATCAAGTCCGACAGTCAAATAACATGTGACTTCAAGATCAAGACAAAGTGATTAATAACCACAAACATCTTTCCCACACAACATGCACTACAAAGCTTTAACTAGTCAAGTGCAATATTTAAGCTCATCAAAGTTAAACAAGGTACACAGAACATGACAAGTGTCAAAAGATAGATCAACCTTGTTTTTCAAAAATCAAGAAAAATAGTGTCTAACATAATTTTTGCTTTCTTCTTTTCCCTTTTTTTTTTTTTTTTTTTTTTTATTAAAAGAAAAAAAACAAATAAATCCTAGAATGAAATGCATGAATGTAATGCAATGCAAGTCCTAGAACAAAAACAACAAAAAGACAAAAACCAAAGAACAATGGTCACCAAAGAATAGAGCAATTAAGCACAAGGACCATGTCAGAAAGACTCAGTTAGTTCGAGTCTTTTGCATTCAAGACTTTTTAGATGCACCACGAGCATTGGAGTTCTTATTCACATTCGAGTAATTCCCAACTCCAGGATTGGAATAAAGGTTTAACACCTTTACCAATTCACCAATTAGTGCCATAGGATCTTGTGCTTGAGGCACAGGCACTTTTGGTTTATTTGCTCTCTTATCAGCTTGAAGCTTGTAACAGTTAGGACGAATGTGTCCAGACTTACCACAATAATGACAAACCCAAGCAGGTTTACCATGCATCTTGTCCTTAGATTTGGTAGGCTCCTTAGGTTTAGATTCACTTAAGTCTACCCTAATCTTCTTAGGTGGTGAAACTTCTACAGGTTTAACTACATCACTCACAGGTGGTTTGACAGTTTCACTCACAACCTCACTCACAGAAGGTTCAGAAGAAGATGCAAGAACAAAATTTGTGGAATGTGGTGCAGAATCAAAGATGCTTTCAACATATCCTAACCCAGTTTTATCAGAAGGATACTTTTGAACATTCAGCATGTGATCAAGTTTAGAACTAGCAGATCTAGCAACAGATAAATCATGTTCCAAAGTTCTAACTTTATCAAGCAAAAGCATGTTCTCAGATTTAACATTATTCAAAAGCTCATTAGCATCAAACATTTTAACAAGCAAATTTCTCTTTTCAAGCTCAAGAGAATCAATTTTCTTTAGGCCAAGTTCAACTTTCATAGCATCCTTTGCAGCAACTTTGCAAAGTTTGTTATAGGCCTCTTGAAGATCTGCATCTTCAGAGAGTTCCCCATCAGAAGGGTTCTCCTCAGCAGATATGCTTTCATTGACTATAGCAGTAGCCGTGAAAGCAATGAAGTTTCCATCCTTGTCACCACCGGACTCATCATCAGAAACCTCATTATCACTAAGGGTTACAGCCATAGCTTTACCCTTATTCCTCAAGAATGTAGGACATTCAGATTTCACATGACCATACCCTTGACAGCCAAAACACTGAAGACCCATAGAGTTATTAGAAGATTGACCAAAATTTTCTCTAGGTTTTTCAAAATTGTTAACCTTAGTGGGATCATTCTTCCTAAAATTTCTAGGTTCAGCAGTGTAAGTACCTCTTGCCTTTCTATTGGTATTTCTAAGAAAGTTCTTAAAGTTTTTGGCAAGATAGGCAATCTCTGTAGCAGAGAGCTCATCATCAAATCCACCACCATCAACATCATCAACTGACTTAAGAGCCATTGATTTGGATTTGTTCACTTTAGGTAGGTCAGACTCATAGGATTGAAGAGATCCTACAAGTTCATCTACAGGGATGTAGTCCACATCCTTGCTTTCAGTAATGGCAGTCACTTTGGGTCTAAAGTCTTCAGTTAAAGATCTAAGAATCTTCCTAACAATTTTAGGTTGATCATAGATTTCACCCAAATTAAAAGCAGAATTGACAATATCATTCAGTTTGGCATAAAATTCATCAAAGGATTCATCATCAGACATCCTAATACTTTCAAACCTAGAAGTCAATTGTTGCAATTTATTAATCTTAACTGCCTTTGTGCCTTCATGCACAGTTTGGAGGATTTTCCAAGCAATATGAGCAACCTCAACATTAGAGATCCTCTTAAATTCCTCCATAGAAACAGCATTAAAAATGGCATTCATAGCTTTGCTATTGAAGCCTGCTGCTTCTTTTTCAGAAGTTTGCCACTCACTCACAGGAGTAGTGGGCTTCTCCCATCCGTATTCAACGAAATTCCAAACCCTCTTATCAATTGATTTCAGGAATGCTTTCATCCTTACTTTCCAATAAGCATAGTTGTTCCCATCAAAGTGAGGAGGAACAAACAGAGAGTGTCCATGCTCCATGACAACAGGGGTCAAGGATCAGCTCAGAGATTAAAAATCTCAAACAAAAAAGAGCTACCCGCTCTGATACCACTTGATAGGAATTTAGACCCCTTAAACAACCAGATTGCGTAGCCTAGATTAATTAGCCAAGTTGTTACTTAGTCAAATTATGCAATTCTAGGTTAAAGCAATCCAACAATCATATCAAGAATAATAATGCAGCGGAAAATAAATGAACACAAGATATGATCACCCAGGAAACCACACGGTAAAAACCTGGGGAGGATTTGACCCACCGATCCTCAAGGCATAACAGAATTCACTATGAAAGAATTGAAGTTCTTACAAAAGGACTACAAGCTCCCCGCTCGACTTCCTAATGCTACCCACTAGTAGAACTTCCTGACACGACCACGCGCAGGCTCCGAATCCACGGACTACTTCTTTCTTGAATTCCTCAATCAGCTACAAGCTCCCCGCTTGCTTTTCTTTTAAGTTCCAATGGTTGCAACGGTAATGATCTTCAAGATGTTGAAATCATCTCTACCTTGAAAACCCTAAGTTTTGTGTAAAGGAAAGCTCCTCAAAGATCTCACAAGAGATTCACACAAAACAGCAATGTATGAGCAACAAAGCAATATGGACAACCTTCAAAAATGTGGCTAGGGTTTAGTTTATATACCTAGGGTAAAAACATAAATCCCTAAACGTTTAATGAGGTAGGGCTGAGTTGGAAATTCTGCAGAATAATCAACCTGTGCGATTTTCGATCGATCGAGTCTATTCTTCGATCGATCGAGCAAGGCCAAAAGTCTCAAGTACTTCTGCAGCCACTCGATTCCAACTGTACAATAATAAACCAACTTTGAGCAAGCCTAAACAAGACTAAATACAATGTTTTGATCATGGTTTGCCAACATTACAAATTAGAGTTCTAAATACATAAAATCCTAAGACCTTAGAACCTAACAAGTAACAACTTGTGACCTTCACGGTTTTAAAATTGTTTGTAAATTTTTTATTTATTTTTATTTTTTATTTTTGGTGTCTCTAAATTTATTGTATTGGCAAATGCATTAACCACAAAACCCAATTAGCTAAA